>BPTQ01000005.1:290945212-291433921 GCA_019973895.1 Chrysanthemum seticuspe
AACGTTTTGGAAGTTGAAACCCTTTCAGTTTACAAGTCTTAGTGAACTTTGTTTGTCAATAATTTGTTGGATTACGGAAATCTAGACTTTCTCGATTTGGTAACTTTAGATTCGAATGTAGGGTTCAACTATCATTCAGACAAAACAGTTTTGGTCAGTGAAGTAACGGATCAAGTCTATACAACTTAGGGTTTTTATCCTGATTACCAGTTGTGAGTGTCTAGTCTTTACGTTATTCAAATTGATCCAGAGTACGTTTTGTAGTAGACTGTCTAGTTAGGGGTTTCTTTAAGAGACTAGTGTTATCCTGTTTATCAGTTTTGTTCCGACACGTGAGTAAATCGAATTGAATGACGCTAGAGTTTACCTAAGGGTGACCGTCTAATAAATTCAAATGTCCTGAATTTGCTTGAATGTAAGGATCTAGTACGGAGTTCACCTAAGGGTGTCCATTTGAAAAGTTCTTACATCTTGGTTTATCCTAGGGGTAATTACTATGCAGACCTAATATGACACTACGTAGGTTTACACTCTGATTTGTACAGTGATTGGGAAGATACATGTTCAGATGTACACGAAGTTCATGTTACACGAGAGTCAGAAAAAGTCCATGTTACGAGTTAAGTTAGTTCTTGAAGTACTGAAACTAGGCAATGAAGTGACTGGTTTTGACAAAACAGACTTACTATCAACTTGGGATGTAAGCTTAGATTTCAATGGTTTAGCTCTTTCAGATCTAAAGGCATTAGGTTGTTTAATAACTGTTTGTTTCAAGTGATTCTGAACATTTGACTTTCCCAAAGTTGAAGGTTTTGCAAACTTAGTGTTCATCCTATTTCCAGCATACTTTCTGAGCTCATTTTTTAGGGCAACAATATTGAAGCTCTTATCCTGAATTTGTGCTTTGAGGTCATCAATATCTTTCTTCAAGAGGTTAGATTGATTGACTAATTTAGAGTTTGTTTCCTCAAGGTTCTTTCTCAAATGCTCATTTTCTCTTAGAAGGTTGGACACACATAGAGCTAGTTCAGAATTTCTAGATTCTAGTGTATCACTCATCTCATGACTGTCATATTTCTGGGCTTCTGAGAGAAGCGATTTCAGATTTCTTATGGTCGAATCTTTGTCCTGAATCTGGGATTTTAACTGATTAATTTCAAAAAATTCTCTAAATTCTGGAAGTTCCAGATTACAACACTGTTTTTTTGCATAAAGCATTTCATTTTTATGTTGTATTTCAATTTGCAAAGAGATACAGTGTTTTTCAAGAATTGAAAATTTGTTTGAAAGCTCATCATATACCCTTTTTTCAATCATGTTACTTGCATTTGATTCAGACAAAACAAAGATTGATTCCACATTGTTATGTTTATGTTCAAGGTAAGAGTCATGTACCTTTTTGTGAGAATTTGTGTGATCAGATAAGTGTACCTTGTTGATTGATACCTTTTCTGACTCTGGGAATTTGAGATCAGTGCTGTTCTCTTCATCCTTTTCCATCACAACTGAGATTCTGCAATCAGTGTCTTCTGCTGGTTCAACTGGAATGAGGCATGACACGTCATCATTGTTCCATGGACACTCTTGACACTCATTCAATTCCTTCAGCTTATTATTCTCTTTTGCAGCTTTCTCGATGTATGTTTCCATATTACTCATAAGTTGAATAAATGAGTTTCTGAACTCATGAATTTCCATTCCCGTGTGCTTCTTGAAAGACATTCCAGTCATGATATTATCAAAATCTGAGGAGTATTCTTCCCGGGTAAGTGGCTGAAATTGGTTGAAGATGGTTTGGAGAGCAGCATGAGAATCATCAGTTGAGAGCTTTTCTTTGGTAATTTGAAACCTCAGTCGTTCTAGGTTAAGCAAAACAGTTCTTGTTAAAGTGGGAAAATCCTGACGAAGGATGGCACAACTTGTTCGATCCATGGTTGTGGATAAGAGTAATTTAAGAAGCTGACTGAGATGTTGAAACGGCTCACTGGTGCATTCCATATTCTTAGCATCATTTGCAGACATTAAGAGTGACTTGTTTGAGTTGTTCTGATTGATCGATACTGAATCATTAAGTGTGTGGCCTTCAGATAGGCATTCTGTTTCACTAATTTGTGCTGTGTCATAGAGAGCAAGTACTTTGGTGATTAAAGGATCCATGATGACTGACATTGTGTTATTATGAATTACTCCCCAAGTCTCTAGAGATTTAGAACCAACTCGCTACCACTTAATTCGCCACCCTGCTAAGTCGCTAGAGTTCCAAGTCGCTATCCAGATGTAAGTCGCTAAGAAGTAACTCGCTAACACTCAAGTCGCTAGCAAAATTTCGGCAGCAATTCGCTACTCAAGTCGCTAACGATGCAAGTCGCTAAAGAGCAACTCGCTACAGACCAAGTCGCTACCACCAAGTCGCTACCCGTAGTGGAGAGTCCACTACTTGTACTGTAAATCGCTAGATGTAACTCGCTAGGTCTAAAACTGTAACTCGCTATAAATTAGTGAAGCAAGTCGCTACGAAGAAAGTGGTCCGTGAGCTAAGTCGCTAGCAAGAAAAAAACCATATAAACATCACTTTTCAATCCAAAAACAACCCAACCAAGATGATTCAAGCTTACCAAATGAAAACCTAAACACTTGTGATGATTCTAAACATAAAAGTACTAACAAAATCCAAGCTTTAACACAAGAAATCAACCAAATGATGCAAAAACCACTAAACTTTTTCAAACTCAAAAACCACCTAAAAACCACTAGAAATCCAAAGATGTGCAAGATATGATCTAACCATGGCTCTTGATACCAATTGTAAGATATTGGATTTCACATACACATCATAACATTAACACAATGAGCACATAGATGGTTTTAGAGAGAGAAAGAGTGGGACATTCTAGTGAGAGAAACTTGTATAATATTAGATTACCAAAGAACATCCAACCCTCTACCTTGCAAGGTAGAGGGTATTTATAGGTTACAAGCTAAACGACCTCCTGACGGCCTGTGGATCAGGGATACAGTGGGTAAAGACCCGTCCTTCCTCCACGGTGTTGCACTAGACTATTTTACGCTACTGACTAACTACATAACAACATAAATAAGTAACTAACGATTAGTCTACGAGCTAACTTATGCTAGATAATAGTTGGGGTGACCGACTCTTCAATACAAGAATTTTCTAATTCCTAACAAAGGATGAAGAAGGTGAGTCCGTGGACAATACTAAGTATATGGGAACGATAGGTAGTTTATTATACCTAACGACAAGTAGGCCTGATATCATGTTTAGTTTTTTCCTTTGTGGTCGGTTTCAATAGGATCCCAAAACCTCTCATCCTGAAGCGATTAAACATATCTTCCGATATATTAAAGGCACTATACACTTGGGTGTCACACCCCCAAATTACCTGTTTTACAGCGGAATGGAATGCCTGGGGGATGACTGTCATAGCATCAAAGTTACAGTTATATCGAACGACCTAAATTGTCGTTTTGAAAATATCGTTTGATTAAGTAAAATAATCAGAGTTTACAAAACATAGGTCCCAATAGATTTCCAAAGTACCAAAATAAGTTTGTTACAACCAAACGATAGTTAAGTGCATAAAATATATGTGAGACGCGTCGTCATCGCAACTCTATGATAAGTCCACATGCATGCCATAAAGTGAATGCCTTAGATACCTGAGATAAAACATGCTAAAAGTGTCAACACAATGGTTGAGTGAGTTCATAGAGTTTGTCTAACATGTAAAGCTTTTTAAAGAACGCTCATGCATCAAAGGCAAAGTTTTTGGTCATTTAGAATAGTCCACAAAGCAAAGGCATTGTAAATCCACTCAGTTCCAAGTTCCGCCCATACAAAACTTGCAACCTGTGTGTTCACAACCCACTGCCAAAAGTAGTATGTCTAGAAGTCAAGTACACGTTATCATAATAGTTCACAAAGCAAAGGCATTATAAATCCACTCAGTTCCAAGTTCCGCCCATACAAAACTTGCAACATGTGTGTTCACAACCCATTGCACAAAATATAGTGTGTCTAGTGGTCGAGTATACGCTGTCATAATAGTTCACAATATAACACCACGTATATAATGATGTATGCCAGGCAAAGCCCCTAGAATAAATAATATGCGTTCCGTAACATAGTGAACGAGAGGTTGGCCGACCTCTAATAGCGCTAACCATACTACTTAGTGATAGGAGACTAACAATGCGAATGTACGAACAGTACATCATACAACTATTATACACAATTAAGAACACTCCGAACATGGGAGAATTTGCACTGCTCCGTACAAGGGAGACTTAGTATTGCTCCGTTCACATAGGGAGACTTTAAAGTGATGCTCCGAACATAGGAGGCTTTATAGTGATGCTCCGATCATGGGAGACTTTATAGTGATGCTCCGATCATGGGAGACTTTAGGTCAAGGTCATAGCACGTACGGTTCAATAAGTTCAAACAAGTCATAAGTTCTTATTTAAGTTCAAGGGTTCCATTCAAAAGTTCATAATTAAGTTCAAGAGTTTAAGTCGAGTTCAAAAGTTCAAACAGTCAAAGAGCTCAAAACATATCAAAAGGTTCAAAATTGTCAAAGGGTTCAATATTATGTCAAACAAGTTCAAAATAGTCAAAGGGTTCAATATAAAGTCAAACAAGTTCAAAATAGTCAAAAGGTTCAATATAAAGTCAAACAAGTTCAAAATAGTCAAAAGGTTCATTATAAAGTTAAAAGAGATTAGTTATATGTCAAAATGTTTTAAATCAAGTTAAAAGAGATTAATTATATGTCAAAATGTTTTAAATCAAGTTAAAAGAGATTAATTATAAGTCAAAAGAATTAAATCAAGTTAAAATAGATTAATTATATGTCAAAAGAATTAAATCAAGTTAAAAGAGATTAATTATATGTCAAAAGAATTAAATCAAGTTAAAGTGTTCAAATCTATGCCAAAAGGTTCCTATCAAGTTAAAAGAGTTCAAATATATATGTCGAAGGGCTCAAAATCAAGGAAAGTGGTTCAAATAATAGTGTTCATAACATAGTGATCAATTTAGTTCGGGCACAATCTACTTACTAGCATAAGTAGTGAAACAACAGTTATTTAAGTTCATATAAGTGGAAAGTAAAAGCAAGTAGTTGAGCATGTATCTCCCCCGAAAAGTTTATAAAATAATTAAACGAGTAAAAGTGGGGCTATGAATCACCTTAATAAATGTGATAACCAATATATAACGAATCGATTGATAAGTCGAGAAACCTCTACGCGCAACCTAGAATATGTGTTGTGTCTTAGGTTCTAAAATAACGATGTGAATGTATAAACATGCCTTATATAGTTATTACATCAATTATGCTTGGATACTTAACATTTATGAAGTCGTAGAAGTGTTTACGTTTCTTATGTTTAAATTTTTCCCGTCTAAATCTCCCCGTTACTTCTAAACCGTAAATGATCAAGACTCGATTTTTATGTCCTTGAAAAGGTAATTGATAGTACTAAACAGATTAGTGGGCCCTACTGCCCCAAAAATTATTTAACTAATGTGAAATTACCAATTTACCCTTGGATGTACTAGTTATTTCAATCAGCAGCAAACTGTTTCACAGTTTTGGTCATAAGTCGAGTTCTAGAACTCCGTTTAACAAGGGGTTATATGCAAGTTTTATGAGTTTTAGCCGTTTAAAATCTGTTACTCAGTTTTGGACACGTTTAGCCGTTTTGGCTCTAGTTTATTCATCGGGATGAGTTACGACATAAGCCACCCGGCGAAACGACCACAAGACATAGATCTAACTCCCTATGTTTTCACCTAAGTTTATCAGACCACGGATATTTCCCAGTAATTACGTTTGCAGCCCCTGTTCAGTTTCTGTGTTGCAAATCTAGTCCTTTCGACGGTTTCTAGTGTTTTAATCCATTTATCCAAGCACAATCAAGTATAATAAGCATATATAACATATTAGATATATGAAATACTAGTATTTACTGAAATCAAAGGTAAGTATAGTAGTTTGCTTACAAGCCTTGTGATGAAACAAATCAAGAACCAAGAACTAGGACACTAAAACCTAAACCCCTTTCACTATGAACCCAAGCTTCCAAATCTCTTCACCACCTTGCAAACCCTTTTTAAACACTTGATAATCTTTGTAAAAACCTCCTAACCTCATAAAATAAACTTAAGATTCATGTAGAGATTACTAAGGGCTTCAACTTTGGTATATAACTTATTGTATGAAGATCAAGTATGGAAGGTGATGGTGAATTGATGGAATTCGGTTATGGAGAGGAAAATGGAAGAGATGAGAGTGTTTGAATGATTTTCTAGTTGATTATAATGAATGTGTAAGAAGTATCAAATTTGTATATGACTTTGTATGACTTACTAGCTAAGTATAACACATGTAATGATCAAAACTCATCAAGGCTTTATCTCAAGCCAACTAGGCTTTTAACTAGACATGAATTTCGTCCATGGTCTTATCTAGGATGACTATATGATGTTTTGATGTTATTTTGGGTTTACGGGGTGTCGTTTGGTCCCGGTAATCGCTAACTGTAAGCCGTTAAGTCATAAAACTTAAAACCGGGTATCTTAAAAATATAAATTGTAGAAATGATTAAACTTATCATTATACTCCATAATAGAATATAAAATGAGTGTTAAGTTCCATCGGGTTGCTTAAACGCTATTTAAAGCTGGAAACGCGGGTCAAAAACGCGTATTTCGCGTAAAACGCAGAGCTGGAAAACGTAAAATTCCAAAACTTATGAAAATGTCACGGAAGGTGAAAAACTTATATTTCTCTTGTTTGTAATGTTTTCGGACATATCGGGATGCCTAAAGGTCGTTTAAACTTAAACGTAAATCTCAGACACGGTTTCGTGAAATTTGCAAAAATGACCCGATGAGTGTCAAATTCTTGGGTTATCACTAAAATAGGTTAACTTATGAGAATGTGAAATAAAAATTTCGGAAATGAATAGTAAAAGTGAATAGTAAAATTTTAAAATAACTTCTCAAAGTCGCAAACTAACTTCAAAAACGATGAATAGTAAAATGATGAATAGTATTTTGTAAATAGTAAATTCCCGAGATGAATAGTAGAATTTTCGAAGTTTGAGAAATGACCTGAAATTGAGAATTGTGACATTGGGATTGTATTATCCTAAAGGGGATCGGTGTAGAAACTATTGTCTATGCCGACTCTGATCATGCGGGAGATTATGTGGATCGGAAAAGTACGAGTGGCGTTTGTACCTTTATGGGTTGTTGTCTAACTTCTTGGTTCTTCAAGAAACAAACGGCTCTAGCTATCTCCACGACTGAAGCCGAATACGTAAGCGCCGCAAAGGCATTTCAACAAGCACTATGGATGAAACAAGATCTAATCGACTACAACATCCACCTCAACGACATACCGATTATGTGCGACAACAAATGAGCAATTGACTTGGGCAAAAATTCCGTTCAACACTCACGTATGATGCACATCGAAATCCATCATCATTTCCTTCATGACAACGTTCAAAAAGGAAACATCTCTATTGAAAAAGTTCCGTCAGAAGACAACATCTCCGGCATATTAATCAAACCTCTCAAACGCGAACTATTCAATTATTTATGCTCAGGCCTAGGAATTGTAACATATTGGATTTCATAAACACATCAAATCATATTAACAAGGGGCGTATGAATTGAGTTTTAGAGAGAGAAAGTAAAGAGAGTTGGGAACTTGGTGAGACAAAGAAAATGATATTGAAAGCTCCAACCCTCTACCTTGGGAGATAGAGGGTATTTATAGTTTATTACAAGACACGCCTCCTACGGGCTGTGGATCAGGCATACAGTGGGTAAAGACCCGTCCGTCCTCCACGGTGTTACTTAACTAACTACTTATTAACATAACATGACTACGACTACGAGCTTTCTAACGAATACATATACTTGAGGTGACCGAATTTTAACTACCAAAATTTCTAAATCCTAACAATCTCCCCCTAAGGGAGGTCACCTCAATTTACATTGAATACAAACAGATATTACATTTTGATTGTTCTTAGATTCTTGATTAAGATCTTTGCTCTGTAGCCCGTAGCCTTTGATTCTTCATGTTCCGCATGTTTTGTTAGCTCAAGTGGAGGTCTTTAACTGATCTACATGATGATGAGTTTGGAGTCAGCTTTGAGATCATCAGCCATCATAAATCTCTGACTCATCCATTGTTGTGTTGCCATCATGTGAATTTGTGACTTTTGAACCAACATGCTCACATTCTAGATCATGATATCTTCTCATCAGAGTTGCGGAAGCTTTTATTGATTCATGATATTTGCAGCAGCGTAGCAGAATCATGGAGTGAAACTATCAGAGTCGTTGATGCACTTATCATGATTTCTTTAGATGTGAATGTGATGTGTGAGCATGTGGTTATGGATTGACTTCTCAATTCTGATCAACTGCAAACGTTGGGTGTACCTGCATACAACAGTTAGCAATAAAGCACACGAAAGTGTCTTTGATCACTTTCGTTGAATTGAGGTACACGGCCCACGGTTCCCCGTTGATCAGTACAAGTACTGCCTGTGATCAGGTATAATTCCTAAGAATATCCTTGATAGGGTTTCGCAGCTGCTCTAGTTGTTCTCAAACCGGAACGTCTCAAAGAAGACAACACGGAGTGAGTGAACTAGCAAATTGAGGTTTGCTGATTGAAGAAAATGATTTGAAGACAGTCGTGTATTGCTTATCAGAAAGCATTTTCGCAATACAACGAAGGTTTTTTATATTGGGAATCAATTTTCAATCAAAACACCTTTGGATTTTGAAAACGTACTACACAGTCGATGTGCTAAAGAAAAGAATTCTTGTGCAAATCGACCGGTTTTTCAAAGGTATCCGTCAATCCATTTCCTGGACCAAGGTTGATTCAAGGTGTGAATCGCCCTATCATTTCTGTCCAGTTGTCACATGTTTGATCTATTGGATAGATCTCACATGCCACCTACCAAGAGCTTGTTTGATGTTGGCTCTAGAAGGTTTTCCATCTTCATTGTAAATATGTGAACATATCACTCAGATGTTCTGGCAATACCACAAGGATAATGCGTAGGACTCTTAAGATATATTCTCACTTTTCACATTGAGTGAAACAGTGAGTCTTCATTGATTGTGTCCTAGTGAGATTTATTGATTATAATCTCTTGGCTCTAGACTCAATAGTGCACATTTGGTTTCCTATGCCGGAGACTAGGGAGAGGGTCTCCTTCTTCAATATCAACAATCTCTAAGAGAAAGTCGATAGATTATGTAGGTTCCCCGAGAGAATGAAACAAGCTCTTTTAAGAGGAACTTGAGTAGCTTGGAAAGTTTAGTCCAGTGCGTCACTGGGTCCATGACGTCTTGTCTTCAATACCAGTGTTACCTTAGTAGACACTAGTAGCATATGTATTGAACCCGGTTTCTGCCCTAAGGTTGAATTAATGGAGGGCTATTTCTTTTCACCCTTTTAATATTCAATCCTTTTTCATTCTTCAACCCCTTCAGTGCTTACCGAGACTTCATAACTAGAACCTTGTTGGGTTTATTCCAGTTCTAGCTCTGTCTTAGTCCGCACTCTTCCCGTATTCTCATTTTTATCCTTTTTTTTTATCATACCTAAGGACTTCTATACTATCTAGTGGATTATCCCTGGGTAGATCCCTCCGGCTCTGGCGGGATCGTGGGAACGAATACCTGACCTAACCATCCTTATATCTTCATGCATAAAGTAAATTTGGTCGGTCTTTTAGGTATTGTTCTTCTGCCTTTGAAACCGATTGAAAACCTTTTGAAAATCAATCCAGGTACTCGTGATACAAGATCAAATCATTTTGTACCTGAATCGTTTTGATAATTTTAGAAGACGCTCCCCCTCAATCATGTGCATCACATATTTGAAATTGTTTTGGCGCATAGAGGAAGGAGGAATTTGAAATCTTGGATTAAGAATTAAAGATCCAATCTTTGATTAGCATTTTCTAAAATCATCTTCATCACTTCCCTATCATATCTAGTAATTTTGAATACTTTGGATAAACTACTTTTGGGAAGGATGAGGTTTTCTTATGATTGCTCCCCCTCAATATGTGCATCGAGATTCGAAAGTGTTTTGCACATATTTTAGAGAACTTGCACTTAGAGACAATTCAATCACGTTTCAATTCTTTTGATTTGAGATAGATGCTCCCCCTCAACATGTGCATGGAAAAATTGAAATCGTTTGGCACATGTAGGGAGGAGAGCTTGTTAATATCTTTATAAAACCACTTATTGAATTATCAGTTTATATCCAATTTAAATCACAAATTCTCCCCCGATCACAATTTTCAAATCCTTTGAGATTTGTGATCTCTATTGATTTAATTTGTTTTTGAAAGCTTTTGAGGAGAATTGTGACTTGCTTTTAAAATATTTAACTGATAAGGATCAAATTCAGAGACTTTAAACTCCACTGATTAAACATGCTTAAGTATCTTATGAAAACACAACGTTATCCTTGGTCTGGATCCAATAGTACACAAACATTGTTTTTTTTTATTATCCAAAATTAGACCTTGCTCGATTACGTGCCAATTGTTTGAAAGATAACTTTTTGATTTGATTGAAATCATTCTCCCCCTCAATTAATGACATTAGTTGTTGATTGATGTTAGAGATTTTGACAAATGATAAGTCCAGATGATTTTCAAAAATATAGTCTGAGTTATTTTCAAAGCAATTTTGTTTTCATTAGATGACAAATAATTTTCAGAAGAATATTTGTGATGGAAACATTTGTCTTTTTGGCGACAAACCTTTGTTTTTAGAATCAGAGCATGAAGATTCAAAAATAATTTAAGCATGGCTCTGTTATTTCTTTTAAAGCTGGTTACTACCTGATATGACAATCAACTACCATATTTATCCATCATTTTTTTTAAAAAGTTTTATGTACAATCGAACTTCATCTAAAGATCCGTGCCATTCTTTGAATGACAAATCAAAGTCCGTAGATGTTATCGAAAAACAGAAGTAGGTGGACAAATAATATTTTTGGGCTTTTTCAAAGATTTTCTAAATTTTTATGGATTTTAGAAATTTTATATTATTGTATTTTCTTTTTGTGGGTTTTATAATTTTGTATTTTTCTTTTTGAATAAATACGTACAAGAGATGGATGAAGAAAAGCATTTACTCCTCATCTTCCCCTTGAAGACGTTTGAGTGTTTCTGGTTGTAGACTCTTTAGACCAAGTCGTGGAAGGATAAACTCAAAACGTTCTCTAGGAAGAGCTTTGGTGAAGATGTCTGCTAACTGATATTCAGTCTTCACAAAATATAGTTCCACCACACCATTCTCCACTTGCTCCCTGATGAAGTGATGTCGAATGCCGATATGCTTCGCTCTTGAATGTTGAACGTTGTTGCATGAGAGAGCAATGGCCCTCTTGTTATCACAATACAGAGGGATTTTGTTGAATTCAAAGCCATAGTCAGATAATTGGGATCTCATCCATAGGATTTGAGCACAACAAGATGACATGGCTTTGTATTCTGCCTCTGTAGAGGATATTGAGGTACTCATTTGTTTCTTTGAAGACCTCACAAGTTTATCACCCAAAAACTGAGCACCTCCTGACGTGCTTCGACGTGTATCTTGACACCATGCATGGTCTGCATCTGTATATGCTGTTAGTGACATATTGGTGTCCTTCGGATACCAAAGTACCATGTTAACGGTTCCTTGGAGATTCCGAAAGACCTGTTTAACCGCTTTAAGGTGCTTTTTGGTAGGCTTAGCCTGGTATCTAGCACACATGCATACATCGAACAGAATATCAGGTCTACTGGCTGTGAGGTACATCAGGGATCCAATCATACTTCGATATTTTGTTTGATCAACCATGATCCATGAGTGGTCCTCATCCAGTTTAGTGCACTCCACCATGGGAGTGTCAACAGGGTCACAAGTATCAAATCCAAATTTCTTTAAAATTTCATTTGCATATTTAGATTGATTAATAAAAATGCCTCCGGGACTTTGTGAAATTTGTAATCCCAAGAAAACTTACATTTTTCCCATCATAGACATTTGAAATTTGGAGCCCATTTCATTTGAAAAACGGTCACATTCATTAGGATCGGTCGAGCCAAAAATAATATCATCAACATAGATTTGAACATGAATTAAGTGTTTGCCTGACTTTCTGGTGAACAATGTGGGATCAAGTACTTCTTTGCTGAATCCATTGGTTAAGAGAAACTTTGACAGTGTGTCATACCATGCCCTTGGAGCTTGTTTCAAACCATAAAGAGCCTTTTTCAAGCGATAAACATGAGTAGGACGTTCTGGATCCACAAAACCTTCTGGCTGACTGACATAAACAATTTCCTTCAGATCTCCATTAAGAAAGGCAATCTTTACATCCATTTGATAAACCACCATGTTCTTTCTAGCATCATTAGCCAAGAAGATTCTGATTACCTCGATACGTGCAACTGGAGCAAATGATTCCTCAAAGTCAATACTCTCCTCTTGACGATATCCTTTTGCAACAAGTCTTGCCTTGTTCTTTAATACATCCCCATGCTCATCAAGTTTTACTTTGAAGATCCATTTGAGAGCAATGATCATAGCACAGTCAGGAGCTGGTACCAATTCCCAAACATCAAGTCGATCAAACTCATGAATTTCTTCTTGCATTGCATTGAACCAACTGTCCTCGGACATTGCGGTTTTGACATCTTTTGGTTCGACCTTTGATAGTATGGAATTGAAGAAGCACCATAAGGCATCTGTTGCAAGTTGTTTATGGGTGGATACCGGACGAGAGGGATTCCCAATGATATTGTCCAATGGATGATCGTGTGTCCATTTTCTGAAATGCTCGTGTGGTTGTGGTTGAGGAAATGATGTAGCAGAGTTGGGGTCCCCTGATGAAGATGGTTCAGATGATGGATCAGGGGCAAAGATGTTTTCAAATGGTGCATCTTCTGGAGTGGCAAAGGGGTTATCTCCATCATAGTTGCCAGACACATTTCCATGATGTACACTCGATGTTGATGATGATGATGAATGATCTGCAGTAGGCGCTTCTTGACTCAGTGACACATATACTGAAGTCTTATCTACGTTGAATGGGTTAGGGGCAGCCACTGTTGAAGGATTAGACTGTTCATTAGCAATAGGTTCATAGTATTCATCAAACATCGGATCAAACAATTTCTTCAAATCATTTTCAGAGGGAGGTACATATGGAACTTCTGGTGAGGGGTTTTGTACAAGAGAAGAACTAATGGGACTACTTAATGAATGTTGAGATGTGGGTCCAAAACTTGATTGTCTTGGAGCCATTTGCCCTGACAGCTCATCGAACGTGACGTGAATAGTTTCCATGATATCTCGAGTTCTTTTGTTGTAGATTCGGTAACCCTTCATGTTTGGTGCATAACCCACAAAAACTCCAATGTCCGCCTTAGCTCTTAATATACCTAAATCTTGACCATCATTCGTTGGATAGCATAAAGCAACAAACACACGAAGGAAAGATAGATCCGGTTTTCGATTGTGGACAAGTTTGTATGGAGTTTTTCCATGAGTGGTGTGGATAAGGGAACGATTTTGGGTATAGCAAGCAGTGGCAATGGCTTCAGCCCAGAGAAACATTGGAACCTTTGAATAGATTAGCATGGTTCTTGCGGCTTCCACAAGAGTTCGATTTCGTCTTTCAGCTACACCGTTCTGTTAAGGAGTTCGTGGAACACTTCTTTGATGGCTGATTCCAATGCTTTCATAAAACTGACTTAGTTCTTTGTTAACAAACTCAGTTCCATTGTCCGTTCGAATAATTATAATAGTCTTGTTGAGTCGAACCTACAGTTGTTTGATAAGTTTGATAATGACATCTGGAGTTTCATCCTTTGTCCTAAAAAACTTAACCCAAGTAAATCGAGAGTAGTCATCAACAACGACTAACACATATTTCTTCCCATTTATCATTTGCACTCTCATGGGTCCGCATAGGTCCATATGAAGTGTATGTAGAACTTCCATAACTGAGTTTGCAGGTTTGGGTTTATGGGCATATTTCTTGCTTTTTCCCAATTGGCATGCTGAACAAAGGCGATCCTTTTCATACTTTAATCTAGGCAAGCCTCTTACTAGGTCCTTTCTAGAAAGATCATTAATGGTGCCGAAGTTCAAGTGATTGAGACGACGATGCTATAACCATGACTTTGTTTTTGAAGCCTTTGACAACAAGCAGATTGGAGAAGACTTCATCATGTCTTCGATAGAAATGGTGTATAAGTTTGTACCACGTGTTCCTCTAAAAAGTTCCTCACCATCAAGCTCTCTAACGAAACAAGTATGTTTTCTAAATGGTGTATAAGTTTGTATCACAGAATTGACCGACAGAAAACAAATTATGACCAAGACCTTCAACATAATATACCCGGGAAATTACACTATCACCAACAACATAATCTCCATAACCCATAGTTGCCCCAAAATGGTCGTTTCCGAATCTAACAGTCCCGATAAATTTACTCACGAAGTTCATGAGCCGTGGGCGATCTCCAGTCATATGCTTGGAACAGCCTGAGTCCAGGTACCACAGAACGATTTGAACGACCTGCAGTTGAACACAGACAAGAATGGATGACTGGACAATTGGGATCCCCATGCAAGAATGGGTTCCACTTGGTTAGTAAATGTGATTAGAGCACCCACATCAGAAGTAGAAACAATGATTTCATTAGATGTAGATGACGGTCTAGTAGTAACAGTAGATCTATTCAAAGTATGTTCACTTCTTAAAGGTATAGTTCTACCAGTAGGCATCCATTTCCTAATGGGCATTGATCTAGATAATTTAGGGCACAACTCATTAAGATTGAATTTACGGCCAGTAGGTATCCATTGATAACCTACATTACTAAATTTTCTTCCTGTTGGTTTCCAATGTTTTCTAGCCCTCTTCCACCTTGGTCTTCTGACCTTCTTATCCTGTTTTCTAGTGTTAACATTTTTTACCAGAGATTTTATAGTATTACTCAAATCATTCACAACACATTCATGATTTGTGACAACTGGCAATTTAGGGAGTCTATTTTAGGTAAACGCATTACGTTAAACTAAACCGAGCTTTTGCCTTTATCACTATTTTTATAAACCATGACTTGATTTTATATCGTCTATTGGTTTTTACGGTTTATTTCACTATTGAATGAGTTATCGTATGAGTTTTAACTCTACTTGGTAGGCACTATTCGATTCGGCACTAGAAAAGCCTAAAACGAGAAATATTGTAACTTTTAGACCGTAACTCAAAAATTGACAAAATAAATAGTCAAAACTCATGGAAAAACGTAAATAACGATGTTAGAAAGTCGAATGAACGTCGTGGGACACTCGAGGGATAATATATGAGCTCGGGAATGGGTAAACGGGATAGTTTACGAAAAATGGCGACCACGGCCCCTCCTTTTTCACCTTGGCCGGCCACCCCCTCCACCCATATTATTTATTTATTAGTCCCTAGCTCCCACCCTTAAATACCCCCCCCCTCAACTCACATTTCACTCATTTGTTTCTCTCACTAAAAACACACACAAGTCATCTTTCTCTCTCTACTCTCTCTCTCCACAAATTAATTAAAAACCCTAACCCTAATTCTTCACCACCGCCGCCCCTATTTCCGGCCACCACCATCACACCGCCGCGCGTGACCACCCACCTCCACCACCATATCAAAGATCTTTTCATCCTCTTTCCAACCATATTTAATACTCTCACTAAAACCTTCATTAACACCTTCAAATTTAAAGATTAAGATTCGGATTTTTAGGGTTTCAAGTGGGTTTTGCAATTCGAGCTTGAATAAGGTAAATGGAACGTGGGTAGAGCTTGTTTAAGCTATAAAAACCCACGTATGGTAAATTAGGGTTTCAACCCTATGGTAGAATTTGGGGCTTTTGGTTTAAACGTGGAATTAAGTCTAATTAACATCTAAATAAACAAGTAATTAGTGTTTGGTAAGCATGTGGTGTATCAATTTGATGGGTTTATGCATTTTAGGTCTAGTTTCATATTTTTGGTTAGAATAGATGATGAGTATTATGTTTGGTTAATGATTGGAGCTTGAATGATTGTATTTGGATGTTGTGGAATTGATTTGGGTGATGTTTGGTTGGATTTGGATGTGAGCATGGGGCGTATGAGCCACCACACCCACGTTGGGTTGTGTTTGGTTGGTGTACGTGACCCACTTGGGCCACGGGTCCGGGTCGGGTCGTTTTGGTAGCTTGTTGGTTGATGTAGTTGAGGTTTGGATGAGACGCGTAGAGCCGAAAAGCTTCTAGAGCTTGTTTGGTTCACGTGGTCTTAACCGTGACCGTGTCATGACCATTAGGGTCATAACATTGGTTTCGGGTATATTTGGTTGATTGATTGGTTGGCGAGATTGTTTTGAGTTGATTTGGGATTGAATTGCGCTATTATGACTTTTAATTGGACTTGATATATATATATATATATATTGTCAACTTTGAGCTACGTCGGTGTTACTTTGACTTTTTAGTCAATAGTTGACTCCGACAAAGCCGTAACATGGAATTTAGTATAGATTGGACTATTGATTGATTAAAAGCCGAGAAGTCATTACTCGTGCTTGTGGACTCGAAACGAATAACGATATGAGATTAATATTGGAATTTGACGAAATATATATGTATATACATGAAAATGCTAATAAACTATGAAATATAAATAATAAATGGGCTTTTGTACCAAAAATATCGATAACAAGACTTATCTTGTTATTTACTATTTTTAAACGGAAACTAACGACTAAACTGGAAATGTTTTTTAATAAATAAGTAATTAATGTTTCGAGTACACATTTATCAATAAATGTCAATTGAGGACATTTAATACTAGTTTAAGTATTTATTTGCTTACGTTGTGTGCATGGGTTACGGATAACCTAACATTAATAGTGTTGATCCACATGGGTAGCGGACTTATTAGGTTGACGAATCTAATAAGAGCCCGCTAGGTACGTTGGGTAACCTTATTAATGGGTAAATTATCCTTATCACTCTTTAGGATACGATTGATTTATGGGATAATAAGCGACACGAGTAAATAAATGAGTTTATCGAGTTGACGAATTCGATAAGGTCTACTATTTATTCCGAAACTTATTGAAATATGGAGCTTATCGTTTAGAGGTCTCATTGTGTTGCATTGAGTTATATATTGGTTGTTTGAGTGCATGCATAGCATCATATTGAGTCGATACACCTACATGAGGAATACCAAACACTAGGATTAAACGGCGAAACGAGACATTTTTGGAAATAACGAAATGGAATACATTGGGGTAGATAATGTTGGTTTCGAGAAATATATATATTAAAGTTGGTCTACATTAATAGGTTGTGCCGAGTCGATAGTTGCTGTGTCGTGATTACCGTTATCTTCTGCTTGAGGTGAGTTTCATAGCCCCATTTTTATCTACGTTTTTAACTATATTGGGGTGAGAATCATGCTACTGTTTTTGGACCATGAAAAATATTTGGATTTGCTTATATGCTTGACTGTTTAGATAGATGTGTGGTAGTTGTTGCCTTAGACTAGGGTAGCAATCCTAATTGCTATAACTGTTGCCTAGCTAAGAATAAACTTCTACGTCGACCTAGTTCGGGGTTGGCAATTGTTCTAGATTTGGCCACGACTGTGCTGGACTAGATTCGCTGGGCCTGAGTAATCCCTGGATGCGGGATATGTTTATGGTTGGTGATCCGGGTAGGATCGGTATTTATCTATCTTAGGTCTTGCATAGCAAATCAACTCTTACAGGTCCACTATGATTTTGTTGAACTTAAACCTATGAACTCACCAGCGTAAGCTGACCTTTTAGCATAATTTCTCAGGTATACGAAAGATGTTTGGAATACGTGATTGGTGGAAGCTTGGCAAGAAGGCGGGGTTCAAGGATCATTTCTGACTCTGATAAACTTTGGGGACCTATTTTATTAAATCATGTTTTGGGCCTAATAATTATACTTTTGGATTAAATGTTTTGAATACTTAAATTTGGGATTGGTTTTGAATGTTAAATGACTATCTTTTTGCTATACTTGTGTGCGATACCAATCCAATAGTAGCGCCCCGAAAACTTGATTAAGTCTTCCGCTGTACCGAGATTTGGGGGTGTTACAGATTGGTATCAGAGCTCCAGGTTATAGAGAATTAGGTATTTTATAAACCCTAAACTATAACCATTTTTAAGAAAAATTGATCCTCGACCGACGTACGCCTGCTTGCCAAGCCGAAGCTTCTGATTTGATTATGGTATGAACTACGATTTGAATTATGAGATGATCTGTTAAGGGATATTGTGAACTGATTATGGAAATGTTATGATTTAGAGATATGATTATTGATTTTGGAAAATGAGATATGATTATTGATTTTGGAAAATGAGATGTGATTATCGAGATACAACGGTATTGGATTTGAGTAAACGGTATATTATGATTTTGGAATTTTGAACTCGATTGATTTGATATGGGATTATGTGATGGAACGGAACTTATGTGTTTTATTTAAAGGCATGTTTTGAGTAATGCGGTACCTCTACTTTTAAAGCTTTCATTATGTGATATATGTTTTGGTTAAGTTGATGCGCTTATTAAAACTAGTTGTTTCGAACACTTATACCTACCCTATGCCATTGTCACAGACTATGCCTTCACTAGCTTTTGATGTGTCTGAGGAGGTCCTTGTTGTTGCTAGTTCGCCAGCATTGACTCTCATGACGGTTGCGCAGGGTGATCCTTATGAGATTGCCCGTCACACTAGTTCATCATCATCAGATCGCCCTAGCTCGTCTAGGCAGCTCACTTTACATCAGGTCTTAGCGCGAGCACAGACTCCTAGGCTTGCTTATAGCACTGCCCGCATGTTTGTGAGACCACCATCATCACCTATCCGTTTAGCAACCCACTCTCTTCTGTCATCACCACCAGCATTACCATGTCTTAGGAGGCCTAGATCTCCTAATGTACCACCTCAGGATTTACCTGCACAGAGACTCCAACTCATGGACTCTCCCTCTATGGATGAGGGCGAGGAGGAGCATGAGGTCGAGGAGGAGCATGAGATTGAGGAGCAGTATGTAGATGAGGATGAGGATCCTCAAGAGGAGGATGATGAGGATATCCCAGAAGGGGGTACTCCTCCATTGCAGAGTCCTGCACATTCTCCTGGACCAGGTTCTCCTTTGCCTGAGCCTGAGTCCCCTGGACAGCCTTTTGGTTTTGATTGATGATGAGTGTGTAAATACTCATCATTTTTGTACCAATTAAACTGCAAAAACATCTGAAAACACTCAGAAATGCATCAAAATGATAAAAATATCACAAATAAGTGTTTTATGTGTTTTAAATGCAAAAATATCAAAATCTGGTGAAAAAACGTATCAAGTTTGCATAATTGGCAGTTTTAGTCTCCCAAGTTTCAAAAGTTGTCAAAAACAGTCCCTGGTAAAACAAAATAAAGAAAAATATCATTTCAAGTCCCTAGGGATTCATGAGTTGTCAAAATTAGTCCTTGAGATTTAAATTTGCAAAATTACAACTTAGGTCCCTAAACTTTGAAAATTGTCAAAAATAGTCCTTGGAAATTTGAAAATGTCAAAAATAGTCCTTGTACTATTGGAACTTGTCAGTTTTGGTCCTTGTGACAACTTTGGAATATTGGCAGAAATGGTCCTTCAAGAATTGGAGAATTGCAAAACAAGTCCTTGTAATATTAAACCTATCATTTGACCCCTTTTGCATTTTGGACCCCTGCCATTTATACCTTTTGACCCTTTCCTGTTTTGGACCCCAAGTCAAACCCGGTCAAACTATACCCTTTCCCTCCCACCTGTCTCTCCCACCACTTGACTGCAACAAGCCCTCTCCCATCACCTCATCCTCACCTTATCTCCTCAAACCTCCCCCTCATCATCACAACACACCACAATTAATGCCACCCCCTAGTTGCTAGTTCAGAGCCCACAGGTCAAAACCAGTTTTTCCCGCCAAAATGATTTCTAGACATCCAATGGTTGAGATTAAAGCTGGGATACACTCAGAAATCAAGTGGGAAGCTTTTTGAGTATAAAGGAGGGAAGAAGAAGCAAGAGACACCCAGTAGTTAGTTTTTGAAATTCATGTATGTCGTATTTTATGTTTATGTTTTTAATTAAGCTTTAAGCTGTAATATTTTGTTTCATTATATCAAATTAAGTTATTTAAGTGTATTAAAACTGTTTTCAAGTGTCAATTCAAAATGTATTAACATTTCATGTTCTATGGTTCACTGTTGCAAAACTCAAATTCCAACTCTTATGTTCAAGCTTCAAATAGCTTCTATTTAAGTTCAAACAAGTTTACTTAAGCTTACTATAGCTTTTTGTGAGCTTGGAATTCAGTTTCAAGCAAATTTGTCACACAGTCAACAAAAGTCAACTGAGAAGAAAATTTGTTCAAGCAGTGATGGAAATGGTTATAGGGTGTTGCAGAGCTTGGATTTGGGTTGGAATTAGCTTAGGATAGTGTAGTGTTGGGTTCTGTATAAGCTACATCATTGCTGGACACTTGTGAGTGTATTCTCATTTTCATTTTTTATTCAGTTTGCAGTTTGTGTTTGTGTTTGAACTTGTGATCATTAAACCTCTTAAACCTGTTTAACTAGTTGTGATTAGGGTAACTAAAGTCAGCTTAAGTGATTAGCATAAGCTAATTCATTAATCAGCTCAGTTAAGATTGCAAATCAGTCTCTAAACTAGTGTTTGGAACAGTGGGGCTGATTGAGCTTAAGCTTTGGCTTATGTTTAAACCCTGTCTATTCAGTCTTAATATAGGTAGATGGAACCATTCTAGTCATTACTTGGTGTCTGCAAACATCAAAAGTCAAAATCATGTTTTATCTGTCTTAATTTCAAGTCTGTTGGATTTTAAGAATAGCAAAAGCCTGATTCATGTTTAGAATTCATAGAGGTAGCTTAATGTAGTTTTATTTCACCTTAAAACATCAATTTCAGTTCAATAAATTGAATCAAAACTCATAAAAGTCAAACCTTTCAAAACCTGTTAAAAGTAAAAAACAGGTGAAAAACCAGTTTTCAACCAACCCAAGATGATTTTTCATTGATTCATCTCTGGGCCAAATCAAGTCAAACTCTGGGTTTAAAAACTTAAGCTGGTCTATTTTCCATAAATGATTTTTGCAAATTTTTCCAAAAGCTCTTTGAGGTCCAAATAAGCAGCTCAATAAGCTCTTATGTGCCCTGTGCACACTCAGTATTAGCTGAGTGTGAACAGGCACTTTGCAGACCCTGCATAGGGTTGGTCTTAGGTCCTTGTTTTTCACTGTTTTTCACATAAGCTTGTCCAATAAGCAGTTGCATCAGTTTCAAAAGTAGCTAAAAATCTGTTTTTGAACTTAAAGCTCAAATCATCAAAACTGAGTAGCTTGTAATTTAGAGGTCTAAGATAGTTGTATTTTGTTGCTTTTGAGTAATTGTAGCATATTATAGGTTCTGTAACAGTTTGGTGCCCAGTTTGTACATTTGGCTTAAGCCAAGTGCTTATTTATAAGCAGTTTCCGTTGCAGTTCCATATTCATACACATAAGCCACTGTTTTTATAATTTTCCTAGAATTAGAATATTATTTTAGAGTTTTCCTGAATTTTTCATATTTTTCTAGCACTGTTTACTATTTTTCTTCATTTAAAAACAGTTTTTAGGCAATTTTAATTAGCTTTTAATACAATTAATTCAGAAAAGTTTCAAAAAACTAAGTTTTTATTTTTCCTAGATTAAGATAAATATAAAAAGTCAAAAAAATATTTTTCCAGATTTTTCATAGTTAAATTTGTAATTTTTAGTAATTTAATTAGTTTTAAATAGTTTAAAATTCATAGAAAATAGAAAAATAATCAGAAAAATACAAAATTAGTTTTGAAAATTCTTTTTAGTTATTTTAGATTTTTCTAAGTCATAATTTTATTTTTCTAGCTTTATTTCATATTTTCTTGTACTTTAGGGTATTATTAAATAGTTAAAAATAGTTTTTAATTAATAATAATTAGATAAATAGTTATAAAAATAATTTTCTTTTTCTAAAAATTTTCTTTTATCATTAGGTTTGTAAAAATGTCATTTTCATATTTTTAGGATTAATATTGTTTAAGTTTCACATTTTCTTGTGTACGTCACGTAGTTTTTTTTAATTTAAATTTGTAAAAGAAAAATCAAAAACATCATTTTACAAATAGTGATAGCGTTTATTTAATAGAATTTATCTTTTTAATTTTCTTTAATTTGCATTTAAGCCCCTGTAGTTTATATACTTTTTCTTTAGGTAGAATCAATCAAATCCTTTTCCCATTCAAATTCTCTCGATCACTACACGTTTGATTATTCTCGCACAGCTCGTTGGGACATAACGACCTGGGGAAACACTATACTCTCCTGATCTTCATTGCATTTGTTTCCAGACTGTTTTAAGTTTGTTACGGTTAGCCATTCACAAGTGGCTAGCTTGCGTGATAAAACTTGACCGTTTGGGAGCGGATCAAATTTTTGGCGCCGCTGCCGGGGAGCTGTGCTGATTATCTTCCGTTTAGCAGATTAGTGATTTGAATATTCACTCCTTGTTCATACCATCTATCTATATCTATATATATTTTCTTATAAAAAATCCAAAAACCCAAAAACATCAAAAAACGTATAAAACACAAAAATATTTTCCTTTTGTTTCTATATATATATCAAAAGATAAAAATACAAAAAGATTTGTCGTTTTCTTTGTTTAATAATAAACAACATAAAAGATTACCACCGCAAACCAAGGCAGTGTACTACCTAACTGGGGGTACGACCATAATAAGTTCCCGAACCAAAGATTTAAAACTTGCCTTTGTGTCCTTGTGATTGGTGTACCTTTTTCAAAGAAGCCATTCATCTTGTGATTATTGGTTTAAGTTCACTGTTGTTTTGCCTCGATATTGTTTTAATTGGATTTGTTGTTATATCTACTTGTCAAAACCAGAAAACCCAAAAAGATTCTTCTTACCCCATTTTCACCAATTTCATAATTCCTTTCCTTAACTCTGAGGTCTCTTAGAGTTAACTCTAGTGTATGCGCACTCGCTCTTCTAGATTTGTGAGCCCATTTCGTGAGCTTGTCAAGATTCCAAGAAGGCGTGTCCGTAGACTTTCTGCTCCATCAGTCGGATCTGAGATCCGGACTGCTCACACTACTTCCGTTATCATGGCGGAAGAACGTCCTATGTGTGAGCTTCTCCAGGCACCCATCGACGGGTATGGAGATGCTATTGTGATCCCAGCCATTGTGGCTGAAAATTTTGAACTCAAAACCGGGTTACTGAATCTTGTAACCTCAAGTCAGTTCTATGGTTTTGAGCGGGATGATCCTCATGCCCATATTTGATGGTTTAACAAGATTGCATCTACCATCAAATACAAGAATGTCCCTACCGATGCTGTTAAGCTTCTTCTGTTCCCATTTTCTCTTGAGGGGCAAGCCCGGATTTGGCTTGAAAAGCAACCCCCTAAATCAATCGAAACATGGGAAGACCTGGTGAAGAAATTTGTGAACGAGTTTTATCCACCTTCCAAAACCACGAGTCTTAAAAATGAAATCATCAAATTTACACAAAAGTTTGATGAACCCTTCAGTGAATCGTGGGATCGTTTTAAGGAATTGCTCCGCAAATGTCCTCACCACGGTTTCTCCGAGTTGATGCAACTCGATACTTTCTATAATGGAGTGAGTCAATCTGATCAAGATTCTCTCAATTCCTCCACTGGAGGAAATTTCTTGAGTAAAACTGTAAAAGAAGCTTTAACAATAATTGAAAATAAGTCTAAAGTCCGCACTGCACGAAGCAAACCGGTTGTTTCCCAAGTCAGTGTTGGTCCTTCTTCTTCATCACCCGTGAGTCAATCTAGCACCGATGCTAAGATTGACAAACTCACGGAAGCTATTCAAGCTTTGGTTCTCTCCAACCAAAAGAAAGTTTCTTTTCCACAAACTTCACCTCCTGCTGAAGTTAAGAAAGTGGAAGTCTGTGTTACTTGTGGTGGCCCCCATGCCTATTACGACTGTATGGCCACCGATGGTAACCCTTTTGAAGCAAACGCTGTGGGCGGGATTTCCAATTCAGGAGGCAACCAATATCGTGCTCCTATGGACCCGAACCACCGTCCTCACCACTACCCTGGACCACCCGGTTTCAACCAAAACCAAAACCGTAATCAAAATCAGAATAGACCAAACCAAGGTTTTCAAAACCAAGGTAATTTTAGTCAAAATAACGGTTTTCAAAACTTCCAACACCAAGGATATTTCAATAGAAACCAAGGTCAGGGAAATTTCAACCCTGGGTACTTTCATGGCAATAATCAAGGAAATTTTCAAAATCAAGGTCCTAATCCAAACAATAGAGGCCAGAATTTTCCTGTGCAAAATCAAGCCATTGTTCCAACTGGACCATCATCTGATGAGTTGTTGAAGCAATTCATGAAATCCCAAGAGGAAATGAATATGTTGTTGGTCAGCCAGATTTCTGACATTAAGAAGTCTTTAAATGATCGACCCTCGGGCTCAGGTACTTTACCTAGCAACACGATCGCTAATCCGAGGGGCGATGCAAAGGCGATCACAACCAGAAGTGGTGCTTCGTATGATGGACCCGCTATTCCTACTACCTCTTCTTCTTCTCTCCCGAAGGTAGTGGAAAGTGAACCTGAGGCGACAAAGGACAAGGAACTTCCTACTAATAACGGAAGTACCAGCAATGTCCATTCTCAGGTTGTCCCGAAACTCAAAACCAAACCTGGAGTTGTTTTTGAACCTCCAGTTGGTAACCCCAAATCCAAAACTTCTATTCCTTACCCCTCATGTTTAAATGAGCAAAAACTCCGCGAAAAAGCCAGTCATCAAATGGAAATTTTTTTTCAAATTTTCCAAGAGCTACATTTTGACATAAGCTTTGCGGATGCTATCATGTTGATGCCCAAGTTTGCATCAACTCTCAAACACATGTTGAGCAATAAGGAAAAGCTGTTTGAAATGGCCAAAACTCCTTTGAATGAGAACTGCTCAGCTGTTCTGTTAAAGAAGCTTCCCAAGAAGCTAGGAGATCCCGGAAAATTCCTTCTTCCTTGTGTTTTTCCTGGGATGATTGAATGCTTTGCCCTTGCCGATCTTGGTGCAAGCATCAATCTGATGCCTTATTCAGTATGGAAGAAACTTTCTCTTCCAGAACTTGTCCCTACCTGCATGACTCTTGAGCTTGCAGATCGTTCTATATCGCGTCCTCTTGGCATCGTCGAGGATGTATTCGTAAAAGTAGGCAAGTTCCATTTTCCAGCTGACTTTGTGGTTGTTGATTTCGATGCCGATCATCGGGTTCCTCTCATTGTTGGACGAGGATTCCTGAGAACGGGCCATGCTCTTATTGATGTATTTGAACAAGAAATCACGTTACGTGTGGGTAATGAAGCTGTCACCTTTAACCTTGATCAAACTTCGAGGTACTCCTCAAATTATGATACTGAATCAAATAATCGAGTCGATTTAATTGATATTGCTTCAGAGGAGTACTCTCAAGAGTTTCTTGGTTATCTTCATAATTCTGTGAGCGGGGATTCCACCACATCTTCTCAACCTATCATTGCCGACTCTTCCCCCTCACTCACTCCGTTTGAGGGAGGTGACTTCTTTCTTGAAGAGATCGATGAATTTCTTGCTAGTGATGAATCAATTCCGCCTGGAATTGAGGGTGTTTATGATCCGGAGGGGGATATTCTTTATCTTGAGCAATTGTTAAATGAAGATCCATTACCTTCGCTCCCTCCGAAAGAGATCACGATTGAGGAAATCAAATCAGTACAAACTTCTACTGAAGATTTTCCCGAGGTTGAACTTAAGGACCTACCTCCTCATCTCGAGTATGCATTCTTGGAGGGTGATGATAAATTACCCGTCATAATTGCTAGAGACTTAACCGAGGAGGAGAAAACTGCTCTCATAAAGGTTTTGAAGTCACACAAGCAAGCAATTGCTTGGAAACTCTCCGACATTAAGGGTATCAACCCTGAGTTTTGTACTCACAAAATCTTAATGGAGGATGACTTCAAACCAGCAGTCCAACATCAGAGAAGGGTGAATCCTAAGATTCATGAGGTTATCAAACAAGAGGTTCTCAAACTTCTTGATGCCGGTTTAATTTACCCGATCTCTGATAGTCCTTGGGTTAGCCCAATTCATTGCGTTCCAAAAAAGGGTGGCATAACTGTTGTCACAAATGAAGAAAACGAGTTAATTCCAACTCGATTGGTTACGGGATGGCGTGTGTGCATTGACTATCGCAAGTTAAACGAAGCCACCCGTAAAGACCATTTTCCTCTACCCTTTATGGATCAGATACTTGAGAGATTAGCAGGGAACGAATACTATTGTTTCCTTGATGGTTTCTCGGGTTACTTTCAGATCCCCATTGATCCGCTGGATCAAGAAAAGACCACATTCACCTGCCCATACGGAACATTTGCCTACAGACGTATGCCTTTTGGCCTATGTAACGCTCCTGGCACGTTCCAACGATGTATGATGGCCATTTTCCACGACATGATCGGGGAAACAATGGAGGTGTTTATGGATGACTTCTCGGTCATTGGGGACTCATTTCAAACATGTCTCTCCCATTTAGATAAAATGCTGAAACGGTGTGAAGACACCAATCTTTGTCTAAATTGGGAGAAGAGCCACTTTATGGTCAAAGAAGGCATAGTCCTTGGCCATAAGATTTCCAAAAAATGGGATTGAGGTAGATAGAGCAAAAGTTGATGTTATTGCTAAACTGCCTCATCCTACTACCGTCAAAGGTATTAGGAGTTTTCTAGGTCATGCCGGGTTTTATCGTAGATTCATACAAGTTTTCTCTAAAATCGCTCGGCCTATGACCCATCTTCTTGAAAAAGATGCTCCTTTTATCTTCTCACCTGAGTGCATCGAAGCTTTTGAAACATTAAAGAAAAAGCTTACGGAAGCACCCATTCTAGTTGCCTCCGACTGGGATTTACCCTTTGAGCTCATGTGCGATGCAAGTGATTTTGCTATCGGTGCAGTCTTGGGGCAACAAAAAACCAAGCATTTTCAGCCTATCCACTACGCAAGTAAAACTATGACTGAAGCTCAAACCCATTACACCACTTCAGAAAAAGAATTATTAGCTGTGGTGTATGCGTTTGAAAAATTTCGGCCATACCTTATCTTGACCAAATGCGTGGTGTATACGGATCACTCGGCTCTCAAATATCTCTTTGCAAAACAAGATGCAAAGCCGAGATTGCTCCGTTGGGTTCTCCTCCTGCAAGAATTTGATATCATTATACGTGATAAAAAAGGAGCTGAGAACCTGGCTGCTGATCATCTGTCCCGATTAGAGAACCCTCACCAAGATGTTTTCGAGAAAAAGGAAATAAATGAAACATTTCCTCTCGAAACACTCAATGCGGTTTCTTTTCGTGGAAACTCTTCTACCCCATGGTTTGCTGACTTTGCAAATTACCATGCGGGTAACTTTGTGGTGAAAGGGATGTCGTCCCAACAGAAAAACAAATTTTTTAAAGATGTGAAACATTATTTCTGGGACGACCCCTACTTGTTCAAAATTTGTGCGGATCAAGTCATCTGGCGATGTGTGTATGGTCAGGAAGCCAATGAAATTCTCAAGGCTTGCCATTCTGGACCTACTGGGGGACATCATAGCCCCAACTACACCGCCAAGAAGGTGTTTGATTCCGGATTCTATTGGCCCACGATTTATAAGGATGCCCATGAATTTGTCAAAACCTGTGACGCTTGTCAACGTCACGGGAATATCTCACAAAGAAATGAAATGCCGCAAAACGCCATTCAAGTGTGTGAGATTTTTGACATCTGGGGCATTGACTTTATGGGGCCATTTCCTTCGTCTCGCGGTAACAAATACATACTCGTGGCCGTTGACTATTTGTCAAAATGGGTTGAAGCGAAAGCTTTGCCTACCAACGATGCCCGAGTTGTTGTGAAATTCTTAAAATCTCTTTTTGCTAGGTTTGGAACTCCACGAGCTATCATCAGTGATCGTGGTACGCATTTTTGCAATGACCAGTTTGATAGAGTCATGCAAAAGTATGGTGTAACTCACCGTCTCTCTACTGCGTACCACCCCCAAACAAGTGGGCAAGTGGAAGTTTCCAACCGGGGGATTAAAAGAATTCTAGAGAGGACGGTTGGCGAAAACCGTGCCTCTTGGTCGGATAAGCTAGATGACGCACTCTGGGCCTTCCGTACAGCTTATAAAACACCCATCGGGTGTACTCCATACAAGCTTGTATACGGGAAGGCGTGTCATCTGCCGGTTGAGCTTGAGCACAAGGCATACTGGGCCTTGAAGCATGCCAACTTCGATATTCAGACAACTGGTGATCACCGGAAAGTTCAAATGAATGAATTAAATGAACTCCGTGATCAAGCATACGAGAACTCTTTGATCTATAAAGAAAAGACAAAGAAGATTCATGACTCAAAAATCAAAAACCGCGTTTTCAACGTCGGTGATCGAGTCCTTCTTTTCAATTCAAGATTGAAGATTTTCTCGGGAAAACTAAAAACCCGCTGGTCTGGACCATTCACCATCACTAAAGTATTTCCATATGGAACCATTGAGTTATCTCAACCCGATGGTCCCAATTTTAAAGTGAATGGTCATCGGTTGAAGCATTATTTTGGAGAGGACATTCCTCCTGTGGTTGTCCCGGATCTACAAACTTTCCCCATGAACCAATGAATGCGGGGATCGAGTCAAGCTAGCGACTCGGTAATCAAAAACAGTAGCTAAACATGGGTTTTCACCCATGTGTACCACCCTAGTGTGGGGGAGTTGCCCCACATGTTGTATATATATAAGTTTGAAAGAAAAAAAAATGGCCGTAGTATTTCCCTTTTACGTTCTATGTTTTGGCATAACCGCCGGTACTTTGAATATTGAGGGCAATATTCATTTCTAGTGTGGGGGGGAATTCTCACGAATTTTATCATGTAATTATACCCTCCTAATTCCCCCAATTTTGGCCAATTTTTTTTTTGGAGTAAGTGTTTTACACTTACTCAGTTTACGGTTATCAGTCCGCCATGTCTAAAAAACAAAAGGATTGGCTAATACAGGAGCAAACGGCTCTTGGTAAAGATATCTCAAATCCGTTGACGGCTTACAATTTGCCCAAAATTGTATGGTATTCAGCACACCATATCCTTAAAAGTGAAGAGTTGGCTAGCCCGCAAGTTTATGGCTTGTGGTAAAGGCAGTGGAAAAACCATAATTGGTAATCAGCTCACCAAAGATAATATTGATAATTTATCTAAGAGTTGGCTAGTCCAGAAGTAAACGGCTTCTGGTAAAGACAAATCAAATCCGTTGAAAGCTGGTGATTTGCTCAAAATCATTTGGTTATCGGTGTACCAAGGTTCTTACTTGAACTGAAACATTTGGCTACTCCAGAAGTAATGGCTTTTGGTAAAGAGATGAAATCCATTAATTTTTCTCAAAACATTGCTAGGGACTAGCAATATCTTAGTGTGGGGGATTGATGAGTGTGTAAATACTCATTATTTTTGTACCAATTAAACTGCAAAAACATCTGAAAACACTCAGAAATGCATCAAAATGATAAAAATATCACAAATAAGTGTTTTATGTGTTTTAAATGCAAAAATATCAAAATCTGGTGAAAAAACGTAACAAGTTTGCATAATTGGCAGTTTTAGTCCCCCAAGTTTCAAAAGTTGTCAAAAACAGTCCCTGGTAAAACAAAATAAAGAAAAATGTCATTTCAAGTCCCTAGGGATTCATGAGTTGTCAAAATTAGTCCTTGAGATTTAAATTTGCAAAATTACAACTTAGGTCCCTAAACTTTGAAAATTGTCAAAAATAGTCCTTGGAAAATTGAAAATGTCAAAACTAGTCCTTGTACTATTGGAACTTGTCAGTTTTGGTCCTTGTGACAACTTTGGAATATTGGCAGAAATGGTCCTTCAAGAATTGGAGAATTGCAAAACAAGTCCTTGTAATATTAAACCTATCATTTGACCCCTTTTGCATTTTGGACCCCTGCCATTTATACCTTTTGACCCTTTCCTGTTTTGGACCCCAAGTCAAACCCGGTCAAACTATACCCTTTCCCTCCCACCTGTCTCTCCCACCACTTGACTGCAACAAGCCCTCTCCCATCACCTCATCCTCACCTTATCTCCTCAAACCTCCCCCCTCATCATTACAACACACCACAATTAATGCCACCCCCTAGTTGCTAGTTCAGAGCCCATAGGTCAAAACCAGTTTTTCCCGCCAAAATGATCCAATGGCCAAAATGATTTCTAGACATCCAATGGTTGAGATTAAAGCTGGGATACACTCAGAAATCAAGTGGGAAGCTTTTTGAGTATAAAGGAGGGAAGAAGAAGCAAGAGACACCCAGTAGTTAGTTTTTTAAATTCATGTATGTCGTATTTTATGTTTATGTTTTTAATTAAGCTTTAAGCTGTAATCTTTTGTTTCATTATATCAAATTAAGTTATTTAAGTGTATTAAAACTGTTTTCAAGTGTCAATTCAAAATGTATTAACATTTCATGTTCTATGGTTCACTGTTGCAAAACTCAAATTCCAACTCTTATGTTCAAGCTTCAAATAGCTTCTATTTAAGTTCAAACAAGTTTACTTAAGCTTACTATAGCTTTTTGTGAGCTTGGAATTCAGTTTCAAGCAAATTTGTCACACAGTCAACAAAAGTCAACTGAGAAGAAAATTTGTTCAAGCAGTGATGGAAATGGTTATAGGGTGTTGCAGAGCTTGGATTTGGGTTAGAATTAGCTTAGGATAGTGTAGTGTTGGGTTCTGTATAAGCTACATCATTGCTGGACACTTGTGAGTGTATTCTCATTTTCATTTTTTATTCAGTTTGCAGTTTGTGTTTGTGTTTGAACCTGTGATCATTAAACCTCTTAAACATGTTTAACTAGTTGTGATTAGGGTAACTAAAGTCAGCTTAAGTGATTAGCATAAGCTAATTCATTAATCAGCTCAGTTAAGATTGCAAATCAGTCTCTAAACTAGTGTTTGGAACAGTGGGGCTGATTGAGCTTAAGCTTTGGCTTATGTTTAAACCCTGTCTATTCAGTCTTAATATAGGTAGATGGAACCATTCTAGTCATTACTTGGTGTCTGCAAACATCAAAAGTCAAAATCATGTTTTATCTGTCTTAATTTCAAGTCTGTTGGATTTTAAGAATAGCAAAAGCCTGATTCATGTTTAGAATTCATAGAGGTAGCTTAATGTAGTTTTATTTCACCTTAAAACATCAATTTCAGTTCAATAAATTGAATCAAAACTCATAAAAGTCAAACCTTTCAAAACCTGTTAAAAGTAAAAAACAGGTGAAAAACCAGTTTTCAACCAACCCAAGATGATTTTTCATTGATTCATCTCTGGGCCAAATCAAGTCAAACTCTGGGTTTAAAAACTTAAGCTGGTCTATTTTCCATAAATGATTTTTGCAAATTTTTCCAAAAGCTCTTTGAGGTCCAAATAAGCAGCTCAATAAGCTCTTATGTGCTCTGTGCACACTCAGTATTAGCTGAGTGTGAACAGGCACTTTGCAGACCCTGCATAGGGTTGGTCTTAGGTCCATAGGGTCTGAGTCTTGGTTTATAGATAGTTAAGCTGGTTGACTTGAAGTCTCCAGTCTTGTTTTTCACATAAGCTTGTCCAATAAGCAGTTGCATCAGTTTCAAAATTAGCTAAAAATCTGTTTTTGAACTTAAAGCTCAAATCATCAAAACTGAGTAGCTTGTAATTTAGAGGTCTAGGATAGTTGTATTTTGTTGCTTTTGAGTAATTGTAGCATATTATAGGTTCTGTAATAGTTTGGTGCCCAGTTTGTACATTTGGCTTAAGCCAAGTGCTTATTTATAAGCAGTTTCCATTGCAGTTCCATATTCATACACATAAGCCACTGTTTTTATAATTTTCCTAGAATTAGAATATTATTTTAGAGTTTTCCTGAATTTTTCATATTTTTCTAGCACTGTTTACTATTTTTCTTCATTTAAAACAGTTTTTAGGCAATTTTAATTAGCTTTTAATACAATTAATTCAGAAAAGTTTCAAAAAAATAAGTTTTTATTTTTCCTAGATTAAGATAAATATAAAAAGTCAAAAAAATATTTTTCCAGATTTTTCATAGTTAAATTTGTAATTTTTAGTAATTTAATTAGTTTTAAATAGTTTAAAATTCATAGAAAATAGAAAAATAATCAGAAAAATACAAAATTAGTTTTGAAAATTCTTTTTAGTTATTTTAGATTTTTCTAAGTCATAATTTCATTTTTATAGCTTTATTTCATATTTTCTTGTATTTTAGGGTATTATTAAATAGTTAAAAATAGTTTTTAATTAATAATAATTAGATAAATAGTTATAAAAATAATTTTCTTTTATCATTAGGTTTGTAAAAATGTCATTTTCATATTTTTAGGATTAATATTGTTTAAGTTTCACATTTCCTTGTGTACGTCACGTAGTTTTTTTTAATTTAAATTTGTAAAAGAAAAATCAAAAACATCATTTTACAAATAGTGATAGCGTTTATTTAATAGAATTTATCTTTTTAATTTTCTTTAATTTGCATTTAAGCCCCTGTAGTTTATATACTTTTTCTTTAGGTAGAATCAATCAAATCCTTTTCCCATTCAAATTCTCTCGATCACTACACGTTTGATTATTCTTGCACAGCTCGTTGTGACATAACGACCTGGGGAAACACTATACTCTCCTGATCTTCATTGCATTTGTTTCTAGACTGTTTTAAGTTTGTTACGGTTAGCCATTCACAAGTGGCTAGCTTGCGTGATAAAACTTGACCGTTTGGGAGCGGATCAATTGACCTCCACATTCACCTGAGATAGGTAGCCCGTTAGGATCTGAGATACCATCGGAGATTGCTTCAGAGCCCGAGGAGTATGGAGGTACGGGTCTGATCTGGAGGAGGATTATATCCCAGAATATTAGTCTCAGTAGGTTGTCAGATCGATTAGATGGAGTGACGAGGACTGGTGTAGAGGATTTGAGGATAGATTTGACTAAGATAGAGAGGAAGTCGATGGCCTTGAGAGAAGGTCTGTCGGGACTCTATGAGCAGGTTGGATACCGGCATACAGAGTGCTTGACAGCCTAGGAGGCAGACCAAGCGCTCCAGCGCAAGGTCGACGGTTTGGAGAAGGAGGTCGTGAGTCTTAGGAAAGATTGCGACTCTCAGCGTTTGGGGATTTTGTCTCTATGGAGAGTGATGGATGATGTTTGGAGATCATTTAGGAGTGCTCGTAATCGTGGCTAGATAGTATGAGATTCCTAGCTTTGTTCCATCTTGAAACTAAGTAGTAATTCGTTCGAGATGTAGGATTATCCTAGTTGTCTTACTAGTATCGTTGTTAGGATCGTTTTTGATTTCTTCATATCCTTCCATGTGTTTCTACTTTTGAAACCTATGAGTTATGGTTATTGGAACGTGCATCCTTAAGTTATGATTCGGTATCTGATTGTTTTGCTTTGGTATAGCGTTATCCTTGTTGACCTTGATTATGAATTTGAGTGTTATTTAGTGATCCTTGGAACCCAACTCTATCCTTAGAGCGTGAATTGCGAACTTATGAAACTGTTCTTCTTGCCTTTAGAATGATGGCAACAAGACGAAACCCGCTTAGGAACAACCGAGCAGCTCCTGCCGCTGTTGTTGCCCCTGTTCGTCGAGGTCGTTGTCCGGCCCCGACCACACCACCTGTTGAGAACCCGAACATTGATAACCCATTTGTAGAGAACCCGAATGTGAACGACCGTGCTGAGAATGGTCCTGTTTCACAAAACCCTCCACCTGTGAACCCAACCCACATTGACCAGCTAGTGTCACAGCGTGTCGCTGAACTGCTAGCTGAGACTAATCTCTCTAACACCTCTGGTGGAACCCCAATGCTGAATCGAACTCGAGGTTGTACCTACAAAGAGTTCTGATTCTGTGGTCCCATTAAGTTCGGAGGAACTGAGGGAGTAGTTTACCTAACTAGGTGGTTGGAGAAAACTGAATCTGTGTTTGCTGTTAGTAATTGTGAGGAGGATTGTAAGGTTAAGTATGCAACATATACCTTGAAGGACGAAGCGTTAACCTGGTGGAACAACTATCACAGATCTGTAGGAATTGATGTAGCTTATAGTATGACTTGGACTCAGTTTAAGACTCTCCCGATCAAGACTTACTGTCCTAGGAATGAAGTTAAGAAGTTAGAAAGTGAGTTCTGGAACCATAAGGTTAAGGGTACTGACATGGCGACTTATACTCGTCGTTTCCAAGAGTTATCGTTGCTTTGACCTGATATGGTTTGCACTGAAGAGCTTAAGATTGAGAGGTATACTGATGGATTACCTATAGCTACTCGAAATGATGTCATCATTGTGAAGCCAGTTAATTTGCATGAGGCAATTACTGTGGCTTAGCGTTTGATGGACTCTTATGTATTAGAAGTAGGAGACAAGGGTAAGAATGATAGGAGTGATAAAAGGAAGAGGAATGAAGTTGTTAAAGGGAATGGCAACAAATGGCAAGAGACAGCCAGAGTGTTCGCCATAGGAAATGGAGGAAGGAAAGATTATGAAGTTAGTAAGCCTGTGTGTGGTCGTTGTAACCGACACCACCATGGACTATGTCCGAATGTGTGTAGGAAGTGCTCTAAGGTAGGACATTTGGCCAAAGACTGTAGGTCCCGACCACTTGCTGCAGCTCAAACTGCACAAGGAGCGGTCTGGAAGGCCACTGTCACCTGTTTTGGATGTGGAAAGAAGGGACACTTTAAAAATCAGTGTCGAGAGCCGTGGATGAGAGGAAATCCCGGTAATGTAGGAGGATTTGCTAACCGAGGTGTAGGAAATAATGGCTTAAACCATGTGAAGCGTGAGGTTGTGGAGAACCAGGGAAACCATGGTGCTAGGAATCAGCAGAGAGACATGGGAACAACGCGTGTTTACGCTATTGGGAAGGAAGTTGGTGAGGACCCTAACGTAGTTACGGGTCCGTTCCTTCTCAATAATCGCTATGCTTGATATGTGTCTAAAAACACATATATTTTACTTTGTTTAAACCCACAAAAAGGATCAAAAGCACACAAATGACTATATAAATGTTACAAATATCATGAAAATGTGTTTTATATGAATCAGGTACAAAATGATTGAAAACAGGTGAAAAACAAGCAAAGTTCACATAATTGTCATTTTCAGTCCCTGAAGTTTCACAAATTGGCAAAACTAGTCCCTGAAGGTTTAAAATGAAAGAAAAGTCAACTTTAGTCCTTGGATAATCAAACATGTTCAAAATAGTCCCTGGATGAAAGTTTTCTACAAATGGCAACTTTTACCCCTCAAAATCCAAAAATTGTCAAAGTCGGTCCCTGGGTCATTTTAAAGTGAAAATTACAACATTGGTCCTTTGGTTTATCAATTTGGCAAGGATGATCCTTGTACAATAAGTTTGGAACAGTATCAAAACCAGTCCCTCAAGTTTCCAATATTGCATAAATGGTCCTTGGGTCTTACACACTAAACCGGATCCAATGTTATAAAACTTAAACCCATTTTACAACCTTTCAGCAGAAACCATTCGGCAACCCAACCCTTCAGCAGAAACCTTTCAGCAGCCAATCTACCCCTTAATAATATCTGGTCAAACAGTAAGTCAAACACACCTTCTCCTTTTCCACCCTTCCACTTGTCTCACCTCACCCTCACCTTACCTTGTCCCCCTCCACCTCCACTAACACCCAAAAGCTTTAATTGATTGAAACCTGCTAAGAGACTTTTGGTGCCAAAATTTACAAATGGACGTATGGGATTAATTGAAGACATTTTCAAGAGCTGGGATTTATCAGAGGTCATGAGGGAAGATATTTTGGCTATAAAAGATCTCTACAACAAGCAGAAACAAGTGTTAGATTTTTAGAGTAGAATGTAGAGTAGTGTAGTTTTTTAATTAATGTCGACTAGATAAGTTCTTGTAATTTTTCTTCTGGGTTTAGTTAATTTTAAGTTGTATGAGTATTTTGCAATGTAATTCAAGTATTCAATTAGATTAATTCCATGTTTCTAGTTAAAAACTGTTTTTCCCGCCAAATATGCTTTGCATTGGTTTTGATGTTATAATCTGTATTAAGTGTTTAAATAAGCTTTTATAAGCTTATTAAAGTAATTAAAGAAGTATTAAGAGGTTCCTGAGGTTCTAATTTTATTTTGAAGAAAAGTCAACAAAAGTCAACTCTGTGGTCAAAATAAGCTGTGGAGGTTGATAAGCTGGGGTGATTAAGCTGGAGTGGTATTTAAGCTTGGTTAGTGACAATACAAGTTTAGTTCTGGTCCTTGTTTCTTTGTTCCATAAACCCTTTCAGTTGTAAGCCAAATTCCAAGTTTTATTTAATTTTCCAAGTTTCTATACAACTGCTTATTTATGTGCTTCTTGGTGTTTTCAGAACTTATTTATGTTATTTGAGTTAATTTCAGTCAGTTTGATAGTTAGTGTTAGCATAAATCTCATTTTCACTTTTAAAAAGTTAAAAACAGTCCATATTAGCCATATCTAGTTTAGCTTAATTTCGTGCTTATTTACATTTTGAAAGTTGCTTATTACAGTTAAAATAAGTTAGTGAATCAGTAATAAGCAAGAATCGCAGTTATAATTGGCTGTTGCCTTTGAAAATCTCATAACAGCCCTTTATAAGGACTGTTTGGTTGTAATAGTTAAACGGGTCAAACTAACTTGTCACTGTTCATTTGCACTTTCTTCAAGTTTGATCATGATTAATTAAGTATGTTTCAGTTGTTAGTAGAAGCTTTTAAGCTGTTTTGAGTCGTTTTGATGATTTTAGTTGGTTAGTGCAATTTTAGAAAGTGGACTGCTCATATAAGCTTCTCACAAGCTTGAGCTTATTTAGTCCTTATTTCTGGTAATTTTAGGTCCTATATAGTGATTAAAGTGCATGTTCCAAAGTTGGTGCTGTTTCGTTGAGTTTTAACAGGTTTTGGGTCAAAAATCCTATACTGCTGAAAGTCAAAATTTCATAAGAAACCCATTTTTGAATAAACTTGCGAATTTCATGTAGGACTTAATATTAGGATTGAAGACTTGTGCTTTTGGGATATTAAAGTTCAGCTGCTCAACTTAATTAGAAAAATATTAGTTTACTTTTAATTAGCTTATAAACTGCTTAGTTGCTAGCTTCTTTTAAGCCCTTTTTCACAAAACCTTCCTTTTTGCTTATTCCTTATTTCTGCTTATTCAGTGTGTTTTTCTTGTTGTTGTTGCTTATTCTAAGTCCCCATAACTGATTTATAGCTTATTCAACCTTTGGTTCAGTAGTGGTAGCTTTTTATTAGCTTATGCAAGCTTAATAGCTCATTTTGACCCATTTTAAGGTCCGTTAAGCAAATAAGCTCACAACAAGCTTATCTTTGAGTTCCACAAAATGTGTCTTCACAAAAGTTGCTTATTTTCAGTAGTAAAATAGTTTTGTAAAAGAAAATTCAAGAAAAACAAAAAATAAAAATAGCTAGTTAGGGCCGTTTGGCGTGTTGAGACTTGAAAACTGGTCTCAAGCTTTTTTTCTGTAGCTTGTGCTTTTTAGGTTCTAATCAGTTGCATTAGCTCATTTTAGGTTAGATTTAGGCTGTAGTAGCTTATGGTAGATTTTGGATAGCTTATAGCTTATTTATTAGCTTATTCAAACTGCTTATTTGCCCAATTCAGCTTATTAGTAGGCTCATCTAACTTTTTATATTTTTCCCAGGCTTAGAATAATATTTTAGATTTTCCTGTAAAGTCTCATAATTTTTACTGTTCATTTGTTATTTTTCTTAATTTTAATTAGTTTAAATTAGTTTTTAATTAATAATATATACATAAAAAGTGTATTAAATATATTTTTAGTTTTAAAATAAGTTTTATAATATTTTAGATTTTTCTCAATCATAATTTTATTTTTCTAGCCTTATTTCATATTTTCTTCTATTTTAGGTTATTAATAAATAGTTAGAAATAGTTTTTAATTAATAATAATTAAATAAATAGTTGTAAAATTAATTTTCTTTTTCTAATAATTTTCTTTTATTTTTTAGGATTCCAAAAATGTCATTTTCATATTTTTAGGTCTTTTATTTTTTTTAGATTTCACTTTTTATTTGGTACGTTTACGTAGTTTTTAAACGTACGTATTTACGTTTCTTTTACCTGATTGTTGTGCTTTCCAATTCTGTATCCAATTCCATTCCAATCAATCAGTAGTGTTATTTCCAATCCAAATCTTTACTGATCACTATCCTTAGTGATCATTCTATCATCTGATCAAGTTTTAAAACACCATTGAGTCTCCGTGGGACATAACGACCCGGGAATTTATTATATTCTCTGATCTTCATTGTATTGGTTTCTGAGCAGTTTTAAGCTTCTTACGGTTAGCCATTCACAAGTGGCTAGCTTGTGTGAGGTAGCTTGACTGTTTTCAGCACCAATCAATGCTTCTATACTGTTTGATACTGGTGCGGATATGAGTTTCGTATCCACCAATTTTATGCCATTACTAGGAATCTCCCAAAAACCTCTAGGGTTTAGTTACAATGTGGAACTAGCGAATGGGAATAGAGAGAAGATAGACACCGTAGTTCGAGGTTGCACCTTAATTTTCCTAGACCGGCCGTTTAGTATAGATTTATTGCCGGTTACCTTAGGAAGTTTTGACGTCATTATCGGAATGGATTGGTTATTGAAGAACGGTGCACACATCATTTGTGATGAGAAGATTGTGCGTTTACCGTATGGCGGAAAAGTTCTGAGCATACAAGGAGATCGGAGCGCCCAGAAGTACATCGATAGAGGAGGTTGTCTTTTCTTGGCTCGAATTTCTGAAAAGAAAAGTGAGGAGAAGAGTGAAAGACACCTTAATGATGTACCCGTCGTTAGAGAATTTCCGGATGTGTTTCCCGACGATCTGCTAGGGATTCCACCTGTCCGACAAGTGGAATTCCAAATAGAGTTGATACCCGGTGCGGCAACCCATAGCCCGGGCACCTTATCGACTTGCTCCAAGAGAATTGGAGGAACTGTCTAAACAGTTGGCAGAGTTGTCAGAGAAGGGATTCATTCGATCAAGTTCGTCACCGTGGGGAGCACCAGTGTTGTTTGTAAAGAAGAAGGATGGATCATTTCGGATGTGTATTGATTATAGGGAATTAAATAAGTTGACAGTGAAGAACCGATATCCGTTACCTAGAATAGATGACCTATTCGACCAACTCCAAGGAGCTAGTGTCTTTTCTAAGATCGACTTACGATCTGGTTATCACCAGCTTAGAGTTCGAGAGGAGGATATCCCTAAGACTGCGTTTAGAACTTGTTATGGACACTATGAATTCCAAGTGATGTCGTTTGGTTTGACCAACGCGCTAGCGGTTTTCATGGATCTCATGAACCGAGTGTGTAAGCCATACCTGGATAAGTTTGTGATAGTATTCATAGACGATATCTTGATATACTCTAAGAGTAGTGAGGAACACGAAGAGCATTTGAGGCTCATTTTAGGATTGTTGAGAGAGGAGAAGCTGTATGCCAAATTCTCTAAGTGTGAATTTTGGATTCCGTCCGTGCAATTCTTAGGCCATGTGATAGAGAGTCGAGGTGTTTATGTTGACCCAGCTAAGATTAAGGCCATTAAGGAATGGGCAGCTACTAAGAACCCATCAGAAATCTGACAGTTTCTAGGGTTAGCAGGCTATTATAGGAGATTCATTGAGGGATTTTCCAAAATAGCTAAGCTGCTGACCAAACTAACACAGAAGGATGTTAAGTATGAATGGGGAGAAAAGAAAGAAGAAGCATTTCAACTTCTGAAGGAGAAGTTGTGTAGTGCGCCCATCCTAGCTTTGCCTGAAGGAAGCGAAGACTTTGTCGTGTACTGCGACGCTTCGCATAAAGGCTTAGGTGCTGTTTTGATGCAACGTGAGAAGGTGATTGCTTATGCATCCTGACAACTTAAGAAGCATGAGAAAAACTACACCACCCATGACCTTGAGTTAGGTGCTGTAGTGTTTGCTCTTAGGATCTGGAGACATTATTTGTATGGAACCAAGTGTGTAGTATTTACCGACCATAAGAGTTTGAAGCATATCTTAGATCAGAAGGAACTGAACATGAGACAACGTCGTTGGTTGGAATTGCTTAGTGATTACGACTGTGAGATTCGTTATCATCCTGGTAAGGCTAATGTTGTGGCTGATGCATTTAGTCGTAAAGAGGAAATTCCACCCCTACACGTTCGATCCTTAGGAATGACCATTGTTTCGCCCTTACTGTCTCAAATTTTAGCCGCACAAGCAGAGGCATTGACGGAAGAGAACCGTCCTTATGAGAATCTTCATGGAATGGTGGAAAGTGAAAACGGCTTCTTGAAGCGTTCCGACGGAACATTATGCTTCAAAGACAGAAGCTGGATACCATTTCATGGTGGAATTCGTGAGTTGATTATGCACGATTCGCATAAATCAAAATACTCTATTCATCCCGGAGCCGATAAGATGTATCAGGACCTTAAGAAACTTTACTGGTGGCCTAATATGAAAGCCGATATAGCTCAGTATGTCAGTTGGTTCATGACTTGTTCTAAGGTAAAGGCCGAACATCAGAAACCCTTAGGACTCTTAGTTCAACCCGAACTCCCGAATGGAAATGGGAGTGAATAACCATGGACTTTATCACTAAATTACCGAGAACAGCTAGCGGCAATGACGCTATCTGGGTAATAGTTGATCGTTTAACTAAGTCTGCTCACTTCTTAGCTATTAGTGAAACCGATAGTCTTGATAAGCTTGCTCGATTGTATCTTAAGGAGATAGTATCGCGTCATGGAGTACCGATATCTATCATTTCCGATAGGGATAGTCGTTTTACATCCCACTTTTCAAGATCATTACAGACAGCATTAGGAACAAATTTGGATATAAGTACTGCTTACCATCCTCAGACCGATGGTCAAAGCGAGAGAACCATTCAGACTTTAGAAGACATGCTTAGAGCCTGTGTTATTGATTTCGGCAAAGGCTGGGAGAGACACCTCCCTTTGGCCGAATTCTCTTACAACAATAGTTATCACTCTAGCATTAAGGCCGCCCCATTTGAGGCACTGTATGGCCGAAAATGTCGTTCTCCTGTTTGTTGGGCTGAAGTTGGCGAGAGTCAACTTACAGGTCCCGAACTTGTCCTGGAAACCACTGAGAAGATAGTTCAGATTCGTAACCGGTTGCAAACCGCCCGTGATAGACAAAAGAGTTATGCCGATAGGAGACGTAAACCTTTAGAATTTCAGGTTGGAGATCGTGTTATGTTGAAAGTTTCTCCTTGGAAAGGAGTGATTCGTTTTGGGAAACGTGAAAAACTCAATCCTAGATATATTGGTCCCTTTCCAATCCTGGAAAGAATCGGACCGGTAGCATACCGCTTGGAGCTACCATCGGAATTGAGCAGCGTACAAAATGTCTTTCATGTTAGTAATCTTAAGAAATGTCTTTCAGAGGAAAACATAGTCGTGCCCCTAAGAGATATTCGTATTGATGAGAAATTGAATTTTGTTGAGGAACCGATTGAGATTATGGACCGTGAGATTAAAAGGCTGAAGAATAGCCGTATTCCGATTATTAAGGTTCGTTGGAACTCCCGGCATGGACGGGAGTTCACTTGGGAACGTGAGGACATTTTCCGTAGGAAGTATCCTAAACTTTTCATGACATCAAGCAACTCGGAGTGAAACCCGGGACGGGTTTTTTCTGAAGCTGGGAGGCTGTGACAACTGGCAATTTAGGGAGTCTATTTTAGGTAACCGCATTACGTTAAACTAAACCGATCTTTTGCCTTTATCACTATTTTTATAAACCATGACTTGATTTTATATCGTCTATTGGTTTTTACGGTTTATTTCACTATTGAATGAGTTATCGTATGAGTTTTAACTCTACTTGGTAGGCACTATTCGATTCGGCACTAGAAAAGCCTAAAACGAGAAATATTGTAACTTTTTGACCGTAACTCGAAAATTGACAAATAAATAGTCAAAACTCGTGGAAAAACGTAAATAACGATGTTAGAAAGTCGAATGAACGTCGTGGGACACTCGGAGGATAATATATGAGCTCGGGAATGGGTAAACGGGATAGTTTACGAAAAATGGCGACCACGGCCCCTCCTTTTTCACCTTGGCCGACCACCCCCTCCACCCATTTTATTTATTTATTAGTCCCTAGCTCCCACCCTTAAATACCCCCCTCAACTCACATTTCACTCATTTGTTCCTCTCACTAAAAACACACACAACTCATCTTTGTCTCTCTATTCTCTCTCTCCACAAATTAATTAAAAACCCTAACCCTAATTCTTCACCACCGCCGCCCCTATTTCCGGCCACCACCGTCACACCGCCGCGCGTGACCACCCACCTCCACCACCATATCAAAGATATTTTCATCCTCTTTCCAACCATATATAATACTCTCACTAAAACCTTCGTTAACACCTTCAAATTTAAAGATTAAGATTCAGATTTTTAGGGTTTCAAGTGGGTTTTGCAATTCGAGCTTGAATAAGGTAAATGGAACGTGGGTAGAGCTTGTTTAAGCTATAAAAACCCACGTATGGTAAATTAGGGTTTCGACCCTATGGTAGAATTTGGGGCTTTTGGTTTAAACGTGGAATTAAGTCTAATTAACATCTAAATAAACAAGTAATTAGTGTTTGGTAAGCATGTGGTGTATCAATTTGATGGGTTTATGCATTTTAGGTCAAGTTTCATATTTTTGGTTAGAATAGATGATGGGTATTGTGTTTGGTTAATGATTGGAGCTTGAATGATTGTATTTGGATGTTGTGGAATTGATTTGGGTGATGTTTGGTTGGATTTGGATGTGAGCATGGGGCGTACGAGCCACCACACCCACGTTGGGTTGTGTTTGGTTGGTGTACGTGACCCACTTGGGCCATGGGTCCGGGTCGGGTCATTTTGGTAGCTTTTTGGTTGATGTAGTTGAGGTTTGGATGAGACGCGTGGAGCCGAAAAGCTTCTAGAGCTTGTTTGGTTCACGTGGTCTTAACCGTGACCGTGTCATGACCATTAGGGTCATAACATTGGTTTCGGGTATATTTGGTTGATTGATTGGTTGGCGAGATTGTTTTGAGTTGATTTGTGATTGAATTGCGCTATTATGACTTTTAATTGGACTTGATATATATATATATATATATATATATATATATATATATATATATATATATATATATATATATATATATATATATATATATATATATATATATATATATATATATATATATATATATATATATATATATATATTGTCAACTTTGAGCTACGTCGGTGTTACTTTGACTTTTTAGTCAATAGTTGACTCCGACAAAGCAGTAACATGGACTTTAGTATAGATTGGACTATTGATTGATTAAAAGCCGAGAAGTCATTACTCGTTCTTGTGGACTCGAAACGAATAACGATATGAGATTAATATTGGAATTTGATGAAATATATATGTATATACAGGAAAATGCTAATAAACTATGAAATATAAATAGTAAATGGGCTTTTGTACTAAAAATATCGATAACAAGACTTATCTTGTTATTTACTATTTTTAAACGGAAACTAACGACTAAATTGGAAATGTTTTGTAATAAATAAGTAATTAATGTTTCGAGTACACGTTTATCAATAAATGTCAATTGAGGACATTTAATACTAGTTTAAGTATTTATTTGCTTACGTTGTGTGCATGGGTTACGGATAACCTAACATTAATAGTGTTGATCCACGTGGGTAGCGGACTTATTAGGTTGATGAATCTAATAAGAGCCAGCTAGGTACGTGGGGTAACCTTTTTAATGGGTAAATTATCCTTATGACTCTTTAGGATACGATTGATTTATGGGATAATAAGCGACACGAGTAAATGAATGAGTTTATCGAGTTGACGAATTCGATAAGGTCTACTATTTATTCCAAAACTTATTGAACTATGGAGCTTATCGTTTAGAGGTCTCATTGTGTTGCATTGAGTTATATATTGGTTGTTTGAGTGCATTCATAGCATCATATTGAGTCGATACACCCACATGAGGAATACCTAACACTAGGATTAAACGGCGAAACGAGACATTTTTGGAAATAACGAAATGGAATACATTGGGGTAGATAACGTTGATTTCGAGAACTATATATATTAAAGTTGGTCTACATTAATAGGTTGTGCCGAGTCGATAGTTGTTGTGCCGTGATTACCGTTATCTTCTGCTAGTGTTTATTTGTGCGTTGATTGCTTGAGGTGAGTTTCATAGCCCCACTTTTATCTACGTTTTTAACTATATTGGGATGAGAATCATGCTACTGTTTTTGGACCATGAAAACTATTTGGATTTGCTTATATGCTTGACTGTTTAGATAGATGTGCGGTAGTTGTTGCCTTAGACTAGGGTAGCAATCCTAATTGCTATAACTGTTGCCTAGCTAAGAATAAACTTCTACATCGACCTAGTCCGGGGTTGGCAATTGTTCTAGATTTTTCCACGACAGTGCTGGACTAGAGTCGCTGGGCCCTGGTAATCCCTGGATGCGAGATATGTTTATGGTTGGTGATCCGGGTAGGATCGGTATTTATCTATCTTAGGTCTTGCATAGCAAATCAACTCTTACAGGTCCACTATGATTTTGTTGAACTTAAACCTATGAACTCACCAGCGTAAGCTGACCTTTTAGCATGATTTCTTAGGTATTTGAAAGATGTTTGGAATACGTGATTGGTGGAAGCTTGGCAAGAAGACGGGGTTCAAGGATCATTTCTGACTCTGATAAACTTTGGGGACCTATTTTATTAAATCATGTTTTGGGCCTAATAATTATACTTTGTTTTGAATACTTAATTTGGGATTGATTTTGAATGTTAAATGACTATCTTTTTGCTATACTTGTGTGCGATACCAATCCAATAGTAACGCCCCGAAAACTTGATTAAGTCTTCCGCTGTATCCAGATCTGGGGGTGTTACAAATTGGTATCAGAGCTCTAGGTTATAGAGAATTAGGTATTTTATAAACCCTAAACTATAACCATTTTTAAGAAAAATTGATCCTCGACCGACGCACGCCTGCTTGCCAAGCCGAAGCTTCTTATTTGATTATGGTCATTTAAATCAAGCATTCATTACATGTTTTGCAAGTAGTAGCAGAATTCAAATTAATTACAGTATGCTTATAGCTAATACTAGAATCAACACGATTCGTTTTATTCGACACAAACTTATTGTTCCTAGGGTGGTCTTCTACTTTCTTCCATTGATCACTCTTAGCTTGCTAGGTCCTATCTTGCTTTGTATTGCCTAGAGGCTTTGACCCGCTTGCTTTTGTATCACTGATTACTCCTGTAGAGGGAATGATGGGAAGATTATTTGGTTTTGATACTTTTTGCATTCCTGATCTAGAAGTGCTGGGATCTGCAGTACTTTCAGGCACATCAAAGTTCACATGCTTGACTTTCGGCACAGAACATGGCATATCATGGGTTGCATGCTTAACACTAGGCATAGAGCAAGGTATAACGACTTTATCTTTCTTACAAAAGGATTTAGGGCATCTTGCTCTTAAACATTCTAAAAGTTCCTTAGATCGTTTGGCATATAAGCATGCATACCTAACTTCACTATCAAGTGGTTTATTTATGTTATCCTCTTCGACAATCTCACGGAGACATTCTAGACTATCCTTAAGGTACGAAAAATATTCTTGAAACACAAGTTCATTATTTCTAAGGTGAGGAGGAATATATTTTACAGTCACAGCATACTTAGAATCCGTAGATGCCTTTGATACAACATTCTCATTACAGACAAGTGGCATTTTCTCTTTTATCTGACTCTTCAAATTCTCAATTTCCTTTTGTAAAGAAGTTATTTTTTCATTGTTCTTGTCACGAGTGACTTTCATTGAATCATATGACTCTTTGAAGTGTCGTTTAACCTTTTCATTTTCTTCCAGAAAATTCTCATTTTCTTGTTGTAATACATTAATGATGTTTTGAAGATGAAAGTTTTGAGAATACTGAGAATCTAAAGGAGGAGGCATTTGGGGGCCATTCATATTGTTCTTTTCACCCTTTAATTGTGAAATTTGGGTTTTCAACCTTCTGATCGTGTTACAGTGAGCTCAAATATGTTCGTCACGTTTGTTTATTTCAAAAACTGCATCAAACTCAGGAACATCCGAGGATGTCTTGATATTTGAGGTTTTAACATTTTCTTTGAGATGTTGATATTTTAGTTGCAAATCAAAATGTTCAACTTCCAGCTTAGAATAATGTTTTACCAAATTATCATGATCATCCTGTTCTACTTTATCATGCAATTTTGAATTTTTGGTTTCAAGCTCAATGACACGATCATGGAAAACTTTTAATGCAACAATTAATTCATGAAATTGAGATGCAGTAATAGAATAATTTGTAACAGTGTAGAACACATCTTGAGCAACACATTGAGAGATCAAATTATCATTAATGATGTGCAGATTCTTTATATCAATTTCATTACTCTTAAGCTCACGTTCATACATACTGACTTCAAATTCCATATCATTAAACATCTTTTTCATTTTTTAATCTTTGTGTCCATTCCCTTTTGAAGGCTCTCAAATTGTTCTTTAAGTTGTTTAAAGAAAGGCATGACCTCAGTTAAATAGCATTCTTTAGTTTGTTCAAAAACCCTTTCCCCTTCAGTTATCCCAGTGTGTGTGATTCTCTTCTTACATGTTTTCTCAAAATCAACAGATAGTTGGTAAACTACATAAAGGTTGATTAAGCTCTTGCTATTAGTGGGAAGATTTCTAGGCACTAAATGCATTGGTGTATTTGGGGGATACACAGTGGCTAGAGGTAGTTTCCTACAAGGGGAATTCTTTTCGATAAAATCATCAGCTTTTTGCTTGTCCAGATCCTTTTTCCAGAACATTTGTTCAGGGGTCAGCTGGGTCTGAGGTCTAAACTTATTAAAGGCAATGCAGTTTTCCTTAGAATAATTTGGTGTTTTAAAGGTGATATTTTCTTTTATGCACAAGGGATTCTTAAGTTTATCATCCATTTTTTTTCTAGAGACTTCCTCTAATTTTCTATCTTCCTCAGTGCACTCAGCACAAGTTGGTTTTTGTCTAGGCTTAAGAATCTCATTTCCATAATAGATTACCTTTTGAGCTGCTTTAGCTTTAATACAAGCCTTAGGATTTGGTTCATCTATAAGTGCAACACTATGCTTATCACTTAGAACTCTATGCTTAGTGATCATGTGAGTAGTCTGAATGATGTTCCCTTGTACGTACAACTTATTTTCAAGTTTGTTCTTTAAAGTTTTTAGGTTGGAAAATTCATTTAAAAGTTTTGATTCCTTAGCATTGAATTCCTGTTTAAGCACTTTTACATTTTCTTGAAGTTCTTGTTTCTGTTTAACAGTTTTGTTAAGCTTTTATTGTAAGGAATCCAACTCTTGTTTTAACATTTCTTCCCTAAAATTACTTTTTCTGATAATTGTACGCATCTGGTTATCCATCTCCTGCTCACGGGTAGTTAATTCAAACTTAGCACGTTGTTCATATATAGCAACTTGTTCCTTATAGGCATTTAGTTCAGATGTTATAGAATCATCAGGGGCACATGCAGTGTATTCATCAAAAATATAGTCATCATTGACTGCAGAAGATGCATTATTTGGTACAATTTCACTTTCATTTTGTTTCACATATTGATCATATGGGACAACATTGCTATTACCCATATTTTCAATATCTGATTCAATAATTTCAGTTGATTGTACCTTGTCATGTATCTTTTGCACATCAACATCATCGTATAGTTTTAATACCTCTGATATGATTGATTCCTTGGAGGGACTTGCTTGTTGTGGTGACGGGACCTTTAGAGAGACCATTGGAGAAATACTAGCCATAAAGATGGTCTGGGCAGTAGGTTCATCATCGACATCAGAGTCAAATGCATCACAATATGCCACTTGAAACGCATTTGGATGATTGTGACCTATTCCCTGCACTGGCTGCTCAGCAAGAAATGGCAATTCTTCCTCATCCAACACTGCTCCATTATCTTGAGCTTGCACCAGCAACATTTGTCCCTGAAGTACTTTGCATTTTGTCGATGTTTTGGAGATGTGCAGTTCCTTGCAATATGTCCTTCACCACCACAATTGTAACACTTGATTGGCTTCCCTTGACCTTGAGTCATGTTCCTTCCTCGATTCTGATTGCCCACAAATCCTCCACCTACTCCAGTGTTACCATAACCTTGTTCATTCTGTGTTCCTTGCATACTCTGCACCACTACCTTTCCATCTCTAACCGTAGCTTGATTGTGGGGATTGGATGTTGTTCTGAGGTTATTGTTTGTGTGTGGAGTGAGGTTTAGATTTTGCCTAACCATGAGAGACAGTTGATTGACAAGATTTTCCATGAATGTGTCTGAATCTGGAGGCTTATACCCTGGATCTGGAATGAGTTTGTGATTACCATTACCAGTTGGTATAACTTGTTAGCCTCGCTTTTTATAAAGATAACGTCACTTACGTGAATTGGACTAGACGCGTAGTATACTTTGCCCTTAGGGACTAGTATCATTTAAGTGGCAAAGATAGGGCCTATATATACCCCTCATGACTCTCCATGAGGGGTGAGGTGAAGCATTTGGCTAAAGGTGTAGTGTGCGTTTATTTCAATAAAAGTCTTTGTTTTCTCCTCCCTCTCTCTACTTTCTCTCACTAAGAAGATGAAGATCTTCATCTTCAATCACCAACCCCGACCTCTCGAACCATATAAATCTTATGTTTTTCGGTCCTAACAAGTAGTATAGAGCCATGGTTATGCTTTGATGATTTATGTTGGTTTTGTTACTTGTTTTTAACTGTTTTTGTGCTATATTTGTGGGTCGGAAATTTTTTTTTCCGAGTTATATGATTAACAGTTTTTACATGTTTGTGTATCCTTATTTATTTGGTAAAAAAATGTCATGGTCATTCATAGATATCTGTTTTTGTGTCTATGTCCAAAACATTACCAAAGTAGCTATTTTTTTGTTACCAATCTATATCCGTGAAGAAGTCAAAGTGGTCAAACCGTCAGATTTTTATGGTCAAACATGTCAAATAGAAGCAGTTTTATTTGCTGTTTCTGGGTAAAGATGACTCTGGTCGGAAAAAGTGGTCGGAAAAACTCGCCGGAAAAAGTCAAAGGGTCAAAACCCTTTTTCTACACATAAGGAGAATCTACAGTGGAGTTACGCATAACTGTGAAGTTATGCGTAGGAAATTTTACGCGTAAGCGTTTACACCTAAGCCTGGTTACGCATAAAGGTCTTACGCTTAAGAAACTGCTATTTTTTTACGCATAAGGACACGAAAGAAAAAGTTACGCGTAGACTCGACCAAATACCACATACCATATACCAACAGCTCGACCTCAGGTCGAAACCATAAAACTAAATCCAACGCAAACATACCATCTCTCATTCAAATTTCAAGACTCATAACAAGAAAAAATTCAATCAATCTCAGTTTTGTTTCACTTTTTTTGCAATCTTGTATAGATTGTTTTACTTGAAACAATTATCCTCATAGATCATATATCATTTTCGAAGGCATGCTTCAATTGATATTCGAATCAAAAGAAAGATTATAACAAAGTTGTTATATCTCCTCTTTGTTTCGTTTAAAGACTCGAACAAAAAGATTAACACCTTACCCGAGACCTTGGTTGTTACAAGACCTTGAAGCTTCATATAGACGATGTAAAAGGTTCGGTATGTTTACGTTTGTTGTATTGATTCGGTTTAGATGATGGATTTGAGATAAGATGAGTTGGATAAATCGTTTCTTTGATGAAGATATGGGAGAGGAGATACGTTTCTTTTTCCCAGATCTGCTTTGGGAGTGAAATTGATAATAAGGAGGCGAATATTTTGTGAGTGTTTTTTTAGGTTTAGGTTAAGTGATATGAAAAGCTGTGAAACGTTTTCAGTCTTAACCGGTTTTATGTGATACTCTAAGGGATTGGATGTGGGCCCTATGACTAATATTTGTTCATGGGCTTTGGATATGTTTTTGCGTATGGTATGTCATACGAAGGATTTGAGCTGCTCATTTGAACAAATTGGATTTGGGCCTTTTGGTAGTTGCTGAATGCATTAATAGATTAAAAAAAAATGATATCCGAATTTTTTTTGCTAATGTCTTTTGCAAAAAATTTGGATGACATTTCATAAAAAGAATGGTATTTTTGGTATGATATTTTTTCACGGAGGGATACATATATTCACGGCTTGAGCGAAGATTTGAAAAATGACTACGGGGTTTTTGTACGGTATTACTGATGCGGAATTGAAGTGACATTTCACGGGTGGACTTCTTTATCTGTGAGACGTTGGTTGGTTGGATGCATGTCTCAAGATAACTTTTTGGAGCACATTATGAAATTTGACAATCTGGTTATAACTGGTAAGGAGTTATGTTGTAGTGCTCACAGTGTGTAACCATCACTTTAAGGAGTTACGTTGTTGTGCTCAGTGTCACACGTAGTTGTGGATTGTTCAAAAATTTAGAACAAGCAGTAAGTCACAAAGTTGGGATGTTTACTTCCTTTTCAAGTTAGTCGTATCGGGTTATCTCCACATGTGGTCATTACTATTAGCCGGTGAATTCAAAGGAGGTTTGATTTCAGGTTGGTTTGAGAGAAAAGTGTATTGAGAGTATTTTTGCGACATATTCTCATAGAATTTTGATCAAGCTATGATGTTAAGATTGCATCAAGAAGGTAATACGGCATGTACGCAACATTATGATGATTCCGATAGCTCGCAACCATCAGGAGGGAGAAGTTGGTATTTCATCTTCCGTGTTTGGATTACGAAGGGATTTTTGCTTAAGACTGAAGAAGGAGAAGTAGTGTGGTGTACATCGGGGTTTTTTACCAACTTGGATGCAATACTAAGTGAGTTATGTTGTTATGATGTTCCCAGAATGACAACCATTGTACGATCAAGAGTTTACTTTCTCCGCTGCATGTTTGAAGATTAAAGACGTGTTGGAAGAGTGTTGTCGGTTCAGGAGGGAGCATAGAAAGAATAAAGGCTCACTAGTTAGGAGGGAGTAATAACCTAACTAGACCGTTACAGTTGAAGTTCAGAGCTACTAGAATTTGTGCCGTCAGTGCCAAAGATCAAATGCCGAGGTCATCGGAAGGGAGAACTTCAATTTTGCCTCAGTATCTAGACTACAGAGACTATGCGCTTCAAGAAAGTCAACATTGTTCATTACTATTGTAATTTACTTTGTTTTGTATTTATAGGTCTCATTGTAACCATTCACGTGTGACGGTATCTTGGAGGGAGATTGTTAGCCTCGCTTTTTATAAAGATAACGTCACTTACGTAAATTGGACTAGACGCGTAGTATACTTTGCCCTTAGGGACTAGTATCGTTTAAGTGGCAAAGATAGGGCCTATATATACCCCTCATGACTCTCCATGAGGGGTGAGGTGAAGCATTTGGCTAAAGGTGTAGTGTGTGTTTATTTCAATAAAAGTCTTTGTTTTCTCCTCCCTCTCTCTACTTTCTCTCACTAAGAAGATGAAGATCTTCATCTTCAATCACCAACCCCGACCTCCCGAACCACATAAATCTTATGTTTTTCGGTCCTAACATAACTTGAGATGCTTTGGTGGTTATTCCTACATTAGTGTAGAATGCAGTTGAATCATTTGAGGAGCTTGCATTTCCAGTATTGTTGTTGAACTTTTCAAGGATCATCCATTCAAACACAACATGCTTATCATTTTGGAGCAAATATGCATACAATTGTTCATAGTTGGTGTTCCTCAAACCTTTGTTTAGCTTGACTGCAGTGACAAATTTGTGCCATTCGGGATTCATGTTGTTCACAAACTTTGAATTGAGCTGAATATTTGGCATTGTCATTTTGATATTCCTCATATCATTCACAAGCTTGTGGAATCTTACATGATATTCAGTGACACTTTCCCCTGGATTCATCTTAAAGTTCTCAAAATCATCATACAACTGAGACTCCCTATCTTCTTTAGTCCATTCAGAACCAGAGAGAAGCATCTTAACATTGTCCTATACTGCCTTAGCTTCAGTGTTGTGATTAATCAGCTTGTAAATGTCCTTAGGTAAACCCTGAAGTATGATGTTTGAAACCCTGATGTCAACATCGTATCTCTTCTTCTCCTTATCAGTAAGTTCATCATATGTCTTTGGTCTATCCAATCCCAATATCACTGAACCATCAGCAGCAGTTTCAAGAATGTTCTGGTAGTCTCAATTTGATAAGGTCCTTCATCAATTGACTTAAGTATGTTAACCCCATTTTCTTTTCCTAAGCAATACAGTCTGATTCTTTGAGCCCAAGAGTCATAGTCGGTTCTGTCCAGCATGGGAGGACAAGTATCAGATCCTGCAGCTTGAACGTCGTCAGCAGCAGAAGACGTGATTGTAGACATGATTGCAGATTCAACGGGATTTTACTATTCTTTGATTAAACCGGGAAATAGATTCTCTCACGGGATTTTACTAAATCAAAATAAAAATTGTAAATTGTAACACGAAGAAATGACAAGTCTCAAAAGACAAGTTGCACACTTGAAAAGTCGCACTCAAGTCAACTCGCACCCCAGTCAACTCGCAGTCAGGACAACTCGCACCCTAGACAACTCGCACCATAGACAACTCGCAGTCAGGACAACTCGCACCCTAGACAACTCGCATCCAAGACAACTCGCACCCTAGACAACTCGCAGCCAAGACAACTCGCACCTTAGACAACTCGCTTAAACGACAACTCGCTTAAGGCACAACTCGCATAAGTTGACAACTCGCATATAAGACAACTCGCTTCAATAAGCAAGCTCAGAATACACAACTCGCTTCACAAATCAAGACAACTCGCTTAAAAGAAATGCACAACGAGACTCAACTCGCATCCAACAAATATTCAAAAAACACCACTTTTAAATCCATAAACAACTCAACCACGATGATTCAAACCTTCTAAATCAAAACCTAAATATTTATAATGATTCTAAACACAAAAGTACAATCGAAATCCAAACTTTAACACAAGAAATGATCCAAATGATGTAAACTACTATGCACTCATTCAAACCCAAAAACCTTATGAAAACCACTAGAAATCCAAGAACATGAAAGATGAATGATCAAACCATGGCTCTTGATACCATTTGTAACATATTGGATTTCATAAACACATCAAATCATATTAACAAGGGGCATATGAATTAAGTTATAGAGAGAGAAAGTAAATAGAGTTGGGAACTTGGTGAGACAAAGAAAAATAATATTGAAAGTTCCAACCCTCTACCTTGGGAGGTAGAGGGTATTTATAGTTTATTACAAGACACGCCTCCTACGGGCTGTGGATCAGGCATACAGTGGGTAAAGACCCGTCCGTCCTCCACGGTGTTACTTAACTAACTACTTATTAACATAACATGACTACGACTATGGGCTTTCTAACGAATACATATACTTGAGGTGACCGACTCTTTAACTACCGGATTTTCTAAATCCTAACAGGAATGATGGAACACAATTCGTAAATTTGTAATTTACATGTGTTCAAAACATCTTTCGAGTCACGTTTATTCAAACGTTTAATGACAACTTAAATATTTCATCGGAAATATTTGAAGTAAATTTAATTTGCGAAATGCAATTAAATGTCATCTTTCGCTCTCGAGTATCGTTCGTCTAATCCCGTTGGATTTATCCTCTAAAGAATTTATTTAGTATAAGTTATTTAGAATGTAGTGTCCCGTGCAATTTAGTATAAGAATTTATTCACTTGTGATTTTAAAAATAACAAATCACAAGTGAATTTTTTACGAATCCCGTGGGATTTTTTGACGAATCCCGTAGGATTTTTCTGGACGGAAATTTTGAAAAAAAAAAGTTCGTCTTTTTACGAATCCCGTAGGATTTCTTTACGAATCCCGTGGGATTTTTCTGGACGGAAATTTTGAAAAAAAGTTCGTCGAAAGTATATAAAAGTGCATATCTATAGAAAGATGATTTAATTCTCGTCGCGATGGTGTATTTTTCGTAGCTTGAAGATTTACCGTTTGCAAGATATGTTATTTTTTTTAAAAAGGTGAAAAGTGGGTTTTTTATATTAATTTTGCCATCTCTTTGTTATTTTTGGATTCATTTCAGCCATTAGATGAAAGGTAGATGGATGGTTGAGATTGACTTATTTATTCTTTAAAAAATACAAGTTTTGCAAGGATCTCACACCTCACGTCAATACTAACATCAATTGTAAGTCAATTCATCTTAATTTTCTTCAATTTTGAGTCTAGGGTTTGTTCTTGCACAAAATTCGAATTGAGGGTTTTGATTTTTATTAAGTTTTTATGCAATTAGGAATAGAATTAGACAATGTATAACTATTATGATTCATTCAAATATAGACATTGCATAAATACATAATCTACTTTTTTTTTAAATTCTATTTATACTAGTGTTCTTGGTGGAATCATGGTTAGGATCAAGGTTGTCAAGATCGGGATCCTACCCAAGATCGTTTTCGTCTTTGCAAGATCGTGATCGTAAGATCGGATCGGGATCTTAAGATCCTACTCTAATGTTATTTCTTAATAGTTTATGTAATTTTATACAAATCTACATATTTTATTACATTATAACCATAAAATACTATGAATGTTTCATATAAATGTTGTCCTAAATTATGATTATAAAATATTTAAAAAGATTAACATGTTGTTTTTTGAATTCTACAAACAAACAACCCATAAATTTGTAGTTTTTTAGTTTGTAATCCGAGAAAAGTAAGATCGGATCGGATTATATCGTAAGATCGTATGGTAAAGATCGGGATCCTATAAGATCTTAAGCCTGCAAAGATCTTATGTACGATCCGGATCGTTTTTGCTTTGCAGTATCGTAAAATCGTAAGATCCTAAGATCAGGATCGGGATCCTGACAACTATGGTTAGGATAATTAAAATTAAATAAAGATTTGATAACATTATCATTTTTCACTTTCATGAAACTTTTCATTGAAAATTTTCGATTCATCCAAACATCCCAATTCCATTTTAGAAATATTTCACGCAACTAGGTGATTGGTCCCGAACCGTCAAGTTATCTCACACAAGCTAGCCACTTGTGAATGGCTAACCGTAAGAAACTTAAAACAGTTCAGACACCAATGCAATGAAGTCCAAGAGAGTATAGTGTTTCCCCAGGTCGTTAAGTCCCAACGAGCTGTGCGAGAATAATCAAACGAATAGTGATCGAGAGAATTTGAACGGAAAAGGGATATGATTGATTATAATTTAAAGAAAAAGTACACAAATTACAGGGGCTTAAATGCAAATTAAAGAGAATTAAAAAGATAAAATATATTAAATAAACGCTATCACTATTTTTAAAATGATGTTTTTGATTTATCTTTATATAAAATTTAAAAAACTACGTGACGTACAAAAGAAAATGTGAAACTGAAGCAATATTAATCCTAAAAATATGAAAATGACATTTTTATAAACCTAATGATAAGAGAAAATTTTTAGAAAAAGAAAATTATTTTTATTACTATTTATCTAATTATTATTAATTAAAATCTATTTTTAACTATTTTAATAATACCCTAAATTACAAGAAAATATGAAATAAAGATAGAAAAATGAAATTATGACTTGGAAAAATCTAAAATAACTAAAGAGAATTTTCAAAACTAATTTTGTATTTTTCTGATTATTTTTCTATTTTCTATGAATTAAAAACTATTTAAAACTACTTAAATTGCTTAAAAATACAAATTTAACTAAGAAAAATCTGGAAAAATATTTTTTTGACTTTTTATATTTATTTTAACCTAGGAAAAATGAAAAAATATTTTTTTGAAGCTTTTCTGATTTAATTGTATTAAAAGCTAATTAAAAAGACTTAAAAACTGTTTTAAATGAATAAAAATAGCAAACTGACCTAGAAAAATATGAAAAACTGAAGAAAAGTCTAAATTAATATACTGAATCTAAGAAAAATATAAAAACAGGGGCTTGTGTGAAGGAATATGAGGCTGCAGTTACAAGTGCTTATAAATAAGCACTTGGAATAAGCCAAAGGCCACAAATAAGCACCAAACTAACACAGAACCTATAATATGCTAAAAACACTCAAAAGTAACTAATTACAACTAGCTTTAACCTCTATAGTACTGATTAACTTGATTTGATGATTTATAACTTAAGTACCAAAACAGATTTTGGCTACTACTTTTTAACTAGAAAATAAGCAGTTAAATAAGCTGGAACTCAAAAACAGAAGTTGGAACCTAAACTAGACCTGGTTAGCTACTTGTAGACCAAAGACCAGACCTGGACAAGCTCTTATGAGCTTGTGATAAGATCTGCAAGAACTCCTGTGCACACTCAGTATATACTGAGTGTATGCACAGGGGAGATAAGACCAACTTGAGAAGCTATTTTGGAGCTTAAGAAGCTTTTGGAAAAATTTGAAAAAAATCATATATGGAAACTAGACCAGTTGAAGTTATTAATCCCAAAGTTACACTTGATTTGACCCAGAATTGAATTAATTAAAAATCAACTTAGGTTGGTTCAAAACTGGTTTTTTACACTTTTGACTTTTTGACAGAAATGGAAAATTGACTTTAATGAACTTTGCAACTAATCTATGAACTGAATATGATGTAATATGTTAAAGTAAGGTTACATAAGGCTACTCCATTGATTTCTAAGCACAAATCAAACTTTTGGTTTTACAAAGTTCTAACAGATATGGAATTAAGACAGGTTATACAAGATTTTGACTTTTGAAGTTCCCAGATGCAAATACAAGATCTCAATGACTCTAATAGACCTATTAGAAACAACTGCAATAGAAATTAACCTAAATCAAACCCTCTAACTTAGACAATGCACCCAAACACAAGTTTTGGATATAATTTCCAATTAACCAACACTAAAAATGGGATTTAAAGCCTGCTATCTATGAACTCATATCCTACTATTGCTATGAGAACTGATTGATGCAAGTATTACCAATTTAACTATCAATGAGACATAATACTAATGATGCAGATTCACAAAAAGAAATAAATTGCAAAGGGATTTGGAACTCACAACTTGTCCAGTTTATTAGCAACTCAAACCAGAACCATAACTAACTACTCAAATCCAACCCAATCCAAGCACTGCATCTACCAATATCCATTTCCAAACTGTTTGAACCAAATTCTCTGCACAGTTTGACTTTTGTTGACCATACACCAAAGTTGATTGAAACTGAGTGATAAGCTTACCAAAAGCTATACATAGCTTAAATAAGCTTATTAGAACTTAGAAATAAGCTATTAGAAGCCTGGAAATAAGAGTTTGAAACTAAATTTTTCAACAGTCACATGAAAACATGAAACTTAAATGAAACTTTGAATTAGGACTTGAACTTGATTACAAACACTTAATTAACTTAAATTCAATACATAGAAACTGAAAATTACACTTTAAGACTTAAACTAAGACATTTTTATAAAAACGACATACATGAATTTTAAAACTAAAACTACTGCCTCTCTCTAGCTTTTCTTCCTTCTCTTTTATACCCAAAAAGCTTCCACGTGTCCTCTGAGTGAATCCCACTTGGTTCCAGGACCATTGGATGTCTTGAGTGTATATTGGCCGTTTGATCAAAATTGGCGGGAAAATTATTTTTGCAAATAGGTTCTGTGGGATTGCAACTGGGGGCGGTGGATTGTAGGGATAAGATAGGTGATATGATGAGGGGGTGAGGGTTGAAGGGGATAAGGTGATGGGAGATGGGTGAGAGGTGTTGCAGGGCAAGTGGTTGGGGAAGAAACACAGTGGGCGGGCTAAGGTATATTTGACTGGATTTGACCAGGGGTCCAAAATAGGGAAGGGGTCACAATTGTATATATGGCAGGGGTCCAAATCTATTTTGACAGGGCCAAGGCTTAGTTTAAATGACAAGGACCAAACTGCAACTATTCCAAACTTGAGGGACCATACCTGCCATTTTCTCAAAACTGTTTCAAGGGTCACTTTTGACAAGTTTCAATAGTACAAGGACTATTTTTGACATTTTCAAACTTCCAAGGACCAAACTTGACATTTTTGAAAGTTTAGGGACCTAAGTTGTAATTTTGCAATTTTAAATCTCAAGGACCAATTTTGACAACTCATGAATCCCTAGGGACTTGAAATGATATTTTTCTTTATTTAGGTTTACCAGGGACTGTTTTTGACAACTTTTGAAACTTAGGGGACTAAAACTGCCAATTATGCAAACTTGATACGTTTTTCACCAGATTTTGATATTTTTGCATTTAAAACACATAAAACACTTATTTGTGATATTTTTATCATTTTGATGCATTTCTGAGTGTTTTCAGATGTTTTTGCAGTTTAATTGGTACAAAAATGATGAGTATTTAAACACTCATCAATCCCCCACACTAAGATATTGCTAGTCCCTAGCAATGTTTTGAGAAAAATTAATGGATTTCATCTCTTTACCAAAAGCCATTACTTCTGGAGTAGCCAAATGTTTCAGTTCAAGTAAGAACCTTAGTACACCGATAACCAAATGATTTTGAGCAAATTACCAGCTTCCAACGGATTTGATTTGTCTTTACCAGAAGCCGTTTGCTTCTGGACTAGCCAAATCTTAGATAAAATATCTTTGGTGAGATGATTACCAATTATGGATTTCCAACTGCCTTTACCACAAGCCATAAACTTGCGGGCTAGCCAACTCTTCACTTTTAAGGATATGGTGAGCTGAATACCATACAATTTTGGGCAAATTGCAAGCCGTCAACGGATTTAAGATATCTTTACCAAGAGCCGTTTGCTCCTGGATTAGCCAATCCTTTTGTTTATTAGACATGGCGGACTAATAACCGTAATCTGAGTAAGTGCAAGACACTTACTCCAAAAAAAAAAATTTTTGGCCAAAAATGGGGGAATTAGGCGGTATAATTACATGATAAAATTCGTGAGAATTCCCCCCCACACTAGAAATGAATATTGCCCTCAATATTCAAAGTACCGGCGGTTATGCCGAAACAAAGAACGTAAAAGGGAAATACTACGGCCATTATTTAGCAGGTTTTTTTTTTTTTTGAAACTCTTATATACAACAGTGGGGGGCAACTCCCCCACACTAGGGTGGGACACACGGGTGAAAACCCATGTAGCATGTTACTGTTTTTGATTTCCGAATCGCTAGCTTGACTCGATCCCCGCATTCATTGGTTCATGAGGAAAGTTTGTAGATCCGGAACAACCACAGGAGGAATGTCCTCTCCAAAATAGTGCTTCAACCGATGACCATTCACTTTAAAGTTGGGACCATCGGGTTGAGATAACTCAATGGTTCCATATGGAAATACTTTAGTGATGGTGAATGGTCCAGACCAGCGGGATTTTAGTTTTCCCGAGAAAATCTTCAATCTTGAGTTGAAAAGAAGGACTCGATCACCGACGTTGAAAACGCGGTTTTTGATCTTTGAGTCATGAATCTTCTTTGTCTTTTCTTTATAGATCAAAGAGTTCTCATATGCTTGATCACGGAGTTCATTTAATTCATTCATTTGAACTTTCCGGTGATCACCAGCTGTCTGAATATCGAAGTTGGCATGTTTCAAGGCCCAGTATGCCTTGTGCTCAAGCTCAACCGGCAAATGACACGCCTTTCCGTACACAAGCTTGTATGGAGTACACCCGATGGGTGTTTTATAAGCTGTACGGAAGGCCCATAGTGCGTCATCTAGCTTATCCGACCAAGAGGCACGGTTTTCGCCAACCGTCCTTTCCAGAATTCTTTTAATCCCTCGGTTGGAAACTTCCGCTTGCCCACTTGTTTGGGGGTGGTACGCAGTAGAGAGACGGTAAGTTACACCATACTTTTGCATGACTCTATCAAACTGGTCATTGCAAAAATGCGTACCACGATCACTGATTATAGCTCGTGGAGTTCCAAACCTAGCAAAAAGAGATTTTAAGAATTTCACAACAACTCGGGCATCGTTGGTAGGCAAAGCTTTTGCTTCAACCCATTTTGACAAATAGTCAACGGCCACGAGTATGTATTTATTACCGCGAGATGAAGGAAATGGCCCCATAAAGTCAATGCCCCAGATGTCAAAAATCTCACACACTTGAATGGCGTTTTGCGGCATTTCATTTCTTTGTGAGATATTTCCGTGACGTTGACAAGCGTCACAGGTTTTGACAAATTCATGGGCATCCTTGTAAATCGTGGGCCAATAGAATCCAGAATCAAACACCTTTTTGGCGGTGTAGTTGGGGCTATGATGTCCCCCAGTAGGTCCAGAATGGCAAGCCTTGAGAATGTCAATGGCTTCCTGACCATACACACATCGCCTGATGACTTGATCCGCGCAAATTTTGAATAAGTAGGGGTCGTCCCAGAAATAATGTTTTACATCTTTAAAGATTTTGTTTTTCTGTTGGGACGACATCCCTTTCACCACAAAGTTACCCGCATGGTAATTTGCAAAGTCAGCAAACCATGGGGTAGAAGAGTCTCCACGAAAAGAAACCACATTGAGTGTTTCGAGAGGAAATGTTTCATTAATTTCCTTTTTCTCGAACACATCCTGGTGAGGGTTTTCTAGACGGGATAGATGATCAGCAGCCAGGTTCTCTGTAATACCCTAAACCCCGTCTTCCAAAATTCTTATATAATTTGAATTTTCCTAAGTACTATGAACACTATTAAGTATTCAAAACCTTTTGATATGTGATGATTAAATTAATATGACCTATAACCCAAGTTTCTAAGTAATTAACAATGCGATTATAGATTATCCGAATCAATGCACAATTCGAAAATATAAAACTTGATTATGCTAAGCATCGAACCTAAGTGTGATATCAACCTACGTTTTTGCTTTCCCTAAGCTCTTACACATTCATGCTTCATTTAAGCAAAACCTACTATATATATTCATAAGATCAATATACGCTTAAAAATAAATAAGGACGCCTCCTATGTCCCATCTTAAAACCAAATGTTTATTATTTTGTACACTTTGAATAAATGATAAGAACCATTAAAATTGACAATGATACTTATATGCATGCCTTTATGTCCTTTTGTTGAATCAAGTGGTTATTTTGTACACAATTCATATCTTGGATAAGTGCTACTAATTTGGGAAGAAGTTGAGGGAATAACTCTCCCCATAATTCTCGGCATATCACCACTCCAAATCCTCTCCTATATTAAGAACCGAATATTTCACTTCATTCTCTCATAGAACCCTAAATATAAAAATAACAATAATCAAACAAAGCGGCTGCCATTTTGTTCTTTAAGGAAATAAAGGAGGTGCGAAGGGTGAGATTGGTGATCGGGTATATTCGAGCTAGGTTTATCAAGTGGGTTGATTATTGATCCTTAGTTTCAGTTCGTTTTCTTCGACCTATTCTTGTTGACCCAAAGGTATTTCTATCATCCTTGTGTTTATACGATCAACTTAATCTGCACGTGTTTCGTTAACATAAATTAGATACATCGAGTCGTTTTAAACTTTCATGTGACCAAGTAATCTACATCAAGACGATATGAACAATGTGTAAATCATTGAAATATTTTATCGAGGGTAGCTTTGTTTTGACGTGTTATTTCATGGCTGCTCGGGGCAGTTTAGTAGTCAAAGAGAAAAACATGAATTGACCCCGTATAACTGACTATTGTTAAATGAATATGAGTTTAAATATGAGTCTAAAAAGAATCTTTAAATACTAGAAACCATGGGCTGAATATCATTGAAGAAGTATGATTTTATGTGAGGTTCTCATTTTGGTTTTGGCTTGTGATAAACTGAATTGTGTATGTGTACTGTTGTATGTCGTTGGCGTGAGTTAAAATCTGGATTTAGCATGTGCATGATCGGGTGTGATGATGGTCGAGTCGAGTGTGAGCTTGTGTGATAAGTTCTCGTTGGTAAACTGCTAAAGTGTGGTGTTGTGTATGAAAGTCGTGTAGTGTGTAATGTGTGATCAAGTCCGATTCAAGTCGATATAATATTATCATAGAACTTTATAAAAGTATGCACCGAGAGTGTATTGTAACATGTTTCGTCAACCATAAACTAATTTCCACCAAGAGCATTAATAAATAACCATGCACATGTAAGTATAGGCATGCTTAGATCAAATCTTCAAACTGTAATAGGTATAGGTAAACGTCAGATGGCATGCATGGGTACCAAATTGTATGAACATTCATGAGCCATGTTTCTTAATGAATTGTGCATGGAACTCTTATGTAACTCGTGGAGTATTGTAAACAAAAAGAAGGATTGGTAGTCTTGTGGGGTAACTTTGAGGGCAAACGCGGGGAAAATGGTTGGGTCGGTTGGAGTTTTAAAAGTGTTTCGGGAAAGTCGAGTCGGGGGTTAATCTTAAGGCATGATTCCTAAGTCGTAAATATTAGTCATTTGAACCGCGAGCGAGCTTGAATATTGATCGAACATGTACATGAATAATGAAATATGAAGCATATCTTAAAATCTATATATGACCATTTGAGTATATTTTATATATGTTTAAGTTATTTACATTTCGAACTTTAATCATTGGTAAGTGTCAAATATTTCGGTCCAATACTAAGAATGAGAATACGCTTAAAAACTCTACAGATATTAATACGATTAATCCGTTATGACTTAAATGAGCTAATAAGTATTAAACAAATCGTAATCCATGTAGATTCGTTGAAGGAGACGTGACGTTGTGTCTTCGTGTTCATTCATTCGTTTGCTTTCCTTTCATTGGTGATAAGGTACAGATATTCTGACCTTATCTCTTAAGGTTTCTCATGATTCGTATTCCATCTTTCGATATTCGTTTGAACTGTTATGCTTTACTCTAAGCCTCCTTATTAGGGCTTCCCTATGACTTTGCTATGCTCCCTTGATATATGAACTATGATATGAACTTTGATATGAATTCTGATATGAACTTTGATATGAACTTTGATATGAAGCCTTATGATATGATTATGCTTTGACCCGTCAGTTTGATACCCGAGCCAAATATGTTTCCTAGTCAGGAAGGTAACCTGACCGTGTCATTGATGCACCAATGGCATGACTTTAGTGTGGTTGAGTGATGTTCCACACCGTCCCCATTATGATATGATTATGAGCTCACTATATGTATATGATTTGGCCACTATGTTTCCGGGGGGCGTATGGATGCATCCTAGATATGATATGTTTCGAGGGATTTGATCTGATTGGAGCTTTGTCTGGTGAATGATGTCGGGTGCAATCCGCGTCTTCACAATTCTGGGAGCTAGCTACTCCATTTGTTATTGAGGTCTCCCCTCCTATTATGTATGGTATTCCGAGGTCACCCCTCCGAATACAATGGCTACTTATGATATGATATGATATGATATGATATGTTTTCGGGCTCGGGTAGATTTCTGATAACCCTTACACTTTTGATAAACCTATATTGTACCTTCCGTATTCCCCAACGCACCATAATCTGTATTACTTGTTCATTACTCAGTACCCTTATATGATTCACTATTACCAAGATATAGATACTCCATTTTATTGATCTGTCACACCTTAATTCTGTTACTTCAGACTAAGGTTCCATTCACGTACTGGGTTATTATATGCTTATTGAATTTGATTATGCTATTCATGTTTATGTGACTACTGATTATCCTGCTATGATGTGATTAATATGTGGTCATATAAGTTACCTGTTTTCAACTGATGATATATGATCTCACTGTTATGTGACCCTCTGAATTGTCTGGTGACCATGCTAATGTGTAATCGATAGTTTTGTCTGTTTGTTATGTGTAATTCATTCAGATAGTCTTCGTGGACTATGACTATCCGTTGTATCCTTATCCGCTTATGGTTGACCTGCCATGTTTACATATTTGTCTATGCTACGGATTGATTTGGTTAAATGGTTCAACTTATGATGTCTGGCTTGTTAACGTGTTCTGCTATGTCCCTACTTCATTTAATTATAGTGTTCATACTGTATTCCTACTTGTTACGTGTGACTGCCATGTTTTGACTCCTGTTATGATATCGGTTATGTTTTCAACTAAGGGTTTTGACCTGTGTGAATTGCCATGCTCACTTATTAATTAATTGCTTCCGCTTTCCTGTAAATATCTGTTTGGCTTGTATGTCTTCTGATTTCCTGAATTGATGGTATGACTTTTATGTTGTGTGGATGTGACGCCTGCTATGTTTGCTTATGTTTCAGTTCTTGTATGTCTGGTTTGTATGTGCTGGTTTATATGTCATCGATGCTTTGCTTTGCTTCGTTCTCCTTGTTATCTGTTCGTTTTGGATATCTGTATAATTGTGTTCTGCAGGATCCTCATTGACTCATTGTTCTCATTTCGCTGCGACTTTGTTATCCGTTTCCTTTATTTCATTTCGCATTTCAGATTTTATTTAGCTTTCGTTTTGTTATATCTGTTCACTGGGCTTTTTATGCTCAGCCGCATTTCTTTTCCTGCGGCAGGTGTTAGGTTTGAAGATGGGCTTTGATGGGCTGAGAGTTGGATTATTTGAGTGGACCAACCCTAGATACCTCATTATTTGGATTTATTTTGTTGGGCTATTGTTGGAGATTTCATTTTATTTTAGACATATTGGATTTTGTGTTTTCCTTGTAAGTCATTCGTCTATATGACTTGGTACTTTATTCTTTAAGGCTTTCGCTTGTAAAATTTAATTTGTATGTTCTGATATGACACCAGAATGTGACACTTCTACCCTTGTCGGGTTGGGGTTTTACAATTATGGTATCAGAGCCAGGTTTTGTCTTGTTGACCTTAGGATTGACCTGTGAGGACTTGGGTAGACACTAGGCTTCCGTCTGTTCTGATATCTTCCAAATCCTTTTGGTTGTCGTTCCGATTTGACTTCGATATTCTTTTGTCTTCACTAATTTGGCCTTCCTCTTTTCACATCGAATTTTGTTATTTTGTCTTCGCACATCCGTTTGTCGATCGTTAGATGGAGACTATCGTGGAGCTGAAGATGATGGTGCCGACCCAGCGTTGCTGCAACAGTCTCTGAGTTGGAGAGGTTCGTGAAGCAGAAGCCGCAACCGACTGCCGTGCTGCTGGAAACATCAGGATGCTGCTGGAGGAAGCTAGACGGATCAACCAAAGGCACAAAAGACGGAGACAAGATTCAACCGGTGGGTAAGAAGGTTCATCTACTTCATATGATTTGGGCGCGACTTATGTTACTCCGATTCGTCTGTCATGCGTTTTGAGGCGGTTTGATATTTTATTAAGTGATTTTGATTGGTATTGCTTTTCTTTGATTTGTTCAGAACTCGGTTTGAATCGTGAAGTTTTATCGTTTAGCATTTTGGTAATATCTCAGCTTTATGTTTGGATCGTCAGTAATGAGTCATGAGGGACCGATTCGATCAGGTTGGTGGCTTTCTTTCTTTTGTGATATGGTAAGTTGTTTTGATGTAGTATATGTTGTATGTATGTGATCTGGTTTGTTTTTGTGGGTTATTTGCTACCTGTATGATATCTGTTTTATTGTGATATTGGTTATGTGGTTTGTCATGACCCGAGGCAGAATATGGTGACAATAAGGACTTGTTATGTGATGCAAGTATTATGACGCCTGATCAACGTGATAATACCGAGATCATATAATTTGAACTTATTGAAATCATACGACGTCTCGGGAAATGCCTGGGGTGGGTACGTGAATGGACTATGACTTATATCCGTTAATTGTGACTCCTCATGTTCGTTTGAAATTCTGTACCTCTTTGCGAGATTCTCACTGACATCAGTTACGTATAAGGTTTGCACTCTTTGAACCAGAATTCTGATGATTTGTGCGAAACCATGAAATGCTACGTCTGCCCTAAACTTGTACGTCTTCGTGTACCTCTGCAACTTCAATTTTCGAGGATAAAAAATTTCTTTTTAGAGGGGAAGAATTGTAATACCCTAAACCCCGTCTTCCAAAATTCTTATATAATTTGAATTTTCCTAAGTACTATGAACACTATTAAGTATTCAAAACCTTTTGATATGTGATGATTAAATTAATATGACCTATAACCCAAGTTTCTAAGTAATTAACAATGCGATTACAGATTATCCGAATCAATGCACAATTCGAAAATATAAAACTTGATTATGCTAAGCATCGAACCTAAGTGTGATATCAACCTACGTTTTTGCTTTCCCTAAGCTCTTACACATTCATGCTTCATTTAAGCAAAACCTACTATATATATTCATAAGATCAATATACGCTTAAAAATAAATAAGGACGCCTCCTATGTCCCATCTTAAAACCAAATGTTTATTATTTTGTACACTTTGAATAAATGATAAGAACCATTAAAATTGACAATGATACTTATATGCATGCCTTTATGTCCTTTTGTTGAATCAAGTGGTTATTTTGTACACAATTCATATCTTGGATAAGTGCTACTAATTTGGGAAGAAGTTGAGGGAATAACTCTCCCCATAATTCTCGGCATATCACCACTCCAAATCCTCTCCTATATTAAGAACCGAATATTTCACTTCATTCTCTCATAGAACCCTAAATATAATAATAACAATAATCAAACAAAGCGGCTGCCATTTTGTTCTTTAAGGAAATAAAGGAGGTGCGAAGGGTGAGATTGGTGATCGGGTATATTCGAGCTAGGTTTATCAAGTGGGTTGATTATTGATCCTTAGTTTCAGTTCGTTTTCTTCGACCTATTCTTGTTGACCCAAAGGTATTTCTATCATCCTTGTGTTTATACGATCAACTTAATCTGCACGTGTTTCGTTAACATAAATTAGATACATCGAGTCGTTTTAAACTTTCATGTGACCAAGTAATCTACATCAAGACGATATGAACAATGTGTAAATCATTGAAATATTTTATCGAGGGTAGCTTTGTTTTGACGTGTTATTTCATGGCTGCTCGGGGCAGTTTAGTAGTCAAAGAGAAAAACATGAATTGACCCCGTATAACTGACTATTGTTAAATGAATATGAGTTTAAATATGAGTCTAAAAAGAATCTTTAAATACTAGAAACCATGGGCTGAATATCATTGAAGAAGTATGATTTTATGTGAGGTTCTCGTTTTGGTTTTGGCTTGTGATAAACTGAATTGTGTATGTGTACTGTTGTATGTCGTTAGCGTGAGTTAAAATCTGGATTTAGCATGTGCATGATCGGGTGTGATGATGGTCGAGTCGAGTGTGAGCTTGTGTGATAAGTTCTCGTTGGTAAACTGCTAAAGTGTGGTGTTGTGTATGAAAGTCGTGTAGTGTGTAATGTGTGATCAAGTCCGATTCAAGTCGATATAATATTATCATAGAACTTTATAAAAGTATGCACCGAGAGTGTATTGTAACATGTTTCGTCAACCATAAACTAATTTCCACCAAGAGCATTAATAAATAACCATGCACATGTAAGTATAGGCATGCTTAGATCAAATCTTCAAACTGTAATAGGTATAGGTAAACGTCAGATGGCATGCATGGGTACCAAATTGTATGAACATTCATGAGCCATGTTTCTTAATGAATTGTGCATGGAACTCTTATGTAACTCGTGGAGTATTGTAAACAAAAAGAAGGATTGGTAGTCTTGTGGGGTAACTTTGAGGGCAAACGCGGGGAAAATGGTTGGGTCGGTTGGAGTTTTAAAAGTGTTTCGGGAAAGTCGAGTCGGGGGTTAATCTTAAGGCATGATTCCTAAGTCGTAAATATTAGTCATTTGAACCGCGAGCGAGCTTGAATATTGATCGAACATGTACATGAATAATGAAATATGAAGCATATCTTAAAATCTATATATGACCATTTGAGTATATTTTATATATGTTTAAGTTATTTACATTTCGAACTTTAATCATTGGTAAGTGTCAAATATTTCGGTCCAATACTAAGAATGAGAATACGCTTAAAAACTCTACAGATATTAATACGATTAATCCGTTATGACTTAAATGAGCTAATAAGTATTAAACAAATCGTAATCCATGTAGATTCGTTGAAGGAGACGTGACGTTGTGTCTTCGTGTTCATTCATTCGTTTGCTTTCCTTTCATTGGTGATAAGGTACAGATATTCTGACCTTATCTCTTAAGGTTTCTCATGATTCGTATTCCATCTTTCGATATTCGTTTGAACTGTTATGCTTTACTCTAAGCCTCCTTATTAGGGCTTCCCTATGACTTTGCTATGCTCCCTTGATATATGAACTATGATATGAACTTTGATATGAATTCTGATATGAACTTTGATATGAACTTTGATATGAAGCCTTATGATATGATTATGCTTTGACCCGTCAGTTTGATACCCGAGCCAAATATGTTTCCTAGTCAGGAAGGTAACCTGACCGTGTCATTGATGCACCAATGGCATGACTTTAGTGTGGTTGAGTGATGTTCCACACCGTCCCCATTATGATATGATTATGAGCTCACTATATGTATATGATTTGGCCACTATGTTTCCGGGGGGCGTATGGATGCATCCTAGATATGATATGTTTCGAGGGATTTGATCTGATTGGAGCTTTGTCTGGTGAATGATGTCGGGTGCAATCCGCGTCTTCACAATTCTGGGAGCTAGCTACTCCATTTGTTATTGAGGTCTCCCCTCCTATTATGTATGGTATTCCGAGGTCACCCCTCCGAATACAATGGCTACTTATGATATGATATGATATGATATGTTTCCGGGCTCGGGTAGATTTCTGATAACCCTTACACTTTTGATAAACCTATATTGTACCTTCCGTATTCCCCAACGCACCATAATCTGTATTACTTGTTCATTACTCAGTACCCTTATATGATTCACTATTACCAAGATATAGATACTCCATTTTATTGATCTGTCACACCTTAATTCTGTTACTTCAGACTAAGGTTCCATTCACGTACTGGGTTATTATATGCTTATTGAATTTGATTATGCTATTCATGTTTATGTGACTACTGATTATCCTGCTATGATGTGATTAATATGTGGTCATATAAGTTACCTGTTTTCAACTGATGATATATGATCTCACTGTTATCTGACCCTCTGAATTGTCTGGTGACCATGCTAATGTGTAATCGATAGTTTTGTCTGTTTGTTATGTGTAATTCATTCAGATAGTCTTCGTGGACTATGACTATCCGTTGTATCCTTATCCGCTTATGGTTGACCTGCCATGTTTACATATTTGTCTATGCTACGGATTGATTTGGTTAAATGGTTCAACTTATGATGTCTGGCTTGTTAACGTGTTCAATTGCCCTGCTATGTCCCTACTTCATTTAATTATAGTGTTCATACTGTATTCCTACTTGTTACGTGTGACTGCCATGTTTTGACTGCTGTTATGATACCGGTTATGTTTTCAACTAAGGGTTTTGACCTGTGTGAATTGCCATGCTCACTTATTAATTAATTGCTTCCGCTTTCCTGTAAATATCTGTTTGGCTTGTATGTCTTCTGATTTCCTGAATTGATGGTATGACTTTTATGTTGTGTGGATGTGACGCATGCTATGTTTGCTTATGTTTTAGTTCTTGTATGTCTGGTTTGTATGTGCTGGTTTATATGTCATCGATGCTTTGCTTTGCTTCGTTCTCCTTGTTATCTGTTCGTTTTGGATATCTGTATAATTGTGTTCTGCAGGATCCTCATTGACTCATTGTTCTCATTTCGCTGCGACTTTGTTATCCGTTTCCTTTATTTCATTTCGCATTTCAGATTTTATTTAGATTTCGTTTTGTTATATCTGTTCACTGGGCTTTTTAAGCTCAGCCGCATTTCTTTTCCTGCGGCAGGTGTTAAGTTTGAAGATGGGCTTTGATGGGCTGAGAGTTGGATTATTTGAGTGGACCAACCCTAGATACCTCATTATTTGGATTTATTTTGTTGGGCTATTGTTGGAGATTTCATTTTATTTTAGACATATTGGATTTTGTGTTTTCCTTGTAAGTTATTCGTCTATATGACTTGGTACTTTATTCTTTAAGGCTTTCGCTTGTAAAATTTAATTTGTATGTTCTGATATGACACCAGAATGTGACACTTCTACCCTTGTCGGGTTGGGGTGTTACATTCTCAGCTCCTTTTTTATCACGTATAATGATATCAAATTCTTGCAGGAGGAGAACCCAACGGAGCAATCTCGGTTTTGCATCTTGTTTTGCAAAGAGATATTTGAGAGCCGAGTGATCCGTATACACCACGCATTTGGTCAATATAAGGTATGGCCGAAATTTCTCAAACGCATACACCACAGCTAATAATTCTTTTTCTGTAGTGGTGTAATGGGTTTGAGCTTCAGTCATAGTTTTACTTGCGTAGTGGATAGGCTGAAAATGCTTGGTTTTTCGTTGCCCCAAGACTGCACCGATAGCAAAATCACTTGCATCGCACATGAGCTCAAAGGGTAAATCCCAGTCGGGGGCAACTAGAATGGGTGCTTCCGTAAGCTTTTTCTTTAATGTTTCAAAAGCTTCGACGCACTCAGGTGAGAAGATAAAAGGAGCATCTTTTTCAAGAAGATGGGTCATAGGCCGAGCGATTTTAGAGAAATCTTGTATGAATCTACGATAAAACCCGGCATGACCTAGAAAACTCCTAATACCTTTGACGGTAGTAGGATGAGGCAATTTAGCAATAACATCAACTTTTGCTCTATCTACCTCAATCCCGTTTTTGGAAATCTTATGCTTTCTTTGACCATAAAGTGGCTCTTCTCCCAATTTAGACAAAGATTGGTGTCTTCACACCTTTTGAGCATTTTATCTAAATGGGAGAGACATGTCTGAAATGAGTCCCCAATGACCGAGAAGTCATCCATAAACACCTCCATTGTTTCCCCGATCATGTCGTGGAAAATTGCCATCATACATCGTTGGAACATGCCAGGAGCGTTACATAGGCCAAAAGGCATACGTCTGTAGGCAAAAGTTCCGTATGGGCAGGTGAATGTGGTCTTTTCTTGATCCAGCGGATCAATGGGGATCTGAAAATAACCCGAGAAACCATCAAGGAAACAATAGTATTCGTTTCCTGCTAATCTCTCAAGCATCTGATCCATGAAGGGTAGAGGAAAATGGTCTTTACGGGTGGCTTCGTTTAACTTACGATAGTCAATACACACACGCCATCCCGTAACCAATCGAGTTGGAATTAACTCGTTTTCTTCATTTGTGACAACAGTTATGCCACCCTTTTTAGGAACACAGTGAATGGGACTGACCCAAGGACTATTAGAGATAGGGTAAATTAAACCGGCATCAAGAAGTTTGAGAACCTCTTGTTTGATAACCTCATGAATCTTAGGATTCACCCTTCTCTGATGTTGGACTGCTGGTTTGAAGTCATCCTCCATTAAGATTTTGTGAGTACAAAATTCAGGGTTGATACCCTTAATATCGGAGAGTTTCCAAGCAATTGCTTGCTTGTGTGACTTCAAGACCTTTATGAGAGCAGTCTTCTCCTCCTCAGTTAAGTCTTTAGCAATTATGACGGGTAATTTATCATCACCCTCCAAGAATGCATACTCGAGATGAGGAGGTAGGTCCTTAAGTTCAACCTCGGGAAATTCTTCAGTGGATGTTTGTACTGATTTGATTTCCTCAATTGTGATCTCTTTCGGAGGGAGTGAAGGTAATGGATCTTCATTTAACAATTGCTCCAGATAAAGGATATCTCCCTCCGAATCATAAACACCATCAATTCCAGGCGGAATTGATTCATCAGTAGCAAGAAATTCATCGATCTCTTCCAGAAAGAAGTCACCTCCCTCAAACGGAGTGAGAGAGGGGGAAGAGTCGGCAATGATTGGTTGAGAAGATGTGGTGGAATCCCCACTCACAGAATTATGAAGATAACCAAGAAACTCTTGAGAGTACTCCTCTGAAGCAATATCAATTAAATCGACTCGATTAATTGATTCAGTATCATAATTTGAGGAGTACCTCGAAGTTTGATCAAGGTTAAAGGTAACAGCTTCATTACCCACACGTAACGTGATTTCTTGCTCAAATACATCAATAAGAGCACGCCCGTTCTCAGGAATCCTCGCCCAACAATGAGGGGAACCCGAGGATCGGCATCGAAATCAACAACCACAAAGTCAGCTGGAAAATGGAACTTTCCTACTTTCACGAATACATCCTCGGCGATGCCAAGAGGACGCGATATAGAACGATCTGCAAGCTCAAGAGTCATGCAGGTAGGAACAAGTTCTGGAAGAGAGTTTCTTCCATACTGAATAAGGCATCAGATTGATGCTTGCACCAAGATCTGCAAGGGCAAAGCACTCAATCATCCCTGGAAAAACACAAGGAAGAAGAAATTTTCCAGGATCTCCAAGCTTCTCGGGAAGCTTCTTTAGCAAAACTGCTGAGCAGTTCTCGTTCAAAGGAGTTTTAGCCATTTCAAACAGTTTTTCCTTATTGCTTAACATGTGTTTGAGAGTTGATGCAAACTTGGGCATCAGCATGATAGCATCCGCAAAGCTTATGTCAAAATGAAGTTCTTGGAAAATTTGAAATTTTTTTTCCATTTGATGACTAGCTTTTTCGCGGAGCTTTTGCTCATGTAAACGTGATGGGTAAGGAATAGAAGTTTTGGATTTAGGGTTTTCAACTGGAGGTTCAAAAACAACTCCAGGTTTGGTTTTGGGTTTCGGGACAACCTGAGGATGGACATTGCTGGTACTTCCGTTATTAGTAGGAAGTTCCTTGTCCTTTGTCGCCTCAGGTTCACTTTCCACTACCTTCGGGAGAGAAGAAGAAGAGGTAGTAGGAATAGCGGGTCCATCATACGAAGCACCACTTCTGGTTGTGATCGCCTTTGCATCGCCCCTCGGATTAGCGATCGTGTTGCTAGGTAAAGTACCTGAGCCCGAGGGTCGATCATTTAAAGACTTCTTAATGTCAGAAATCTGGCTAACCAACAACATATTCATTTCCTCTTGGGATTTCATGAACTGCTTCAACAACTCATCAGATGATGGTCCAGTTGGAACAGTGGCTTGATTTTGCACAGGAAAGTTCTGGCCTCTATTGTTTGGATTAGGACCTTGATTTTGAAAATTTCCTTGATTATTGCCATGAAAGTACCCAGGGTTGAAATTTCCCTGACCTTGGTTTCTATTGAAATTTCCTTGGTGTTGGAAGTTTTGACTGTGATTTTGAAAACCGTTATTTTGACTAAAATTACCTTGGTTTTGAAAACCTTGGTTTGGTCTATTCTGATTTTGATTACGGTTTTGGTTTTGGTTGAAACCGGGTGGTCCAGGGTAGTGGTTAGGACGGTGGTTCGGGTCCATAGGAACACGATATTGGTTGCCTCCTGAATTGGAAATCCCGCCCACAGCATTTGCTTCAAAAGGGTTACCATCGGTGGCCATACAGTCGTAATAGGCATGGGGGCCACCACAAGTAACACAGACTTCCACTTTCTTAACTTCAGCAGGAGGTGAAGTTTGTGGAAAAGAAACTTTCTTTTGGTTGGAGAGAACCAAAGCTTGAATTGCTTCCGTGAGTTTGTCAATCTTAGCATCGGTGCTACGGGTGATGAAGTAGAAGGTCCAACACTGACTTGGGAAACAACCGGTTTGCTTCGTGCAGTGCGGACTTTAGACTTGTTTTCAATTATTGTTAAAGCTTCTTTTACAGTTTTGCTCAAGAAATTTCCTCCAGCGGAGGAATTGAGAGAATCTTGATCAGATTGACTCACTCCATTATAGAAAGTATCGAGTTGCATTAACTCGGAGAAACCGTGGTGAGGACATTTGCGGAGCAATTCCTTAAAACGATCCCACGATTCACTGAAGGGTTCATCAAACTTTTGTGTGAACTTGATGATTTCATTTTTAAGACTCGTGGTTTTGGAAGGTGGATAAAACTCGTTAACAAATTTCTTCACCAGGTCTTCCCATGTTTCGATTGATTTAGGGGGTTGTTTTTCAAGCCAAATTCGGGCTTGCCCCTCAAGGGAAAATGGGAACAGAAGAAGCTTGACAGCATCAGTAGGGACATTCTTGTATTTGATGGTAGATGCAATCTTGTTAAACCATCGAATATGAGCATGAGGATCATCCCTCTCAAAACCATAGAATTGACTTGAGGTTACAAGATTCAGTAACCCGGTTTTGAGTTCAAAATTTTCAGCCACAATGGCTGGGATAACAATAGCATCTCCATACCCGTCGATGGGTGCCTGGAGAAGCTCACACATAGGACGCTATTCCGCCATGATAACGGAAGTAGTGTGAGCAGTCCGGATCTCAGATCCGACTGATGGGGCAGAAAGTCTACAGACACGCCTTCTTGGAATCCTGACAAGCTCACGAAATGGGCTCACAGACCTAGAAGAGCGAGTGCGCATACACTAGAGTTAACTCTAAGAGATCTCAGAGTTAAGGAAGAGAATTATGAAAGTGAATTATGAAAATGGGGTAAGAAGAATCTTTTTGGGTTTTCTGGTTCTGACAAGTAGATATAACAACAAATCCAATTAAAACAATATCGAGGCAAAACAACAGTGAACGTAAACCAATAATAACAAGATGAATGGCTTCTTTGAAAAAGGTACACCAATCACAAGGACACAAAGGCAAGTTTTAAATCTTTGGTTCGGGAACTTATTATGGTCGTACCCCCAGTTAGGTAGTACACTGCCTTGGTTTGCGGTGGTAATCTTTTATGTTGTTATTATTAAACAAAGAAAACGACAAATCTTTTTGTATTTTTATCTTTGATACATATATAGAAACAAAAGGAAAATATTTTTGTGTTTTATACGTTTTTGGATGTTTTTGGGTTTTTGGATTTTTTACAAGAAAATATATATAGATATAGATAGATGGTATGAACAAGGAGTGAATATTCAAATCACTAATCTGCTAAACGTAAGATAATTAGCACAGCTCCCCGGCAGCGGCGCCAAAATTTGATTGGTCCCGAACCGTCAAGTTATCTCACACAAGCTAGCCACTTGTGAATGGCTAACCGTAAGAAACTTAAAACAGTTCAGACACCAATGCAATGAAGTCCAGGAGAGTATAGTGTTTCCCCAGGTCGTTAAGTCCCAACGAGCTGTGCGAGAATAATCAAACGAATAGTGATCGAGAGAATTTGAACGGAAAAGGGATATGATTGATTATAATTTAAAGAAAAAGTACACAAATTACAGGGGCTTAAATGCAAATTAAAGAGAATTAAAAAGATAAAATATATTAAATAAACGCTATCACTATTTTTAAAATGATGTTTTTGATTTATCTTTATATAAAATTTAAAAAACTACGTGACGTACAAAAGAAAATGTGAAACTGAAGCAATATTAATCCTAAAAATATGAAAATGAAATTTTTACAAACCTAATGATAAGAGAAAATTTTTAGAAAAAGAAAATTATTTTTATTACTATTTATCTAATTATTATTAATTAAAATCTATTTTTAACTATTTTAATAATACCCTAAAATACAAGAAAATATGAAATAAAGATAGAAAAATGAAATTATGACTTGGAAAAATCTAAAATAACTAAAGAGAATTTTTAAAACTAATTTTGTATTTTTCTGATTATTTTTCTATTTTCTATGAATTAAAAACTATTTAAAACTACTTAAATTGCTTAAAAATACAAATTTAACTAAGAAAAATCTGGAAAAATATTTTTTTGACTTTTTATATTTATCTTAACCTAGGAAAAATGAAAACTTATTTTTTTGAAGCTTTTCTGATTTAATTGTATTAAAAGCTAATTAAAAAGACTTAAAAACTGTTTTAAATGAATAAAAATAGCAAACTGACCTAGAAAAATATGAAAAATTCAGGAAAAGTCTAAATTAATGTACTGAATCTAAGAAAAATATAAAAACAGGGGCTTGTGTGAAGGAATATGAGGCTGCAGTTACAAGTGCTTATAAATAAGCACTTGGAATAAGCCAAAGGCCACAAATAAGCACCAAACTAACACAGAACCTATAATATGCTAAAAACACTCAAAAGCAACTAATTACAACTAGCTTTAACCTCTATAGTACTGATTAACTTGATTTGATGATTTATAACTTAAGTACCAAAACAGATTTTGGCTACTACTTTTTAACTAGAAAATAAGCAGTTAAATAAGCTGGAACTCAAAAACAGAAGTTGGAACCTAAACTAGACCTGGTTAGGTACTTGTAGACCAAAGAACAGACCTGGACAAGCTCTTATGAGCTTGTGATAAGATCTGCAAGAACTCCTGTGCACACTCAGTATATACTGAGTGTATGCACAGGGGAGATAAGACCAACTTGAGAAGCTATTTTGGAGCTTAAGAAGCTTTTGGGAAAATTTGCAAAAATCATATATGGAAACTAGACCAGTTGAAGTTATTAATCCCAAAGTTACACTTGATTTGACCCAGAATTGAATTAATTAAAAATCAACTTAGGTTGGTTCAAAACTGGTTTTTTACACTTTTGACTTTTTGACAGAAATGGAAAATTGACTTTAATGAACTTTGCAACTAATCTATGAACTGAATATGATGTAATATGTTAAAGTAAGGTTACATAAGGCTACTCCATTGATTACTAAGCACAAATCAAACTTTTGGTTTTACAAAGTTCTAACAGATATGGAATTAAGACAGGTTATATAAGATTTTGACTTTTGAAGTTCCCAGATGCAAATACAAAATCTCAATGACTCTAATAGACCTATTAGAAACAACTGCAATAGAAATTAACCTAAATCAAACCCTCTAACTTAGACAATGCAGCAGACCCAAACACAAGTTTTGGATATAATTTCCAATTAACCAACACTAAAAATGGGATTTAAAGCCTGCTATCTATGAACTCATATCCTACTATTGCTATGACAACTGATTGATGCAAGTATTACCAATTTAACTATCAATGAGACATAATACTAATGATGCAGATTCACAAAAAGAAATAAATTGCAAAGGGATTTGGAACTCACAACTTGTCCAGTTTATTAGCAACTCAAACCAGAACCATAACTAACCTAAACTACTCAAATCCAACCCAATCCAAGCACTGCATCTACCAATATCCATTTCCAAACTGTTTGAACCAAATTCTCTGCACAGTTTGACTTTTGTTGACCATACACCAAAGTTGATTGAAACTGAGTGATAAGCTTACCAAAAGCTATACATAGCTTAAATAAGCTTATTAGAACTTAGAAATAAGCTATTAGAAGCCTGGAAATAAGAGTTTGAAACTAAATTTTTCAACAGTCACATGAAAACATGAAACTTAAATGAAACTTTGAATTAGGACTTGAACTTGATTACAAACACTTAATTAACTTAAATTCAATACATAGAAACTGAAAATTACACTTTAAGACTTAAACTAATACATTTTTATAAAAACGACATACATGAATTTTAAAACTAAAACTACTGCCTCTCTCTAGCTTTTCTTCCTTCTCTTTTATACCCAAAAAGCTTCCACGTGTCCTCTGAGTGAATCCCACTTGGTTCCAGGACCATTGGATGTCTTGAGTGTATATTGGCCGTTTGATCAAAATTGGCGGGAAAATTATTTTTGCAAATGGGTTCTGTGGGATTGCAACTGGGGGCGGTGGATTGTAGGGATAAGATAGGTGATATGATGAGGGGGTGAGGGTTGAAGGGGATAAGGTGATGGGAGATGGGTGAGAGGTGTTGCAGGGCAAGTGGTTGGGGAAGAAACACAGTGGGCGGGCTAAGGTATATTTGACTGGATTTGACCAGGGGTCCAAAATAGGGAAGGGGTCACAATTGTATATATGGCAGGGGTCCAAATCTATTTTGACAGGGCCAAGGCTTAGTTTAAATGACAAGGACCAAACTGCAACTATTCCAAACTTGAGGGACCATACCTGCCATTTTCTCAAAACTGTTTCAAGGGTCACTTTTGACAAGTTTCAATAGTACAAGGACTATTTTTGACATTTTCAAACTTCCAAGGACCAAACTTGACATTTTTGAAAGTTTAGGGACCTAAGTTGTAATTTTGCAATTTTAAATCTCAAGGACCAATTTTGACAACTCATGAATCCCTAGGGACTTGAAATGATATTTTTCTTTATTTAGGTTTACCAGGGACTGTTTTTGACAACTTTTGAAACTTGGGGGACTAAAACTGCCAATTATGCAAACTTGATACGTTTTTCACCAGATTTTGATATTTTTGCATTTAAAACACATAAAACACTTATTTGTGATATTTTTATCATTTTGATGCATTTCTGAGTGTTTTCAGATGTTTTTGCAGTTTAATTGGTACAAAAATGATGAGTATTTAGACACTCATCATTAGGATTATCATGAAATGTTTTCGTGCATTGTTAATACTATCTAAAAACGTTTTCTCATGCATACATGAACTCTTGAATGTTGTCTGAAATGCATAACTAAAACTATGTATTTTTTGACGTATTCGATTGAGCAAAAGTGAAGTTAGGAGCATTTAGGTAATCTACACATCCACATTGTTTGCATATAGGCACACACTAGGCAAGTGTTTGCTATATGTTGATCTCATCTTAATATATATGCTATTTTTCTTGACTTGTTTAGGTCTCAATATGTCTCATGAATACGACTTTGATCATAAACTCACCCACACCTACATTTCATTTGAACAAAATATACCCGAAAATCACATTCGTGGCTTTAACAATCTCGAGTCTCGCTATTTCCATGAATGAATAATAGTTTATCCCTATTTTCGTAATCAAGTACACGTCTATACCCCATTACGTACAATAGGATTTGATTGTCTACTCACAATTGATGAACAAATTTGTCCTCATTTTGTGTTAGAATTCTTTCGTCAAGTTGAGCTCGTACGTAACGAGGATCAATCTTTTTCACTTTGGTTTTGGATACAAAATAACAAGTTTGTTTTAGCTCTACAACAACTTGCTCAAATCCTTCGAATTACAAGTTGTGGACAATGCCTACACGGAGAATTCATCTCTTGAGTCGCTCTTTAATTATCGAGAGGAAATTAGTCCTTATTGTTCTTACATTACCTCTCCACAAGAAATTATTAGAGCCATTGGTATTCCTCAACCCGCTAGCTATCTCAATCCAGAAATGATACTTCTTAAAGAAGGTCGCCCTAAGTGGCACTCCTAAGGTTATTATGCAAGAAAATGTCTATAGTCTTGCAGGAAATCGTGAGAAACTTTCGACGTGTTGTGCTCATATGATGTATTGTCTTATTACTCAAGAACCTCACAATTTAGCATATTTCTTTGCTAAGCGAATTGTCCATCTCAAACGTAACAAAACTAAATTGATACCTTATGGGATGTTCCTAACACGTTTTATCACCACATCATGTACTTTTACCCTTACCTCCGAGATCCTCAGTATTCACTTGTAAATCGTGTGATGGAACCTTTGAACGAATCATATGTTTCATACTTCCTTATTCCAGAAACATCAACTAACCATAAACCCCTAAATGATCCAACTACCGATGACGATGTGTGAACTACGATTAATGGTAATGAAACGACGGGTTATCTCAAGTTAATCATAGAGAATGAAGATGAGAAGTGCTCCTAATTAGAATAATTCAATTAGGAAGAAAACTTAATACTCTTAACCTTAAGATTATTAGTAACAGATTTTAATTATGTTGGAACATTTATTCTTGGTTAACTTTTAGTTTGCATGCTTTTGCCTTCACCACCTTGCATGAATGTACATTACATGTTCTTGGATGATAGCTTATTTTGACTTATTGATTGCATGCTTATAGCTTAATTTAGAATATCACATGTTGCTATTAGTTGCTATTTGTGGCTAAACATTGAAATCTATAATGATTATTCTTTAGTGGAGTGAGACACTAGGATTTGCTGCAAATAGTTCCCCTAAAACACCCCTCTAGGCTGCCTAAAAACATGCATAAGAGGAGAATTCATGACCAGCAGGTCACGGTACCGCTAAATAAGGCACGATACTAATGCGCGTACGAAGTGCGTTCGGGGTCAAAGGAACTTCCTTTTTGATAACGCTACACGCGTCGTTCGGGGTCAAAGGAACTTCCTTTTCTTCGAGCAAGTTTTATAACACCCTAGGCAGTGAACCTAATCGTTGTAGTGTAGTAATTAGGGTAAGCCACGGGTATTGATATCGTTCTCTAGGGGAATAGGAATGCTAGTAGGGAGTTACTACGCTAAGGTTAAGGTTGAGGAAGATTATTTTTTATCTTTTTATATTTTATGAAAATGGAAAGGTACGAATCTCGGGTATTGGATTTGGGGGGTTGGTATTTCTACCGATTACTCTACTATTATCTAATTATCTAAACTAAGGTTGTGGGAGTCTATGTCTAATTAATGTGTGCTCGTATGATAGTTTAAAGATGTGTTTACTTAGTTTGTATTACTCCTTAATTATCTCCTATTGATGGTTGAGTGTCACGTCTTATTCCTAGTTGCGTTGTGTTTCTAAAGTTGTAGGGTATGCGTTTCTCCCTAAGTCTTTGAACTTACCAAAGGGTCTTGTCTACAAATCCACTTAGAGATTATAGACTCCTACTCTAAGGCGCTCTTCGGATGGTTTAGCCTACAATCACTCAGGTAATCATACTCTAAGGTTCACAAAGATGAATCAAGCATTAAGTACACAACGAATGACCTATCGCATTACTAGATCATTAATCAACTAAGATAAGAAACAACCAATCAATATTCAATAATTAAGTTTCATACTTCCTAAGCAAACACACAAATAAATTAGCCGGACATGGAGAACATGCAAGCATACACACAAATAATCAAAGACATAATTGAATTAATGAAGCAAAGACTTATCTTGGTGTAAGATAGGGTTAAAAACCCTAAAATACTGTACAAGACACCTTAGGTTCGGTTTTAGGTTTTTACTCCAAAGACTCTCCACCTAAAGACTGAAAAATTCGGATTCTATATATAAGATTACAATTGCGACGACGTCACCTTATGTTTAGTGACGCCGTCGTGTCGCCGCCATTAGGGTTTCGTCTTGGCCACGTTAACCTTGCGACGTCGTCACCTTATGTCCGTGACGCCGTCCTCTTCAGCTTCTGACGTCGTCTGGATCGCATCTAGGCCGTCTGAGTAGCGACGGCCTACTCTTTCACAACTAGACGCCGTCTCTTGAAAACACGAGTTTTGAGTTCTGACCCGTCACAATAATTCTCCGACGGCGTCGCAAATAGCTCCTGACGCCGTCGCCTTCTACATTCAGCGACTGTGAGTGTCTCAATTTCGACTTTGGCCATTTTCTTCATATATTCGCGCCTTTTCGTCCAAATAAGTGCCATTCCAGCATTTTGCCTTCACGAGACCTAAAAAGTGAAAAGGAACGATATTAAGCAATAACGGATACAAAAGTGATCAAATAAGGACTTAAATGACCCCTCAAAATGGTACCTTTTAAAACCTTATCAAATATCCCTACACTTGTTATTTGCTTGTCCTCAAGCAAATGTGCTTTTAGCCAATTAATTTATAAGTTAGGGGTCATTCAGCATTAATTCAAAACGGTCCACAACACATATAAGCCCCGCAAAAGTCATAACAAGCACGGAAATTACATACTAGCACCTCACATGGGGTGTTTGGATACTCACATCTCTCTCAGGTGTATAAATGAAATATAACAATATAGGAAATGGAAGATAAACACTCATTAACCAGTCCTAGTACATAGATTACCATAGGCTTGAGAATAGATCAAACCTCCATCGCTTTGGCGTAAGCACCTAGGAAAGACTATCAAAGAGGTCTTTTAAAGGGTTGTAATGTTAGGCTTACGGTAGGGGAATAAGGGTTTGGTGGGATAGGCTATTTAGTGGTGGTAAGTCAAAAATCTTTATGTTAACTGCATATGAAGAATGCCGTTGCTAAGCCAAGACTCGACACTCTAAACTCTAGATAACTGAAATAAACAAACATAAATTTAAAGGATAGATGTAGGATGGTAGCCCGTATGTTTTTTTTTTTTTTTTTTTTTTTTTTTTTTTTTTTTTTTTTTCACTCTATTTTTTTTCTTTTCTCTTTTTCTATTTTTTTTTTTTTTTTTTTTTTTTTTTTTTTTTTTTTTTTTTTTTTTTTAATACACTTTTACTCTACCATCCTCTAAGATAACATCAAAATACTAGGGATTTATAAGCATCTCCCTACACTTGAGTTTTTATTATTCTAACACTAATTTGACCCGAATCGAAAAAATCAAAACACTTGGGGTACATTATTACGTAAACAAAGGGAATTTGAATTTAACGTTCCCTTCCCGTCATTTCATAAACTTTAACTTTTCCCATGAATCCCAATCGTCCCAAAACTGTATACAAAGGATATGACTCGACTTAGCAACTTATGCAAGCAACTAGATAATTGAACTAAGGGTTTAGGGTGATAACAAACATTTGCACTAAAAGTGAGTGCATAAGGGGTAGGCTAAGGCGATTTGGGTGTATATTTGGGGGTGGGGTGTAAACAATGCTCTTCATTGATATTCCGGAAAAACCGAAATATCACGAGAACCGCGAAAAGGATAGGCTCTGAGGGGTTAACTAGGGGTATCGTGTACTAAAGATGAGTACAACGCAAAGGGTGTGGGGGAATTACTCAACCGATGTGGAAGAAGTAATTATATTACAGGTATCAAACAAGGGTTATCCTAATGCCTCTTATCATTTAGTTATTCCTAACTACACAAGTGTAGCCTCACTTGCGATCTCGGAATGCATCACAAAACAAGTTCTAGAATCTAATATACTACCGGTTCACACTCTAAGCATTAAAGATGAATGCTTTAATTCCTACTAATCTAAGGGTGATCCTCACATTTTGGGTGGAATTTGGGTGGTAAGGGTTTTTGTGCTAGTCATATAACTTCCTATCCATGAGACGCTTTTGTTAAGACTAATGGCCCACTCCTATATGTTATGAAAAATTTTAAATTTGGTGCCAAAATTACCCTAACCGACATTTTCTCATGGTTTATTACACAATCACAATTGGACAAAGCAAATAGTCAAGGATAAGCATAGTTTCAAAGTTCCCGTTTTATTTTCCCTCCCTACACTTAAACTGAACATTGTCCCCAATGTTCCCCGAAAGTATCAAAGTTATGATAAAAGAAGGTAATTAAAAACGAAAGAAACTAATACTCCCCTGATTAGCTCGGTAGGATCCGTGTAAAGTGGTGGTTAAATTCTTTTCAAGAAGAATTATTGCGTGAAAAGCTCCTTCCAATCTTATGTAACTTCTTCTTGACAAACTAAACCTGCACACTTGAAGAAAACAAACGAAACCTTCGCGTAAAATCGGCGGTAATAATATATATAAGACTCGATTTAAACTAGGATATAATGCTTGTGGAATGGATGTTTACAGAATTTCTAAGAAAATTAAGACCTGGAAAATTCCAAAAATTTATAAGTAGCTCAGAAAACGAGAAAAAAGTAATCTGATGTTTTTACTCCTTCCTGACGCCGTCAGGTTGCAATCCTAACGCCGTCAGGTTATCCTGACAAAAACTGGTCTGCGATTTTCTGGAAAAATTTCTGGAAAATTTACATCTTTAGAATCTGGAAAAAATTTCTGCAAAACATCCATTATGACTCGATACAAGCATTTGACTCGAACAAACAAACATATATATCTTTTAGTTAATTGTTATTCTCATGTTTACGTTTCTTTTGAAAATGTGTGTAATCCTCCCTACACTTATCCCTTATGTAAAATACCTTTATATGTAATTAAGACGAAGTTAAAAACAAAATAAAGCATTTTTACAAATTTAAACATGAGGATAAACAATTAATAAAAGATATATGACATTAACAAGCAAACAATTAAGCATGGGTTGCCTCCCACGAAGCGCTTTTCTTTATTAAAGAGTCTTGTAGCTTGACTCGTAGTCATGCTCCTACGTTTTCTCACCACCGTTCTCTTGACGGCCTCTAATGGGGGATTCCATGTTGTAGAAGTGCCCTAAAATGCGCTTCTCTAAGAGTTCATCCTCTCCCCATTCGGTCCTGTATTCCGGTCCTAGGCTCAAACAATCCTTGTAGAATCCGAAAATCTTAGCCATAACATAATCAACACCTTTCTCCCTATCCTCATCATTCCTATAATAGACCGATAGTTTAAGTTCCTTTTCATCATTAGAGAGTGACGAAAACTTCTCAATCTTAAACGGCATTTGGTAAGCTATGTCATCGTTCTTATTCTTGAATCGCACTACTCCTAATGAGGGGTCATAGGCCATTCCGGTGCTTTCTATGAAAGGTTTTCCTAGAATAACATGGGACAAGCTAGGGTCTATGGCTGTGCTAATATCATCCACAATTATGAAATCCGTAGGAAACGTGAAACTACCTACATAAACGGGCAATCCCTTAACTCTACCAAGAAAATTGCAACTAACATTAGGATCATTGGGGTCTTGCCTAGTTGGAATAGGCTTCTTCAATATCCAATTGTAGTAGGTGCTAGTCATTATGTTGATTAGGGACTTGCGATCAATGTAAGCTTTTGCCACAAAAAGGTGTCCTATGACACATGGTATGTTAAGATTCCACGGGTTCCCAAACTTAATTCGAGGACTTTTCCTAACATACATGTGACGGAGGTCACGCACTAAGTGAGGGTGGCGAGATAGTTCTTCGTCCGTAGGAAATTCGTTGAAATAGTCAATGTCTACTTCATCTATTTCCTCGGGTATTTCCTCATCCACTAGTGTATAGTCCTCTTCGTCATTTGTTTCATCAGGTTCAACTAAGGCGATGGTATTGACGAATTGGACATACTTTAGCTTGCTTGGATCCTTAATCTCTATGCTTGAAGGCTCGGGAGTTGAGATAGCACTAACCTTCTTATCACTATTAGCTATGGCTTTCAAAAGGTTGTCTATTTTCCTATCCATCTCGGCTTGTTGATTATTAAAGCGGTCCGAGAGCTTAGCTATTTGGGTTTCTTGGGATGTAACTAGGTTTTGCAACATCCCTTCGATGTTTTGTTGGTTAGGACCGTTAGGTGGGGGCCATGAGAAATCATTAGAGGTGAATTCTTTGGTTTGTCCCCAGTAGAAATCAGGCTTTCCTTTCCATGCCTCTCGGGTTTCATTGAAATTCCTAGGTCCGGGTGTTGTAGGGAATCTTCCTCCCGTTCCATTAATACGCGAGGATGCGTAGTCAACAGAAGCGTGTTCGGGGGATCGGGTGCTATTGCGCGTGTTATGAGGATCACAAAACGGCTTACATGAAGAGGAAGCTTTGTTCACATGGTGTGAAGACTTAGGATTTTCGTAGGAACTCATGAGGAATTTAACCTGATCTTCAAGTTCGATCATCCTACGGTCGGGAGGAGGCAAGGAGATTGCCTTGACGGTTTTGGGCAGCTCACGGGGGTCATCCCAACTTTCGTTGTCATAGAGGGCAAGGTCCTCTATTATTTCCCATGATTCTTCTGCGGTGAGATCACTAAGTTTTCCACCGGCCGCTTGGTCAATGGATCGCTTAGTGGGAAAGTTGACATGATCATAAAAGATTTGGACTTGGAGCCAAAGATCAATGCCGTGATGAGGGACTTTATGAAGTAAGTCCTTGAATCGGGTCCATGCTTCGTAGAGAGATTCACCTTGACGTTGTTGGAACATCAAGATGTCATTCCTAAGCTTAGTGGTTCTCCCCGGTGGGAAAAATTGAGCAAGGAAGCGAGAAGTAAGATCATCCCAACTTGAGATGGAGCCGGCGGGAAGTCGCTCAAGCCAATTACTAGCTTGGTCCCGTAGAGAGAATTGGAAGAGACGCAGGCGCGTGGTCTCCCGAGTAGTAGCATCAAGGTCGATGGAATCGACGATTTTGAGGAAATCCCTCAGATGCTGATTTGGATCTTCGGAACGAAGTCCATGGAATGCACATCCGTTTTGCACCAACCGGATGGTGTCGGATCGCAGGGCCGTAGTTTGGGCTTGGTCGGGAAGCTCAATGGTGTTCCTATAGCCTAAGTGGCTTGGTCTTGAGTATTCACCAAGAGTACGGGCTCTTGGCGGGTCATTTGGTGGTATGTTGATGAATGGTAGTGGGTTATCACCTTCCATGATGAAAAGTGATGAGGTTACGAACAAAGGTTACGAAGAAGGGGGATAGACTAAGAGAAATCTAAAAATGAGAAAAAAAAAAGTTTACTTGATAGGAATCAAGCAAAGAAACCTAAACGAGGTGGACTACTAACTAGCTATTCTATTCCCCGGCAGTGGCGCCAAAAACTTGATAACGCTACACGCGTCGTTCGGGGTCAAAGGAACTTTCTTTTCTTCGAGCAAGTTTTATAACACCCTAGGCAGTGAACCTAATCATTGTAGTGTAGTAATTAGGGTAAGCCACGGGTATTGATATCGTTCTCTAGGGGAATAGGAATGCTAGTAGGGAGTTACTACGCTAAGGTTAAGGTTGAGGAAGATTATTTTTTATCTTTTTATATTTTATGAAAATGGAAAGGTACGAATCTCGGGTATTGGATTTGGGGGGTTGGTATTTCTACCGATTACTCTACTATTATCTAATTATCTAAACTAAGGTTGTGGGAGTCTATGTCTAATTAATGTGTGCTCGTATGATAGTTTAAAGATGTGTTTACTTAGTTTGTATTACTCCTTAATTATCTCCTATTGATGGTTGAGTGTCACGTCTTATTCCTAGTTGCGTTGTGTTTCTAAAGTTGTAGGGTATGCGTTTCTCCCTAAGTCTTTGAACTTACCAAAGGGTCTTGTCTACAAATCCACTTAGAGATTATAGACTCCTACTCTAAGGCGCTCTTCGGATGGTTTAGCCTACAATCACTCAGGTAATCATACTCTAAGGTTCACAAAGATGAATCAAGCATTAAGTACACAACGAATGACCTATCGCATTACTAGATCATTAATCAACTAAGATAAGAAACAACCAATCAATATTCAATAATTAAGTTTCATACTTCCTAAGCAAACACACAAATAAATTAGCCGAACATGGAGAACATGCAAGCATACACACAAATAATCAAAGACATAATTGAATTAATGAAGCAAAGACTTATCTTGGTGTAAGATAGGGTTAAAAACCCTAAAATACTGTACAAGACACCTTAGGTTCGGTTTTAGGTTTTTACTCCAAAGACTCTCCACCTAAAGACTGAAAAATTCGGATTCTATATATAAGATTACAATTGCGACGGCGTCACCTTATGTTTAGTGACGCCGTCGTGTCGCCGCCATTAGGGTTTCGTCTTGGCCACGTTAACCTTGCGACGGCGTCACCTTATGTCCGTGATGCCGTCCTCTTCAGCTTCTGACATCGTCTGGATCGCATCTAGGCCGTCTGAGTAGCGACGGCCTACTCTTTCACAACTAGACGCCGTCTCTTGAAAATACGAGTTTTGAGTTCTGACCCGTCACAATAATTCTCCGACGGCGTCGCAAATAGCTCCTGACGCCGTCGCCTTCTACATTCAGCGACTGTGAGTGTCTCGATTTCGACTTTGGCCATTTTCTTCATATATTCGCGCCTTTTCGTCCAAATAAGTGCCATTCCAGCATTTTGCCTTCACGAGACCTAAAAAGTGAAAAGGAACGATATTAAGCAATAACGGATACAAAAGTGATCAAATAAGGACTTAAATGACCCCTCAAAATGGTACCTTTTAAAACCTTATCACTTTTCTTCGAGCAAGTTTTTCAACCACCTAGGCAGTGAACCTAATCATTGTAGTGTAGTATTGGGTAAGCCTCGGGGATTGATATCGTTCTCTAAGGGAATAGGAATGCTAGCAAGAAATGTATTACGCTAAGGTGGGGGTTGAGGATGATTCTTTTTTATCTTTTATTATTTTTTTATAAAGCTAAGGTAAATATCTCAGGGCAATTGGTTTAAGGGTGGTACTTCTACCGATTACTTCTACTATCTAGTTATCTAATTACTACGGGTAGTCTTATGTCTATTTGATGTGTGCTCATATGATGATTAAAAATGTGTTTACCTAGATACTATTACTCCCTAGTTATCTTTTATTGGTCGGTTGAATTGTCACACCTTATCTTAACGCATTGTATTCCTAAGGTTGTAGGGAATGCATATGCCCTAACTCTTTGAGGTTACCTTTGGGTTTAGCCTACGAAATCCGCAAGTCCTTAAACTATTTCATTCATAAGCCTCACTTTCACAAAGAATATTCAAGCATTAAACACAACGAATGAAGCCTAGTTGCACTCCTAAGCCAAATTCAATTAAGATAAGAGACATCCTAACAATAATTAATAACTAGGTTTCATAGATCTAAGCAAACACACAAGAAATTTAGCTAGACATGTTAAACAAGCAAGCATACACACAATCAATGGAAGACATAATGATACTTTGGATTAAAACACTTATCTTGATGTGTAAAATAGGGTTTGAGACCCTAAGATACTATCTAAGTCGGACTACAAACGTTTAGGGTTTTTTCTCCAAAAGTCTACCTCTCTAAATGCAGAAAAGTCGAATTCTATATACAGATTTACAAGTGCGACGGCGTCACCTTATAGGTGGGACGCCGTCAGCTCGCCGTCATTAGGGTTTTCGTCTGGACCAAGTCATTGATGGGACAGAGTCACCTTAGAGATATGACGCCGTCAGCCTTCAGTTGGGACGTCATCTTGGTTTTGGATCTGGGCCGTGTGAGATGAAAAGTCTGAGTGACGCCCTTTTCTTCAAAGTATGACGCCATTAGGTTGTATGAGCAAAAATCCCACTGAGCCGTCTGGTGCATGTTTTTATCAAGTCTGTATAGAGGGAGGGCGTCGACCTTTGATTTGGACGCCGTCAGGTTCATTTTGAGCAGCTTGAGTGGCTTCGATCTTGACTTTGCCATTTTCTTCATGTATTTACTCCTTTTCCTCAAAAAATGTATCATTCCAGCATTTTGCTTCCAAGATACCTAAAAAGTGAAAAGGAACGAAATTAAGCAGTAACGGATATAAAAGTGGTCGATTAAGGGCTTAAATGACCCCTTAAAAGTGTACGTTGTAAATCCTTATCAAATATCCCTACACTTGGTATTTGCTTGTCCTCAAGCAAATGTGCTTTAGGCCAATCAATTTATAAGTTATGGGGCATGAAGCATAGGTTTAAATTAATTCATAACAAGTAAAAGTACCGCAATAGTCATAATAAGCACGAAAATTATATACTAGCACCTCACAAGTAGTGTTTGGATTCTCTCATCTCTCGAGTTTATATGAAATATAATAAATGGAAATGGAAGTTAAACACTCATTACCTGACATAATACATAGATTACCATAGGCTTGAGCTATGTTGTAAAAATCGGCTTAGGCGGCCGATTAATCCCCGCATAATCGCTGATCGGTCATTAAGCGCTCGGATTTATCATAACCGGCCTATTTAATCGGTTTGGTCAAAGATCACTTAAAAATTGGTCAACAAACTGATTAATCAGACAAAATTGGTCTAATCGGATTAATCGTACAACATTGATTAAAATTCGTTCAATATAATCGATTAAAAATAAGACAAAATTGCTTAAAAATCGGTCAACAAATCGATTAATCGAACAAAATCGGTCAAAGATCGCTTAAAAATGGTCCACAAACCGAGTAATATCTATGTTTGACTTTGAACTTTGAAGAATTATGTATTATGTTTATATTTGAACACTTTAAATATTTGAACTTTGATGCACTATGCTTATCTCATACATATAGTATAATATAATATTTAAAATTACAATTTTGTGCATAAAAATTCCAATATGATTAATCCCCGCCTAACCGATTAATCGCTAGGCCCTACCCGACCGCCTCACTAGCGCCTTGTGATTTTTACAACCTTGGGCTTGAGACTGGATCAAACCTCCACCGCTTTGGTGTAAGCATCTAGGAACAACTATTTAAGAGGTCTTTGCAAGGGTTGTAACGTTAGCCTTACGGTAGGAAAACAAAGGGTTTTGTTGGATAGGCGATATTTAGTGGTGGCAAGTCAAAAATCTTATGTTACAAGCATGAAAAGTGTGGCGTTGCTAAGCCAAGACTCGACTCACTAACTATAGATAACTTGAAACAAACAAACATAAATTTAAAGACATAAATATAAAGATAGATGTAGGATGGTAGCCCGTATGTTTTATTCATTTTTTTAACACTCTTCTTTTTTGATTTTCTTTCATACATTTTTACTCTACCATCCTCTACGATAACAACAAAATATAAGGGATTTATAGAAGCATCCCTACACTTGATTTTTTATTTCTCTAACACTAAGATTTGAAAAGATCAAAACACTTGGACTATTTAATTACGTAGACAAAGGGAATTTGAATTTAACGTTCCTTCCGTTACTCCATAAAATTATTACTTTTACCCATGAGTCCCAATCATCCCAAAACTGTGTACAAAAGATATGACTCGACTTAGCAATCATGCAAGTAACAAGATAATTGAACTAAGGGTTTAGTAATGATAACAAGAATGCACTAAAGGTGAGTGCATACACGGTAGGCTAAGGCGATTTGGGTGTACATTAGGGGGTGGATTGTAAACAATGCTCTTCATTGATATTTCGCAAAACCGAAACATCACGAGAACCATGAAAAGGATAGGCTCTGAGGAGTTAACTAGGGGTATTGTGTACTAAAGATGAGTACATCGCTAGGGTGTGGGGTAATTACTCAACTGATGTGGAAGTAGTAATTATAATACATGTTTCAAACAAGGGTTATCCTAATGCCTCTTATCACTTAGTTATTTCTAACTATACAAGTGTAGTCTCACTAGCGATCTCGGAATGCATCACAAAACAAGTTCTAGAATCTATTATACTACCGGTACACTCTCTAAGCATTAAAGGTGAATGCTTTTCCTAAGGATCTATGGGCGAACCTCACATTTTTGGGGTGAAATTTGAGTGGTAAACAGTTTTTGTGCTAGTCATATAACTCCTATCCATGAGACACTTTATTAAGACTAAAGTTTTAGCTCGTACATGTCATAAATTTTTTTTAATTTGGTGCTAAAATTGCCCTAACAAATATTTCTCATAGTTTATTACACAAATGACCAAGGACAAGACAAATAATCAAAGATAAGAATAGTTTCTAAGTTTCCGTTTTATTCTCCCTCCCTACACTTAAACTGAACATTGTCCCCAATGTTCCCCGAAAGTATCAAAGTTATGATAAAGGAAGGTAACTAAAAGAGAAAGAAACTAGTACTCCCCTGATTAGCTCGGTAGGATCCGTGTGAAGTTGCAGTTAAATTCTTTTCCAGAAGAATGTATACGTGATAAGCTCCATCCAATGTTGTGTTTTCTTCTTCTTGCCAAATATAACCTGCACACTTTAAGAAACAAACGAAACCTTCGCGTAAAATCGATGGTAAAACTATATATGACACAACTACACTAGGATATAATGCTTTTGGAATGGATGTTTGCAAATTTTCTGGAAAATTAAGACCTGAGAATTTCCAAAAATTTATAAGTAGCACAGAAAACGAAAAAAATTGATAAGCTGTTTCTGCTTGACCTAACGTCGTCAGGCTTTAATCCTGATGCCATCAGGTTGTCATGATAGAAACTGGTCTGCTGCGTTTTTCTGGAAAAATTCTGGAAAAATTACATCTTTAAAACCTGGAAAAAATTCTTGCAAAACATCCATTATGACTCGATACAAGCATTTGACTCTAACAAACACAAATACATATCAATTTAACTAATTGTAATTCTCATGTTCACGTTCTTCAAAAACGTATGTAATCTTCCCTACACTTATCTTTTTGTAAAATACCTTTATATGTGATTAAGACGAGGTTAAAGACAAAATAAAGTATTTTCACAAAATCAAACATGAGAATAAACAACAATGAAAAAGATATATGACACACAAACAAGCAAACAATTAAGCATGGGTTGCCTCCCACGAAGAACTTTTATTTATTTATGAGTCTTGTAGCTAGACTCGAAGTCGTGCTCCTACGTGACTTCCTTACCGTCATCTTCTTCCTCATGACGATCTCTATTGGGGTTTTCCATGGTATAGTTATGCCCTATCGTGCATCTTTCTAAGAAATCATCTTCCCCCCTATTTGTTCTAAATTTCGGTCCTAATTTCAAACAATCCTTATAAAACCCAAAAATATTATTCATCACATAATCTACTCCTTTTTTCTTATCCTTCTCATTTCTATAGTAGACCGATAGCTTAAGTTCCTTTTCATCATTGGATAGTGATGAGAATTTCTCAATCTTAAATGGCATTTGGTAAGCTATGTCATCGGTCTCATCCTTGAATCTAACTATTCCTAACGACGGATCATAAGTCATCCCTGTGTTTTCTATGAATGCTTTTCCTAGAACTACATGGGACAAGCTAGGATCTCTAGCCGTACTAATATCCTCCACAATCACGAAATCCGTAAAGTACGTGAAACTACTTACATAGACGGGCAATCCCTTAACTCTACCAAGGAAATTACAACTAACTCTAGGATTATCTGGGTCTTGCCTATTTAGGATAGGTTTCTTCATCACCCAATTATAATATGTGCTAGTCATGATGTTTATTGGGGATTTGCGATCAATGTAGGCCTTTGCCACAAAAAGATTTCCTATGCAACAAGGTATGTTGAGATTTCTAGGATCTCCAAAGATGATTCGTGGGCTTCTCCTAACATACATGTGACGAAGGTCGCGTACTAGGTGTGGGTGGCATGAAAGTTCTTCTTCCGTAGGAAACATATTGAAGTATTCATCACCTACTTCGTTGAGACCATTGAAGTATTCATCAGCTGGAAAATGGAACTTTCCTACTTTCACAAATACGTCCTCGGCAATGCCAAGAGGACGGGATATGGAACGATCTGCAAGCTCGAGAGTCATGCATGTAGGAGTAAGTTCCGGAAGACAAAGTTTCTTCCACACTGAATAAGGCATAAGGTTTATGCTTGCACCAAGATCTGCTAGGGCAAAGCATTCAACCATTCCTGGGAATACACAAGGTAAGAGAAATTTCCCAGGATCTCCAAGCTTTTCTGGAAGCTTCTTTAGAATAACTGCAGAGCAGTTCTCGTTAAGAGGAGTTTTAGCCATTTCAAACAGCTTTTCCTTGTTGCTTAACATGTGTTTGAGAGTCGATGCGAACTTGGGCATCAGCATGATAGCATCCGCAAAGCTTATGTCAAAATGTAACTCTTGGAAAATTTGAAAAAATTTGTCCATTTGATGACTGGCTTTCTCGCGGAGCTTTTGCTCATTCAAACGTGATGGATAAAGAATAGAAGATTTGGATTTCTGATTCTCAACAGGAGCTACAGGAGGTTCAAAAACAACTCCTTGATTTGACTTGGGTTTCTGGACAACTTGAGGTTGGACTACCGAAGGTAGGACGTGTGCGGTACTTCGTGGGCTAGAATAATGCACCTTGTCCGTTGTTTCCTTGGTAACTTGACTCATTGCCACAGGTGGAGGAGGCATTGGAGTCGTAGGTCCATTGTGTGTCGGAGGTTCACTTTCCACTACCTTCGGGAGAGAAGAAGAAGAGGAGGTAGTAGGAATAGCAGGTCCATCATATGAAACACCACTTCTGGTTGTGATCGCCTTTGCATCGCCCCTCGGGTTAGCGATCGTGTTGCTCGGAAGTTTTCCTGAGCCCGAGGGTTGATCATTTAAAGACTTCTTGAGATCAGCAATCTGACTTACCAACAACCTGTTCATTTCATCTTGGGACTTCATGAATTGTTTCAATAGCTCATCAGATGATGGTCCAGTTGGAACAATGGCGGGAGGAGCTGGAGGGATAATTTGAGGCCGTATGTTTTGATTATAGCCAACATTCCCTTGATTAGGATTCATATTCCCATGAAATTGATTCCCTCGATTGAAATTGTTTTGATTAGGGTTTCCTTGATGTTGGAAACCTTGATTGGGTCCAGGATAGAAATTACCTTGGTTTTGATAACCTTGGTTCATTCTGGGTTGGTTCTGATTCCGGTTTTGCATGTTATGATTCTGGTTAAAACCGGGTGGTGCCTGATTAGTGTTAGCACGGTAGTGTGGTTCATTTTGAGGACGGTATTGATTACCTCCTTGCTGTGAACTACCGGCTAGAGCATTGGCTTCAAATGGACTACCATCGGTGGCAGTACAATTGTAGTATGCATGAGGACCACCACAAGTGACACAACTCTCGACTTTCTTCACTTCACCATGTGTTGGTGTCTGAGTGAAGGTGACTTTCTTCTGGTTAGCAAGAACCAAAGCCTGAACAATATCTGTGAGTTTGTCAATCTTAGCATCGGTGCTAGATGTACTCACGGGGGATGAAGAAGAAGAAGGTCCAGCATTAGACTGATATGTCTTTGCTCGGAAAGGGCGGACCTGAGATTTGTTCTCAATGATTTGCAAGGCCTCTTTTGTGGTCTTGCTCAAGAAATTACCTCCCGCGGAGGCATTCAAAGAGTCTTGATTGGTCTGGTTGAGACCATTGTAGAAAGTATCCATTTGCATTAATTCGGTAAAACCGTGATGCGGACACTTGCGAAGCAACTCTTTGTAACGATCCCATGCCTCCCCGAATGATTCATCAAATCTCTGAGAAAATTTCATTATCTCATTCTTAAGACTTGTGGTTCGGGATGGAGGATAGAACTCGTTAACGAACTTGGTGACTAGATCTTCCCATGTCTCTATAGAACGAGGGGGTTGTTTCTCAAGCCAATTCCGGGCTTGTCCCTCTAGAGAAAATGGGAACAGAAGAAGCTTGATAGCTTCATGTGGGACATTCTTGTACTTGATGGTAGATGCAATCTTGTTAAACCATCGAATGTGTGCATGAGGATCATCCCGCTCAAAACCATAGAATTGGCTTTGGGTTACTAGATTAAGCAACCCGGTTTTGAGCTTGAAAGTGTCAGCCATGATGGCTGGGACAACAATGGCATCTCCGTAACCCTCGATAGGTGCTTGGAGAAGCTCATTCATCGGCTTGTCTTCTGCCATTTCGACAGGAGGTGGTGGTGGTAGACGTTCCTCAGTCACGGCTGAAGGAGCTGAACGTCCTCTACGTCTACGAGGAATCTTTCCAAGTTCTGAAAGTGGACTTGTAGAACTGGAAGAACGAGTGCGCATGCACTAAGTATAAAAATCAATTTTCAAAACAAATGAGGCAAAACGACAAGTGAACTTAACCAATAATCACAAATGAAATGGCTTCTTTGAAAAAGGTACACCAAATCACAAGTGACACAAAGGCAAGTTTTAAATCTGATGTTCGGGAACTTATTATGGTCACACCCCCAGTTAGTAGGTGTACTGCCTTGATTTGCGGTGGTTGATTTTTATGTATTAATTAAGTACCACTGAAAAGACGTAGGTATAGATTTGTGCTGATGGGTTCAAAAACTTTTGGACAATATTTTTGGTATCGTCTCGTTTAACCAAATCGTATTGTTTTAAGAATCACCTTAAAGACAATACAAGATAGAAAACGCTACGATTGTTTTGTTGTTTTATATTTTTTTTTTGTGTTTTTAACACTTTAGGAAAAGTGTTAATGAACTTTTTGATTTTCTTATAACTTTACAAAAAAAAACTTTTTACAAATGGTGGTATATGTGCAAGAATGGGTCTGAAAATGGCTAAACACACGCTAAAGCCTCCCCGGCAGCGGCGCCAAAATTTGATCTGTGCTAAACCGTCAAGTCTAATCACACAGGCTGGCCACTTATGAATGGCCAACCGTAACAGACTTAAAACAGCTTAAGCACAAATGCAATGAAGTCCTGGAGAATATAATGAATTCCCGGGTCGTTAAGTCCCACGGAGACTCAATGGTGTGTCAAAACAAACTCAGATGATAGAGTGATCACTAAGGATAGTGATCAGTAAAGGTTTTGATTAAGAAATTACACTACTGATTGATTGGAAAGGAATTGGACACAGAATTGGAAAGCACAACAATCAGATGAAAGAAACGTAAACGTAAGTTTAAAAACTACGTACACGTACAAAATAAAAAGTGAAAACTAAGAAATAACAGACCTAAAAATATAAAAATGACATTTTTGAAATCCTAAAAATAAAAGAAAATTATTAGAAAAAGAAAATTATTTTTATAACTATTTAATTAATTATTATTAATTAAAAACTATTTTAACTATTTAATAAATACTCTAAAATAGAAGAAAGTACAAAATAAGGCTAGAAAAATAAAACTATGATTCAGAAAAATCTAAAATATTATAAAACTTATTTTAAAATTAAAAATATATTTTTCACACTTTTTATCTAATTATTACTAATTAATTATTATTTAAAACACACTTAAATACTAGAAAATATAAAATAAACCTGGAAAAATAAAATTTTAACTTGGAAAAATCTAAAATATGATAAAACTAATTTTAAAACTGAAAAGATATTTTTTATGCTTTTTAATTATTTATTACTAATTAATTACTATTTTTAACTATTTAAAATTATAATAAATACTAAAAAGATTAGGAAAATTATGAAACTTTTTCTAAAAATAACTTATGATGACAGGAAACTAACAAAAGTATAAAAACAAGATTTGCTTATTAATAAGCTAGAAAGAAAAATCAAAAAGCTAAAAAATATTAAATAAACACTATCACTGATTTTAACTTGATCTTTTTCTGGATTTTCTTTTTGAAATCTACTTTACTGCTGATATTATGAAACTTTAATAAACACAAAAATTTTACAAACTTAGAATAAGCTGTTTTACAAGCTTATGATCACAACAGTTATGCTTATGAGCTTATTTGGTGAAATAAGCTCAAACTAGCTAACCAGCTGAAACAAAAGCTAAAGTAAGATGCAAACAAGCTATATGAACAGAAATGAAGCTAAGAGATACAAAGAAGCACACTGAAAAACTATTATAAAGACAATAAGCACTTATGATTAAAACAGAAATGGGACAAGCTTTAAGCTTATAGCAGCCCTACCAAACAAACTTCAAAATGAAAAACAAGGCTTGAGACCTCAAGATGACCAGGTTGGCTACCCAAAGAACGAATTGAACATGCTTGGATGAAGATGGATCCCTAGTTTCAAAGTACTTGCTTGGGTCCTTAATTTTGACACCGAAAGCTTTGGGAGAATGAGTCGAGATGGCATTAACCTTTTCGGTGGTCTTCATATCACTATTAGTAATGGCTTTCAAAAGGTTATCTATCTTCCTATCCATCTCGGCTTGTTGTTGGTTAAAGCGGTCTGAAAGCTTGGCTATTTGAGCTTCTTGGGATGTAACTAGGTGTTGCAACATCCTTTCGATGTTTTGTTGACTAGGGCCGTGAGAGTGGGACCATGGGGAATTGTTAGAGGTGAATTCTTTGGTTTGTCCCCAATTATAGTCGGGTTTTCCCCTCCATGCTTCTCGAGCATCATTAAAAGTCCTAGGTCCGGGTGTTGTGGGGAATCTCCCTCCAATTCCATTGGTACACTAGGATGCATAGTCAACGGAAGCTTGTTCGGGGAGTCTCGTGCAAGTACGAGTGTCATGGGGACCACTACATATCTCACACAAGGAAGAGACCTTGTTCACTTGGCGTGAGGACTTAGGATTTTCGTAGGAGCTCATTAGGAATTTGACTTGATCTTCAAGTTCGAGCATCCTATGATTGGAAGTTTGTGAGTCAATAGAAGGCAATGAGATTGCCTTGACGGTTTTGGGCAACTCACGGGGGTCATTCTAACTTTCGTTGTCATAGAGGGCAAGGTCCTCTATTGTACCCCACAATTCTTCCATGGTGAATTCACTATGTTTGCCACCGACCGCTTGGTCGATGGTTTACCTAGTTGAGAAGTTGACATGATCGTAAAAGATTTAGACTTGAAGCCAAAGATCGATGCCGTGATGAGGGACTTTATGGAGTAAGTCCTTGAATTGAGTTCATGCTTCGTAGAGAGTTTCGCCTTGACGTTGTTGGAACATCAAGATGTCATTCCTAAGTTTGGTAGTTCTCCCCGGTGGGAAAAATTGGGTGAGGAAACGAGTGGTGAGACCATCATCCCAACTTGAGATGGATCCGTCGGGAAGTCGCTCAGGCCAATTACCAGCCTTGTCCCGTAGAGAGAATTGGAAGAGACGCAAGCGCGTGGTCTCCCGTGTGGTAGCATCAAGGTCGATGGAATCAACGATTTTAAGGAAGTCCTTGAGATGCTGATTAGGATCTTCGGAATGAAGTCCATGGAATGCACATCCGTTTTGCACCAACCGGATGGTGTCGGATCCCAGGTCCGTAGTTTGAGCTTGATCGGGGAGCTCAACAGTGTTCCTATAGCCTTGATGGCTCGGTCTAGAGTATTTACCAAGAGTACGGCCTCTTGGCGGGTCAACTGGTGGTGGGTCGATGGGAAGTGGTTGGTTTGGTGGCGGGTTATCACCTTCCATGATGAAAAGTGATGGGATACGAACAAAGTCACGAAGAAGGGGGATAGACTACAAGAAAGCTAAAAATGAGAAAAATCTTACTTGATAGGAATCAAGCAAGGGAACCTAAACGAGATAGAAATCTAACTAGCTATTCTATTCCCCGGCAGTGGCGCCAAAAACTTGATGCGCGTACGAAGCGCGTTCGTGGTCAAAGGAACTTCCTTTTCTTCGAGCAAGTTTTTCAACCACCTAGGCAGTGAACCTAATCGTTGTAGTGTAGTATTGGGTAAGCCTCGGGGATTGATATCGTTCTCTAGGAAAATAGGAATGCTAGCAAGAAATGTATTACGCTAAGGTGGGGGTTGAGGATGATTCTTTTTTTTTTTTTTTTTTTTATCTTTTATTGTTTTTTTATAAAGCTAAGGTAAATATCTCGGGGCAATTGGTATGGGGGTGGTACTTCTACCGATTACTTCTACTATCTAATTATCTAATTACTACGGGTAGTCTTATGTCTATTTGATGTGTGCTCGTATGATGATTAAAAATGTGTTTACCTAGATACTATTACTCCCTACTTATCTTTTGTTGGTCGGTTGAATTGTCACACCTTATCTTAACGCGTTGTATTCCTAAGGTTGTAGGGAATGCATATGCCCTAACTCTTTGAGGTTACCTTTGGGTTTAGCCTACGAAATCCGCAAGTCCTTAAACTATTTCATTCATAAGCCTCACTTTCACAAAGAATATTGATCTGTGCTAAACCAGTCAAGTCTAATCACACAAGCTAGCCACTTGTGAATGGCTAACCGTAATAGACTTAAAACTGCTTAAAACACAAATACAATGAAGTCCTGGAGAATATAATGAATTCCCGGGTCGTTAAGTCCCACGGAGACTCAATGGTGTGTCAAAACAAACTCAGATGATAGAGTGATCACTAAGGATAGTGATCAGTAAAGGTTTTGATTAAGAAATTACACTACTTATTGATTGGAAAGGAATTGGACACAGAATTGGAAAGCACAACAATCAGATGAAAGAAACGTAAACGTAAGTTTAAAAACTACGTACACGTACAAAATAAAAAGTGAAAACTAAGAAATAACAGACCTAAAAATATAAAAATGACATTTTTGAAATCCTAAAAATAAAAGAAAATTATTAGAAAAAGAAAATTATTTTTATAACTATTTAATTAATTATTACTAATTAAAAACTATTTTAACTATTTAATAAATACTCTAAAATAGAAGAAAGTACAAAATAAGGCTAGAAAAATAAAACTATGATTCAGAAAAATCTAAAATATTATAAAACTTATTTTAAAATTAAAAATATATTTTTCACACTTTTTATCTAATTATTACTAATTAATTATTATTTAAAACACACTTAAATACTAGAAAATATAAAATAAACCTGGAAAAATAAAATTTTAACTTGGAAAAATCTAAAATATGATAAAACTAATTTTAAAACTGAAAAGATATTTTTTATGCTTTTTAATTATTTATTACTAATTAATTACTATTTTTAACTATTTAAAATTATAATAAATACTAAAAAGATTAGGAAAATTATGAAACTTTTTCTAAAAATAACTTATGATGACAGGAAACTAACAAAAGTATAAAAACAAGATTTGCTTATTAATAAGATAGAAAGAAAAATCAAAAAGCTAAAAAATATTAAATAAACACTATCACTGATTTTAACTTGATCTTTTTCTGGATTTTCTTTTTGAAATCTACTTTACTACTGATATTATGAAACTTTAATAAACACAAAAATTTTACAAACTTAGAATAAGCTGTTTTACAAGCTTATGATCACAACAGTTATGCTTATGAGCTTATTTGGTGAAATAAGCTCAAACTAGCTAACCAGCTGAAACAAAAGCTAAAGTAAGATGCAAACAAGCTATATGAATAGAAATGAAGCTAAGAGATACAAAGAAGCACACTGAAAAGCTATTATAAAGACAATAAGCACTTATGATTAAAACAGAAATGGGACAAGCTTTAAGCTTATAGCAACCCTACCAAACAAACTTCAAAATGAAAAACAAGGCTTGAGACCTCAAGATGACCAGGTTGGCTACCCAAAGAACCAAAGATCACAAGATTTGACCAACTATTAAGCTCTGTGCAAGCTTTTCAAAATGGTGCCATTCACTGTGCACAGGGCACTTTTCAGACTAGGTACCCAAAAGAAGCAGGAAAATAAGCACTTAAAAAGCTGATGAACAGAGAACTAACATTTTTCTAATTTAGTATAGCAACTGAACTTTAATATCCCAAGAGCTTTTAAGCTAAAACTTATTATTAAGCACACAGTAAAAATATATATTTTATTCAAAAACGACCCATATGAAAATTTTGACTTTTCTTAAAAACAAAGAAGTTGACTAAGATGAACTTTGATCTGATTTTAAGCACTGAATATGTTGTATTAAGGTTTGTTAAGACTAAATTGATCAACACTAACAACTTTCTAACACAAAATCATGATCATGGAACTTAAAATTCCAACAGTGAACACACAATATTTGATCCAAAGGTATTTTGACTTTTGAGCTTATGAACACTGGTTTTCTTGGTTGATATGAGATATTAGGACTAAGTTAAACACATAACAACCAAAAGCTATAACACAAACACTCTAAATCACAGATAAACAAGCTAATGCAAACACCCCTTTACTTCACTGTTTTGATGATTTTTCAAAGCAAATCATAGAGTTAAACCATGAACTTGATTCATAAACTTAAATTATCATAAATTAGGACTAAACAAACATGAAACAACAACAATAGCAACATAAAACCAAGAATCTAGACCTAAGCTAGTTTAACTGTTAAAATGAAATTTTTGTTAACTACTATTTTAAAAGAACAAGAAACTGATATTAATGATCAATTACACTTAACTATGACTAATGAACACTAAGAACCAGAAATTATAACTACTAAACAACTACAACAGTTATGTGCCAAAATGATCAAAAGTACTTACAAATGGCTATTAACTGAAAATCTGAGAACCAAAGGCCAAGACCAATCCTAATAGCTTTCCACAAAGCTTCTAACCCAAGGCCATCCACAATTCACCCTGCTCCAGTTGTATACACCATTTCCAAGTGATTTTTGATTTTTAAACTATTTAATTGGTATTTTTGTGATTTTTCTGTTTTTGATTCTAAACTGAATTTTAAGGTATCTAAAAGCTTGAATAAGCTTTCTAGGAACCTATATGATCTATTTTAGTCCATAAAAACAACTAAAAACAACATTTGAACTATCATGAGATTTTGCATAAACATGAAATTTTGCATAAACTTGAGATATAATTAAAACTTGAAACTGATAATTGAAAAAGTTTTACAATACACTGAAATAGCTGGAACAGTACTTGAAAGCTTTAAAATTACACTAGAATTCTTAAAATGATAAAAACGACATTAAGAAATTAAAGTTACACTAGATTCCTTGATACAATGCATCTCAGCTCCACTTTATATACTTTTGTGAATCCTTGTTGACCTCTGATTGTTTCCCACCATTTTCTAGCCATTGGATCATCAAATATCATCAGAACCGTCCACTTGTGTTTTTGGCGCCAAAAATTCTTGAGCAGGTTTGAGCTTTAATGAGGGTGGGTTTCAATCAATTAAAGGTTTTTGGTGCTAGTGGAGGTGGAGGAGACAAGGTAAGGTGAGGGGGTTGAAAAAGGAGGGAAAACCATGACTGGTTTTGGTGTATACAGAGGTGGGAGAGGGAGATGAACAGTGGCCAGTATTTAGGCGCGCGTGGGAGTTTTTGACTTTCGTTGACCGGAGTGGTTTTAATAATACGGGGCCGGGTCAAGTTTTTGGGCCAGCTGGATTTGGGCCTTGGATTAATATAGGATCCGTTTGGTATAAGTAGTATACAAGGACCAATAATGCAAATCTGCCAAATATGAGGACTGAAAATGCCAACTTTTCCAAACTTCTCACAAGGACCAAACATGACAAACATTGATAGTGCAAGGACCCTTTTTGCATAAAATCCCATTTTTAGAAATCCAAGGACCATTTTTGCAAATTTTCAAAGTTTAGGGACCTTTCTTGCCAATTGACCAAAGAATCATTCAAGGACCATTTTTGACATTTTAGAATATTTCAGGGACCTTGAATGATAAAATTCCACATTTTGATATTCCAGGGACTAGATTTGACAACCTTTAAAACTTGGGGGACTAAAACTGCCAATTTTGCAAACTTGATACATTTTTCATCTGATTTTGATATTTTTGCATTTAAAACACATAAAACACTGATTAGTGATATTTTGATAATTTTGATGTGTTTTTGAGTGTTTTCAGATGATTTTGCAGTCTAGATAGTACAAAAATGATGAGTATTTAGATACTCATCAATCCCCCACACTGAGATATTGCTAGTCCCTAGCAATGATTTAGATCTTTAATGGATTTTAAAAACTCTTTACCAAAAGCCATCACTTCTGGAGTAGCCAAATGTTTCAGTTCAAGTAAGAACTATGGTACACTGATAACCATCTGATTTATTGGCAAATCATAAACCATATAACGGATTTGATGTGTCTTTACCAGAAGCCGTTTGCTCTGGACTAGCCAACTCTTAGATAAATTATCAGAATTATCTTTGGTGAGCTGAATACCAATTATGGATTTTCCACTGCCTTTACCACAAGCCATAACCTTGCGGGCTAGCCAACTCTTCACTTTTTAGGACATGGTGAGTTGAGAACCATACAATTTTGGGCAAATTGCAAGCCATATAAACGGATTTGAGAAATCTTTACCAAGAGCCGTTTGCTCCTGGATTAGCCAATCCTTTTGTCTTACAGACATGGCGGACTGATAACCAAGCTGAGTAAGTGTAGAACACTTACTCCAAATTTTTTTTTTATTTTATTTTTATTATTATTTTTTTTTTTTTGCCAAAAACGGGGGAATTGGGTGGATAATATATGATAAAATTCGTGAGAATTCCCCCCCACACTTAGAAATGAATATTTCCCTCAATATTCAAAGTACCGGCGGTTATGCCGAAACTAAGAACGTAAAAGGGAAATACTACGGCCATTATTATGAAAGTTTTTTTTTTTTTTTTTTTTTTTTTTTTTTTTTTTTTTTTTTGAAACTTATATATATACACAATATGTGGGGCAACCCCCCCCCCCCCCCCACACTAGGGTGGTAGAAAGAGGTAAGAAGACAGAAATATGGGTAAAAACCCATATGGTGCGTGCTAACGTTTTTGATTACCGAGTCACTAGCTTGACTCGATCCCCGCATTCATTGGTTCATGGGGAAAGTTTGTAGATCCGGGACAACCACAGGGGGAATGTCCTCTCCAAAGTAATGTTTCACTCGATGACCATTCACTTTAAAATTAGGACCATCGGGTTGAGATAACTCAACGGTACCATAAGGATAAACCTTAGCAATAGTGAATGGACCAGACCAACGGGACTTAAGCTTTCCTGAGAAAATCTTAAATCTTGAATTGAAAAGAAGGACTCTATCACCAACGTTGAAAACGCGGTTCTTGATTTTAGAGTCATGAATCTTCTTTGTCTTTTGTTTATAGATCAAAGAGTTATCGTAAGCTTGATCACGAAGTTCATTTAATTCATTCATTTGAACTTTTCTGTGATCACCAGCTGTCTGTATATTGAAGTTTGCATGTTTTAAGGCCCAGTATGCCTTGTGCTCTAGCTCAATCGGCAGATGACATGCCTTTCCGTACACTAGCTTGTATGGAGTACACCCAATAGGTGTTTTATAAGCTGTACGGAAGGCCCAGAGTGCGTCATCTAGCTTATCCGACCAGGATGCACGATTTTCGCCTACTGTCCTTTCAAGAATCCGTTTAATACCACGGTTTGAAACTTCCACTTGCCCACTTGTTTGGGGGTGGTATGCAGTAGAGAGACGATGGGTAACACCATACTTTTGCATGACACGATCAAATTGGTCATTACAAAAATGTGTACCACGATCACTGATTATCGCTCTCGGAGTTCCAAACCTGGAAAAAAGAGATTTTAAAAACTTCACAACAACTCGGGCATCATTGGTAGGTAAAGCTTTTGCTTCAACCCATTTTGACAAATAGTCAACAGCCACGAGTATGTACTTGTTACCACGAGACGAAGGAAATGGCCCCATAAAGTCAATACCCCATATGTCAAATATCTCACAAACTTGAATGGCATTTTGCGGCATTTCATTTCTTTGAGATATATTTCCGTGACGTTGACAAGCGTCACAAGCTTTGACAAATTCGTGGGCATCCTTATAGATTGTGGGCCAATAGAACCCGGAATCAAACACCTTTTTGGCGGTGTAGTTTGGACTATGATGGCCCCCGGTGGGTCCAGCATGGCAAGCTGTGAGAATGTCAATAGCTTCCTGTCCATAAACACACCGTCGGATGACTTGATCCGCACAGATTTTGAATAAGAAAGGGTCGTCCCAGAAATAATGTTTAACATCTTTGAAGAACTTGTTCTTCTGTTGGGTCGACATCCCTTTCACAATGAAGTTACCCGCATGGTAATTTGCGAAGTCAGCAAACCATGGGGTAGAAGAATTTCCACGAAAAGAAACCGCATTGAGTGTCTCGAGAGGAAATGTTTCATTTATTTCCTTTTTCTCGAAAACATCTTGGTGAGGGTTTTCTAATCTGGAGAGATGATCAGCAGCTAGATTCTCAGCTCCTTTTTTATCACGTATAATGATATCAAATTCCTGGAGGAGGAGAATCCAACGGAGCAATCTCGGCTTTGCATCTTGTTTTGCAAAGAGATATTTAAGAGCCGAGTGATCCGTATACACTACGCATTTGGTCAAGATTAAGTACGACCGAAACTTCTCAAATGCATACACCACGGCTAATAGCTCTTTTTCTGTGGTTGTGTAGTGAGTTTGAGCTTCAGTCATAGTTTTACTTGCGTAGTGGATAGGCTGAAAATGCTTAGCTCTACGTTGCCCTAGGACTGCACCGATAGCAAAATCACTTGCATCGCACATGAGCTCAAAGGGTAGATCCCAGTCGGGAGCAACGAGAATGGGTGCTTCAGTAAGCTTTTTCTTCAATGTTTCAAAAGCTTTGATGCACTCGGGTGAAAAGATAAAAGGAGCATCCTTTTCAAGAAGATGGGTCATAGGCCGGGCGATTTTGGAAAAATCTTGTATGAATCTACGATAGAAACCGGCATGACCTAAAAAACTCCTAATACCTTTGACGGTAGTAGGATGAGGTAATTTAGCAATAACATCGACTTTTGCTCTATCTACCTCAATCCCATTTTTTGAAATTTTATGGCCAAGGACTATGCCTTCTCTGACCATAAAGTGACTCTTCTCCCAATTTAGACACAGATTGGTGTCTTCACACCTTTTGAGCATTTTATCTAAATGGGAGAGACACGTTTGAAACGAATCCCCAATGACCGAGAAGTCATCCATAAACACCTCCATTGTTTCCCCGATCATGTCGTGGAAAATGGCCATCATACATCGTTGGAACGTGCCAGGAGCATTACATAAGCCAAAAGGTATACGTTTGTAGGCAAAAGTTCCGTATGGGCAGGTGAATGTGGTCTTCTCTTGATCCTGTGGATCAATGGGAATCTGAAAGTAACCCGAGAAACCATCAAGGAAACAATAGTATTCATTCCCTGCTAATCTCTCAAGCATCTGGTCCATGAAGGGTAGAGGAAAATGGTCTTTACGGGTGGCGTCATTCAACTTACGATAGTCAATGCACACACGCCATCCCGTAACCAATCGAGTTGGAATTAACTCGTTATCTTCGTTTGTGACAACAGTAATGCCACCCTTTTTCGGAACACAATGAATTGGGCTGACCCAAGGACTATCTGAGATCGGGTAAATCAATCCTGCATCAAGAAGTTTGATAACCTCTTGTTTGATAACATCATGAATTTTTGGATTCACTCGTCTCTGATGTTGAACTGCTGGTTTGAAGTCATCCTCCATCAAGATTTTATGAGTACAGAACTCAGGGTTGATACCCTTAATATCGGAGAGTTTCCAAGCAATTGCTTGCTTGTGTGACTTCAAGATTTTTATGAGAGCAGCTTTTTCATCTTTACTCAAATCTTGAGCAATAATGACGGGTAATTTATCATCACCCTCAAGAAATTCATACTCGAGATGAGGAGGTAAGTCCTTAAGCTCAACCTCAGGAAATTCTTCAGTTTTCTCAACTGACTTGACTTCCTTGTTATGAAGTTTGATGGGAGGGAGAAGAGGAGAAGTGTCCAGATTTAACAATTTCTCAAGAAGAATATCTCCCTCCAGATTAATCTCATTTTGATTAATCTCATCTGGAATTGAATCACTAGGGTAAGGGGTTGATGATGGATCACCATTAAGCAACTTCTCAATAAGAAGTATGTCCCCCTCAATATCAATTGGAGCGTGATCAATTTCCCATGGAACAGAATCACTAGCCAAGTATGCTTCAATCTCATCTAAGATGAAGTCGCTTCCTTCAAACGGAGTGAGGGAAGGAGTAGAATTGGCTATGATAGGCTGAGAAGATGTGGTGGAATCCCCACTCACGGAATTATGAGAATAACCAAGAACTTCTTGAGAGTACTCTTCAGAAGCAACATCGATGATATCTATTCGGTTAACCGATTCAGAATCATAGTTTGCGGAGTACCTCGAATTTTGATCAAGGTTGAAGGTGACAGCTTCATTACCAACACGCAATGTGATTTCCTGCTCAAATACATCAATGAGAGCACGGCCCGTTCTCAGGAATCCTCGACCAACAATGAGAGGAACCCGATGATCGGCATCAAAATCAACAACCACGAAGTCAGCTGGAAAATGGAACTTTCCTACTTTCACAAATACGTCCTCGGCAATGCCAAGAGGACGGGATATGGAACGATCTGCAAGCTCGAGAGTCATGCATGTAGGAGTAAGTTCCGGAAGACAAAGTTTCTTCCACACTGAATAAGGCATAAGGTTTATGCTTGCACCAAGATCTGCTAGGGCAAAGCATTCAACCATTCCTGGGAATACACAAGGTAAGAGAAATTTCCCAGGATCTCCAAGCTTTTCTGGAAGCTTCTTTAGAATAACTGCAGAGCAGTTCTTGTTAAGAGGAGTTTTAGCCATTTCAAACAGCTTTTCCTTGTTGCTTAACATGTGTTTGAGAGTCGATGCGAACTTGGGCATCAGCATGATAGCATCCGCAAAGCTTATGTCAAAATGTAACTCTTGGAAAATTTGAAAAAATTTGTCCATTTGATGACTGGCTTTCTCGCGGAGCTTTTGCTCATTCAAACGTGATGGATAAGGAATAGAAGATTTGGATTTCTGATTCTCAACAGGAGCTACAGGAGGTTCAAAAACAACTCCTTGATTTGACTTGGGTTTCTGGACAACTTGAGGTTGGACTACCGAAGGTAGGACGTGTGCGGTACTTCGTGGGCTAGAATAATGCACCTTGTCCGTTGTTTCCTTGGTAACTTGACTCATTGCCACAGGTGGAGGAGGCATTGGAGTCGTAGGTCCATTGTGTGTCGGAGGTTCACTTTCCACTACCTTCGGGAGAGAAGAAGAAGAGGAGGTAGTAGGAATAGCAGGTCCATCATATGAAACACCACTTCTGGTTGTGATCGCCTTTGCATCGCCCCTCGGGTTAGCGATCGTGTTGCTCGGAAGTTTTCCTGAGCCCGAGGGTTGATCATTTAAAGACTTCTTGAGATCAGCAATCTGACTTACCAACAACCTGTTCATTTCATCTTGGGACTTCATGAATTGTTTCAATAGCTCATCAGATGATGGTCCAGTTGGAACAATGGCGGGAGGAGCTGGAGGGATAATTTGAGGCCGTATGTTTTGATTATAGCCAACATTCCCTTGATTAGGATTCATATTCCCATGAAATTGATTCCCTCGATTGAAATTGTTTTGATTAGGGTTTCCTTGATGTTGGAAACCTTGATTGGGTCCAGGATAGAAATTACCTTGGTTTTGATAACCTTGGTTCATTCTGGGTTGGTTCTGATTCCGGTTTTGCATGTTATGATTCTGGTTAAAACCGGGTGGTGCCTGATTAGTGTTAGCACGGTAGTGTGGTTCATTTTGAGGACGGTATTGATTACCTCCTTGCTGTGAACTACCGGCTAGAGCATTGGCTTCAAATGGACTACCATCGGTGGCAGTACAATTGTAGTATGCATGAGGACCACCACAAGTGACACAACTCTCGACTTTCTTCACTTCACCATGTGTTGGTGTCTGAGTGAAGGTGACTTTCTTCTGGTTAGCAAGAACCAAAGCCTGAACAATATCTGTGAGTTTGTCAATCTTAGCATCGGTGCTAGATGTACTCACGGGGGATGAAGAAGAAGAAGGTCCAGCATTAGACTGATATGTCTTTGCTCGGAAAGGGCGGACCTGAGATTTGTTCTCAATGATTTGCAAGGCCTCTTTTGTGGTCTTGCTCAAGAAATTACCTCCCGCGGAGGCATTCAAAGAGTCTTGATTGGTCTGGTTGAGACCATTGTAGAAAGTATCCATTTGCATTAATTCGGTAAAACCGTGATGCGGACACTTGCGAAGCAACTCTTTGTAACGATCCCATGCCTCCCCGAATGATTCATCAAATCTCTGAGAAAATTTCATTATCTCATTCTTAAGACTTGTGGTTCGGGATGGAGGATAGAACTCGTTAACGAACTTGGTGACTAGATCTTCCCATGTCTCTATAGAACGAGGGGGTTGTTTCTCAAGCCAATTCCGGGCTTGTCCCTCTAGAGAAAATGGGAACAGAAGAAGCTTGATAGCTTCATGTGGGACATTCTTGTACTTGATGGTAGATGCAATCTTGTTAAACCATCGAATGTGTGCATGAGGATCATCCCGCTCAAAACCATAGAATTGGCTTTGGGTTACTAGATTAAGCAACCCGATTTTGAGCTTGAAAGTGTCAGCCATGATGGCTGGGACAACAATGGCATCTCCGTAACCCTCGATAGGTGCTTGGAGAAGCTCATTCATCGGCTTGTCTTCTGCCATTTCGACAGGAGGTGGTGGTGGTAGACGTTCCTCAGTCACGGCTGAAGGAGCTGAACGTCCTCTACGTCTACGAGGAATCTTTCCAAGTTCTGAAAGTGGACTTGTAGAACTGGAAGAACGAGTGCGCATGCACTAAGTATAAAAATCAATTTTCAAAACAAATGAGGCAAAACGACAAGTGAACTTAACCAATAATCACAAATGAAATGGCTTCTTTGAAAAAGGTACACCAAATCACAAGTGACACAAAGGCAAGTTTTAAATCTGATGTTCGGGAACTTATTATGGTCACACCCCCAGTTAGTAGGTGTACTGCCTTGATTTGCGGTGGTTGATTTTTATGTATTAATTAAGTACCACTGAAAAGACGTAGGTATAGATTTGTGCTGATGGGTTCAAAAACTTTTGGACAATATTTTTGGTATCGTCTCGTTTAACCAAATCGTATTGTTTTAAGAATCACCTTAAAGACAATACAAGATAGAAAACGCTACGATTGTTTTGTTGTTTTATATTTTTTTTTTTGTGTTTTTAACACTTTAGGAAAAGTGTTAATGAACTTTTTGATTTTCTTATAACTTTACAAAAAAAACATTTTACAAATGGTGGTATATGTGCAAGAATGGGTCTGAAAATGGCTAAACACACGCTAAAGCCTCCCCGGCAGCGGCGCCAAAATTTGATCTGTGCTAAACCGTCAAGTCTAATCACACAGGCTGGCCACTTATGAATGGCCAACCGTAACAGACTTAAAACAGCTTAAGCACAAATGCAATGAAGTCCTGGAGAATATAATGAATTCCCGGGTCGTTAAGTCCCACGGAGACTCAATGGTGTGTCAAAACAAACTCAGATGATAGAGTGATCACTAAGGATAGTGATCAGTAAAGGTTTTGATTAAGAAATTACACTACTGATTGATTGGAAAGGAATTGGACACAGAATTGGAAAGCACAACAATCAGATGAAAGAAACGTAAACGTAAGTTTAAAAACTACGTACACGTACAAAATAAAAAGTGAAAACTAAGAAATAACAGACCTAAAAATATAAAAATGACATTTTTGAAATCCTAAAAATAAAAGAAAATTATTAGAAAAATAAAATTATTTTTATAACTATTTAATTAATTATTATTAATTAAAAACTATTTTAACTATTTAATAAATACTCTAAAATAGAAGAAAGTACAAAATAAGGCTAGAAAAATAAAACTATGATTCAGAAAAATCTAAAATATTATAAAACTTATTTTAAAATTAAAAATATATTTTTCACACTTTTTATCTAATTATTACTAATTAATTATTATTTAAAACACACTTAAATACTAGAAAATATAAAATAAACCTGGAAAAATAAAATTTTAACTTGGAAAAATCTAAAATATGATAAAACTAATTTTAAAACTGAAAAGATATTTTTTATGCTTTTTAATTATTTATTACTAATTAATTACTATTTTTAACTATTTAAAATTATAATAAATACTAAAAAGATTAGGAAAATTATGAAACTTTTTCTAAAAATAACTTATGATGACAGGAAACTAACAAAAGTATAAAAACAAGATTTGCTTATTAATAAGCTAGAAAGAAAAATCAAAAAGCTAAAAAATATTAAATAAACACTATCACTGATTTTAACTTGATCTTTTTCTGGATTTTCTTTTTGAAATCTACTTTACTGCTGATATTATGAAACTTTAATAAACACAAAAATTTTACAAACTTAGAATAAGCTGTTTTACAAGCTTATGATCACAACAATTATGCTTATGAGCTTATTTGGTGAAATAAGCTCAAACTAGCTAACCAGCTGAAACAAAAGCTAAAGTAAGATGCAAACAAGCTATATGAACAGAAATGAAGCTAAGAGATACAAAGAAGCACACTGAAAAACTATTATAAAGACAATAAGCACTTATGATTAAAACAGAAATGGGACAAGCTTTAAGCTTATAGCAGCCCTACCAAACAAACTTCAAAATGAAAAACAAGGCTTGAGACCTCAAGATGACCAGGTTGGCTACCCAAAGAACGAATTGAACATGCTTGGATGAAGATGGATCCCTAGTTTCAAAGTACTTGCTTGGGTCCTTAATTTTGACACCGAAAGCTTTGGGAGAATGAGTCGAGATGGCATTAACCTTTTCGGTGGTCTTCATATCACTATTAGTAATGGCTTTCAAAAGGTTATCTATCTTCCTATCCATCTCGGCTTGTTGTTGGTTAAAGCGGTCTGAAAGCTTGGCTATTTGAGCTTCTTGGGATGTAACTAGGTGTTGCAACATCCTTTCGATGTTTTGTTGACTAGGGCCGTGAGAGTGGGACCATGGGGAATTGTTAGAGGTGAATTCTTTGGTTTGTCCCCAATTATAGTCGGGTTTTCCCCTCCATGCTTCTCGAGCATCATTAAAAGTCCTAGGTCCGGGTGTTGTGGGGAATCTCCCTCCAATTCCATTGGTACACTAGGATGCATAGTCAACGGAAGCTTGTTCGGGGAGTCTCGTGCAAGTACGAGTGTCATGGGGACCACTACATATCTCACACAAGGAAGAGACCTTGTTCACTTGGCGTGAGGACTTAGGATTTTCGTAGGAGCTCATTAGGAATTTGACTTGATCTTCAAGTTCGAGCATCCTATGATTGGAAGTTTGTGAGTCAATAGAAGGCAATGAGATTGCCTTGACGGTTTTGGGCAACTCACGGGGGTCATTCTAACTTTCGTTGTCATAGAGGGCAAGGTCCTCTATTGTACCCCACAATTCTTCCATGGTGAATTCACTATGTTTGCCACCGACCGCTTGGTCGATGGTTTACCTAGTTGAGAAGTTGACATGATCGTAAAAGATTTAGACTTGAAGCCAAAGATCGATGCCGTGATGAGGGACTTTATGGAGTAAGTCCTTGAATTGAGTTCATGCTTCGTAGAGAGTTTCGCCTTGACGTTGTTGGAACATCAAGATGTCATTCCTAAGTTTGGTAGTTCTCCCCGGTGGGAAAAATTGGGTGAGGAAACGAGTGGTGAGACCATCATCCCAACTTGAGATGGATCCGTCGGGAAGTCGCTCAGGCCAATTACCAGCCTTGTCCCGTAGAGAGAATTGGAAGAGACGCAAGCGCGTGGTAGCATCAAGGTCGATGGAATCAACGATTTTAAGGAAGTCCTTGAGATGCTGATTAGGATCTTCGGAATGAAGTCCATGGAATGCACATCCGTTTTGCACCAACCGGATGGTGTCGGATCCCAGGTCCGTAGTTTGAGCTTGATCGGGGAGCTCAACAGTGTTCCTATAGCCTTGATGGCTCGGTCTAGAGTATTTACCAAGAGTACGGCCTCTTGGCGGGTCAACTGGTGGTGGGTCGATGGGAAGTGGTTGGTTTGGTGGCGGGTTATCACCTTCCATGATGAAAAGTGATGGGATACGAACAAAGTCACGAAGAAGGGGGATAGACTACAAGAAAGCTAAAAATGAGAAAAATCTTACTTGATAGGAATCAAGCAAGGGAACCTAAACGAGATAGAAATCTAACTAGCTATTCTATTCCCCGGCAGTGGCGCCAAAAACTTGATGCGCGTACGAAGCGCGTTCGTGGTCAAAGGAACTTCCTTTTCTTCGAGCAAGTTTTTCAACCACCTAGGCAGTGAACCTAATCGTTGTAGTGTAGTATTGGGTAAGCCTCGGGGATTGATATCGTTCTCTAGGAAAATAGGAATGCTAGCAAGAAATGTATTACGCTAAGGTGGGGGTTGAGGATGATTCTTTTTTTTTTTTTTTTTTTATCTTTTATTGTTTTTTTATAAAGCTAAGGTAAATATCTCGGGGCAATTGGTATGGGGGTGGTACTTCTACCGATTACTTCTACTATCTAATTATCTAATTACTACGGGTAGTCTTATGTCTATTTGATGTGTGCTCGTATGATGATTAAAAATGTGTTTACCTAGATACTATTACTCCCTACTTATCTTTTGTTGGTCGGTTGAATTGTCACACCTTATCTTAACGCGTTGTATTCCTAAGGTTGTAGGGAATGCATATGCCCTAACTCTTTGAGGTTACCTTTGGGTTTAGCCTACGAAATCCGCAAGTCCTTAAACTATTTCATTCATAAGCCTCACTTTCACAAAGAATATTGATCTGTGCTAAACCAGTCAAGTCTAATCACACAAGCTAGCCACTTGTGAATGGCTAACCGTAATAGACTTAAAACTGCTTAAAGCACAAATACAATGAAGTCCTGGAGAATATAATGAATTCCCGGGTCGTTAAGTCCCACGGAGACTCAATGGTGTGTCAAAACAAACTCAGATGATAGAGTGATCACTAAGGATAGTGATCAGTAAAGGTTTTGATTAAGAAATTACACTACTGATTGATTGGAAAGGAATTGGACACAGAATTGGAAAGCACAACAATCAGATGAAAGAAACGTAAACGTAAGTTTAAAAACTACGTACACGTACAAAATAAAAAGTGAAAACTAAGAAATAACAGACCTAAAAATATAAAAATGACATTTTTGAAATCCTAAAAATAAAAGAAAATTATTAGAAAAAGAAAATTATTTTTATAACTATTTAATTAATTATTATTAATTAAAAACTATTTTAACTATTTAATAAATACTCTAAAATAGAAGAAAGTACAAAATAAGGCTAGAAAAATAAAACTATGATTCAGAAAAATCTAAAATATTATAAAACTTATTTTAAAATTAAAAATATATTTTTCACACTTTTTATCTAATTATTACTAATTAATTATTATTTAAAACACACTTAAATACTAGAAAATATAAAATAAACCTGGAAAAATAAAATTTTAACTTGGAAAAATCTAAAATATGATAAAACTAATTTTAAAACTGAAAAGATATTTTTTATGCTTTTTAATTATTTATTACTAATTAATTACTATTTTTAACTATTTAAAATTATAATAAATACTAAAAAGATTAGGAAAATTATGAAACTTTTTCTAAAAATAACTTATGATGACAGGAAACTAACAAAAGTATAAAAACAAGATTTGCTTATTAATAAGATAGAAAGAAAAATCAAAAAGCTAAAAAATATTAAATAAACACTATCACTGATTTTAACTTGATCTTTTTCTGGATTTTCTTTTTGAAATCTACTTTACTACTGATATTATGAAACTTTAATAAACACAAAAATTTTACAAACTTAGAATAAGCTGTTTTACAAGCTTATGATCACAACAGTTATGCTTATGAGCTTATTTGGTGAAATAAGCTCAAACTAGCTAACCAGCTGAAACAAAAGCTAAAGTAAGATGCAAACAAGCTATATGAATAGAAATGAAGCTAAGAGATACAAAGAAGCACACTGAAAAGCTATTATAAAGACAATAAGCACTTATGATTAAAACAGAAATGGGACAAGCTTTAAGCTTATAGCAGCCCTACCAAACAAACTTCAAAATGAAAAACAAGGCTTGAGACCTCAAGATGACCAGGTTGGCTACCCAAAGAACCAAAGATCACAAGATTTGACCAACTATTAAGCTCTGTGCAAGCTTTTCAAAATGGTGCCATTCACTGTGCACAGGGCACTTTTCAGACTAGGTACCCAAAAGAAGCAGGAAAATAAGCACTTAAAAAGCTGATGAACAGAGAACTAACATTTTTATAATTTAGTATAGCAACTGAACTTTAATATCCCAAGAGCTTTTAAGCTAAAACTTATTATTAAGCACACAGTAAAAATATCTATTTTATTCAAAAACGACCCATATGAAAATTTTGACTTTTCTTAAAAACAAAGAAGTTGACTAAGATGAACTTTGATCTGATTTTAAGCACTGAATATGTTGTATTAAGGTTTGTTAAGACTAAATTGATCAACACTAACAACTTTCTAACACAAAATCATGATCATGGAACTTAAAATTCCAACAGTGAACACACAATATTTGATCCAAAGGTATTTTGACTTTTGAGCTTATGAACACTGGTTTTCTTGGTTGATATGAGATATTAGGACTAAGTTAAACACATAACAACCAAAAGCTATAACACAAACACTCTAAATCACAGATAAACAAGCTAATGCAAACACCCCTTTACTTCACTGTTTTGATGATTTTTCAAAGCAAATCATAGAGTTAAACCATGAACTTGATTCATAAACTTAAATTATCATAAATTAGGACTAAACAAACATGAAACAACAACAATAGCAACATAAAACCAAGAATCTAGACCTAAGCTAGTTTAACTGTTAAAATGAAATTTTTGTTAACTACTATTTTAAAAGAACAAGAAACTGATATTAATGATCAATTACACTTAACTATGACTAATGAACACTAAGAACCAGAAATTATAACTACTAAACAACTACAACAGTTATGTGCCAAAATGATCAAAAGTACTTACAAATGGCTATTAACTGAAAATCTGAGAACCAAAGGCCAAGACCAATCCTAATAGCTTTCCACAAAGCTTCTAACCCAAGGCCATCCACAATTCACCCTGCTCCAGTTGTATACACCAATTCCAAGTGATTTTTGATTTTTAAACTATTTAATTGGTATTTTTGTGATTTTTCTGTTTTTGATTCTAAACTGAATTTTAAGGTATCTAAAAGCTTGAATAAGCTTTCTAGGAACCTATATGATCTATTTTAGTCCATACAAACAACTAAAAACAACATTTGAACTATCATGAGATTTTGCATAAACATGAAATTTTGCATAAACTTGAGATATAATTAAAACTTGAAACTGATAATTGAAAAAGTTTTACAATACACTGAAATAGCTGGAACAGTACTTGAAAGCTTTAAAATTACACTAGAATTCTTAAAATGATAAAAACGACATTAAGAAATTAAAGTTACACTAGATTCCTTGATACAATGCATCTCAGCTCCACTTTATATACTTTTGTGAATCCTTGTTGACCTCTGATTGTTTCCCACCATTTTCTAGCCATTGGATCATCAAATATCATCAGAACCGTCCACTTGTGTTTTTGGCGCCAAAAATTCTTGAGCAGGTTTGAGCTTTAATGAGGGTGGGTTTCAATCAATTAAAGGTTTTTGGTGCTAGTGGAGGTGGAGGAGACAAGGTAAGGTGAGGGGGTTGAAAAAGGAGGGAAAACCATGACTGGTTTTGGTGTATACAGAGGTGGGAGAGGGAGATGAACAGTGGCCAGTATTTAGGCGCGCGTGGGAGTTTTTGACTTTCGTTGACCGGAGTGGTTTTAATAATACGGGGTCGGGTCAAGTTTTTGGGCCAGCTGGATTTGGGCCTTGGATTAATATAGGATCCGTTTGGTATAAGTAGTATACAAGGACCAATAATGCAAATCTGCCAAATATGAGGACTGAAAATGCCAACTTTTCCAAACTTCTCACAAGGACCAAACATGACAAACATTGATAGTGCAAGGACCCTTTTTGCATAAAATCCCATTTTTAGAAATCCAAGGACCATTTTTGCAAATTTTCAAAGTTTAGGGACCTTTCTTGCCAATTGACCAAAGAATCATTCAAGGACCATTTTTGACATTTTAGAATATTTCAGGGACCTTGAATGATAAAATTCCACATTTTGATATTCCAGGGACTAGATTTGACAACCTTTAAAACTTGGGGGACTAAAACTGCCAATTTTGCAAACTTGATACATTTTTCATCTGATTTTGATATTTTTGCATTTAAAACACATAAAACACTGATTAGTGATATTTTGATCATTTTGATGTGTTTCTGAGTGTTTTCAGATGATTTTGCAGTCTAGATAGTACAAAAATGATGAGTATTTAGATACTCATCAAATATTCAAGCATTAAACACAACGAATGAAGCCTAGTTGCACTCCTAAGCCAAATTCAATTAAGATAAGAGACAACCTAACAATAATTAATAACTAGGTTTCATAGATATAAGCAAACACATAAGAAATTTAGCTAGACATGTTAAACAAGCAAGCATACACATAATCAATGGAATACATAATGATACTTTGGATTAAAACACTTATCTTGATGTGTAAAATAGGGTTTGAGACCCTAAGATACTGTCCAAGTCGGACTACAAACGTTTAGGGTTTTTTTCTCCAAAATTCTACCTCTCTAAATGCAGAAAAATCGAATTATATATATAGATTTACAAGTGCGAAGACGTCACCTTATAGGTAGGACGCCGTTAGCTCGCCGTCATTAGGGTTTTCGTCTTGGCCAAGTCATCGATGGGACGCCGTCACCTTAGAGATGTGACGCCGCCAGCCTTCAGTTGGGACGTCGTCTTGGTTTTAGATCTGGGCCGTCTGAGATGAAAAGTCTGGATGACGCCCTTCTTCTTCAAAGACTGACGCCGTCAGGTTGTGTGAGCAAAAATTCCACTGAGCCGTCTGGTGCATGCTTTTATCAAGTCTGTATAGGGGGTGGCATCGCCCTTTGATTGGGATGCTGTCAGATTCATTTTGAGCAGCTTGAGTGGCTTCTATCTTGACTTTGCCATTTTCTTCATGTATTCACTCCTTTTTGTCCAAAAATGCATCATTCCAGCATTTTGCTTCCAAGAGACCTAAAAAGTGAAAATGAACGAAATTAAGCAGTAACGGATATAAAAGTGGTCGATTAAGGGCTTAAATGACCCCTTAAAAGCGTACGTTTTAAATCCTTATCAGATACCATTAAATTTAATGGTACCGTTGGATATTTAGTGGTACCGTTGCCTACTTTTTCAATTTTTTACTATTTGCTTTGTCTTTTTAACCTATCCTCCCCTAATTCCTGCAATCGTTTCCTAACATTCACAACCCAATTCACATGATACACAACACTTCTTTAACTTTAGGTCATAATACCTCACTCAAATTCAAATTTCACCATTCTTTCATGTTTAAACACCAACTATGCAAGCTTCACTTGCACACTCATCTTCAAAACTACCATTTTCATTGATCTTACTAAAGATGATAAAGAAATTGGAGAAACTACACCACCTTCACAAAGCACTCCTAGTTCTCCCTCTCCACCAAATGCTCCATCCAAGACACCTTCAAATAGAACTGCTTCATCATCTTCCTCCTCATTTAGCACTAGGCCATCATCCATGGACATCGCACTCACTCTTTCACCTATAAATCCTTTGGATTATGCCATGCCTACACCATCATCACCTTCACTTACACCAACTCCTCCATCTCCGATCATGAGCCACCCTATTTAACTTCATTCGGTTAACTTACATAGTGCTAGTTTCCTATGTTGCATTCATAACCGAAATCCCATCTTTTCTATTTGGGATGAACTTCACTTCTCTTGTGTTAAGCAACTCTTAACACCCAATCCTGAACCACTCATACCACCACCTCTGCCAACCAATAACCCATCCAACTAAACATCTTTATGTTTAGTTTTTAAAAAGAAATGATTAGGACTACTTTTGGTGTAGAAGCAAATCTTATGGCTTCTCAGTTCACTAAAAATGTTTATGTGCTTCTAGTAGTTATTGTAATTTTATCTTGTAATATGATCTTTCTTTTTAATGAATGAATGGCATTATGTTTAATGTTCTTGGTTGGTTATTTTCATCTTTTTGGTTGATATTATTTTTGGCTAATTATTTTTTGCCATTCTTTTACATTTTTATGGTTGAATATTTTTGGTTGCTACTAGTTAGATATATTATATTTTTCGTCTAACTTGTTTTTGTAGTAAGAATCATTGCTCGATTCCTTGGTGTCCTCCAAACGAGGGGGAGCATACATCAAGGGGGAGCCTTAGCGTAGTCTCGTCATTCTTTTTGCTTCGACAAAAAGGGGAGAAATGGGATAAACTCACCCAAAAACTTGTTAAAATAATTTTCACTTAAAATGAGTTTATATTTTGTCATCATCAAAAAGAGAGAGATTGTTAATACAAATAATGTCTAAAAACGTTATTTCTATTTTTCGACACCTCTACGTTTTGATAATAACAAAAATGTAAAAAACTTTACGTCAAAATTAATGTAAACAAGTTTTTTGTCGTAATATTCCGTTTCGACGTAAATCACTCAAGGTAAGAACAAACAAATTTACAATTTGGCAAATGATCAAAGGATTGAATTTTATGTTCTAAACTTCACATTTTTAACGTGACAAATTTTTTTTTTTCAAAAGTACATTCTACAAATTATTTTTGAATTAAAAAGAACTGTTTTATTAGGGGTGAGCATGGGGCGGGGTGAGGCGGTTTTATGGTAAAACCAAAAACCGAACCGTATATTCGGTTTTTGGAAACTACAAACCGTTTGCTTTCGGTTTTTTCGGTTTCGGTTTTTCGGTTTTTGACATTAAATCGGTTCGGTTTCGGTTTTTATTCGGTTTTTTCTTACTTGAAAACAAGTAAGTTTTAATCTTATATGAAGTTTACAATTCTAAGTTTTCTAGCAAAAATATTTAAACAAATATCAATAATAGCATATTATCTAGCAATCCAAAGCGTCAAAAAGCCGTACAAAACAACCAAACATCAATCTAAAATATAAAATACACACCTTTGCGGCTTTGCACACTTCGTTCGCTTACGAGAATTGTAGGGGAAATTTTCAAAGAACACTATTGTTCGAAAACAAAGATATAATATCTATAAATAAAACAAATTTTAATGTATAAATAGTAAACAACACATTTTTTTAATAGATAAAGTTTTATACTTAAATCTTTAAAATTAAATAGCAAATCTTTTATATAGATAAAATTATATAAAAACATATAAAAAGGTGGGGCGGGGCGGTTTTCTCGGTTCGGTTTTTCTTATGAAACCAAAAACCGCCCCAAACATTCGGTTTTTATAAAATTCGAAACCACCGCCATCGGTTTGTTAAATGGGGCGGTTTTTTCGGTTCAGCTTTTTCGGTTTTTTCGGTTTCGATTCGGTTTTTCGGTTTTTGTGCTCACCCCTTTATTTAGAAAAATTAGTTTAAAAATCCCAACAGCTAATCCCCCCCACCTAAATCAGCTCTAAACATCCCCAAACCTTCATCACTAAAAACAAAAATAAGAGCATTTTTTGTTGGCACGATACCGTTAAATAACTGACGACACCGTTAAATTTAAATGTGCCGTATGAACTTTAATGGTATCGTCTCCCCTGTAACAACTAGTTTTTCTTTGTCTATAAATACTAGAACATTTTAAAGATTTTTCTCATCCTTTTACACACGGAACTTTCTGAGTTAAATCCATCTTTTATATTTTTGATTGTTTGATCATTTAGTTAGTTTGTTTTTCTTTAAGAGTGATCCAATCATCCAACCAAGTGACCATCTTCTTTCCTCTACTAGTGCAAGACAAGAACATACCGTATCAAGAAGATACAAAGTGTTATAGTGTTAGTGTAGTGCACTTGTAAATGTACTTGTTGTATCTAGTTATACATCAGGCTGTCTATCATCCTGTTTAGCTAGATTGTGTGGATCATTGTGATCTTGTAGAGATCGTGGAGATCTTGTGTAGTTTGTGTTGATTGTGTGTAGATCAAGAAGATCATGCGTAGATCAGGTAGATCGAGTGTAGATCGTGTGAAACTTGTAGATTGTATAATTTGTGAGGATATGATAAATTGTAAGTGAGATTGGTACTAGTTAGATTAGTACTCGACATTTAGTTTAGTTTCAGAAATCGTGATAAGTGGCGTGGTATGGTTTTCTCCGCCTGAAGGGAGTTTGTTGACATAGTGCTTTGAACACTCGAGTTGGGTACTCGAGGAGTGGAGTATGGCGAATAGGAGCTTCGTTACCGAACCACTATAAATCTCTGTGTCTCAGTTTGATCTTTCTATCTCTTACTCTTTATCTTGCAATTTATATTTTAGTAGTCATTGTTTATTTATTCTAGTACAGTTATATCGTGTTCATGTTGCAATCGATTGATTTCACAAAAGCTCGAATCAAAGTTTTTCAAAAAGTAAATTTGATAACGAAGTTAAAAATGATGAAACTATTCAACCTCCCTTCTAGTTTTTTGATGAGTGTCTAAATACTCATCATTTTTGTACCATTTAAACTGCAAAAACATCTGAAAACACTCAGAAATACATCAAAACGATAAAAATATCACAAATAAGTGTTTTATGTGTTTTAAATGCAAAAATATCAAAATCTGGTGAAAAACGTATCAAGTTTGCATAATTGGCAGTTTTAGTCCCCCAAGTTTCAAAAGTTGTCAAAAACAGTCCCTGGTAAATCAAAATAAAGAAAAATATCATTTTAAGTCCCTAGGGATTCTTAAGTTGTCAAAATTGGTCCTTGAGATTTAAAATTGCAGATTTACAACTTAGGTCCCTAAACTTTCAAAAAATGTCAAGTTTGGTCCCTGGAAATTTGAAAATGTCAAAACTAGTCCTTGTACTATTGGAACTTGTCAGTTTTGGTCCTTGTGACAACTTTGGAAAATGGGCAGCTTTGGTCCTTGGTCTTTCAGAAATTACAAGTTTAGTCCTTGTATTATAAACCTTCCAAGCCTTGTCAAAATAGAATTGGACCCCTGCCATTATACCTTTTGACCCCCTGTCATTACTCTATTTTGGACCCCTGGTCAAACTCAGTCAAACGATACCCCTTTTCCCTCCCCACTGTTTATCCCCTTCACACCACTTGCCCTGCAACACTCAGGCACCTCTCACCTCACTTTATCTCCTCAAACCTCCCCCCCCCTCATCATCACAACCCACCACAATTAATGCCACCCCCCCCCCCTACTTGCCAGTTCAGAGGCCAACAGTCAAAATAGCCTTTTCCCGCCAAAATGATCAAACGGCCAAAATGAATTCTAGACATCCAATGGCCAAGATTTCATATGGGATGTGATCAGAAGACTAGTGGAAAGCTTTTTGGATATAAAAAAGAGAAGAGAGGCAAGAGAAGGAAAGTACTTAGTTTTTTTTAATTCATGTATGTCGTTTTCAATTTCAATGTCTTAGTTTAATTTAAAAGCTTTAATTTTCTGTTCCTATGTACTCAACTTAAGTTAATTCATCAATATAATCCTTATTCAAGTATCAATTCAAGGTAGAACAACATTTCAAGTTTTAAGGTTACTGTTGAAAATTTTAATCTCAAACTCTTATGTCCAAAGCTTTAGAAGCTTATTTTTAAGTTCAAATAAGCTCATTGAAGCTTCTTATAGCTTTTAGTGAGCTTATCATTCAGTTTCAAGCAACTTTGGTTTATGGTCAACGAAAGTCAACTGAAGCATCAAACAGGCATGGAAATGGTGACAGGGTGTTGCAGAGCTTGGAGTGGATTGGTTTGATATAGAATAGTACAATTTGGGTTCTGTTTAAGCTGCACTAACAGGCTGGACACTTGTGAGCTTGTTATCTCATTTTCATTTTTTATGCAGTTTTCATATTGTGCTCATATTTAAATCTGTGGTCATTAAATAGTTTAGACATGTTTAATTATTGGTAATTAGGGTACTAGAGTTAGTTTAAGTGGTTGAATGAGTCAAATCAGTAATTGGTTTAGTTTAAATGTTCAAATCAGTTAGTTAAATGGGTGTTTGGATCAGTGTGTAAATTTGGGATTGAGTCTTTGTTTGAACTTGACAGTTGCATACTCAGTCTCAATATAAGTAATTAGACTTATTGGAGTCAGTTATTGGAGCATTAGAACAACCAAAGTCAAATCTTCTAAAATCTGTCTTATAAGCTTAACTGTTGTAATTTAGTGAAACCAAAAACTTGTTTTGTGTTTAGATTACATAGAAATAGCTTGCATCAGGTTTAATTCACCTTAAAACATCAATTTCAGTTCAATAGATTGAATCAAAGTTCAATAAAGTCAAACCTCTCATTTCTGTCAAAAGTCAAATTTGCAAAAAACCAGTTTTGAACCAACCTAAGTTGATTTTTAATTAAGTCATCTCTGGGTCAAATCAAGTGAGACTTTTGGTTTTTAAAACTTCAACTGGTCAAGTCACTTATTATGATTTTTATGGAATTTTGGTAATTTTCTAAAAGCTTCAAAACAGCTTTTCAAAAAGGGCTTATATGCCCTGTTCACAAAACTCAGTGAATGCTGAGTTTTCTCAGTATCTTGCAGAGCTTGGCAAAAGCTCATAAGAGCTTGTCCAAGGCTAATCTTTGGTTTACAAGTAGCCAACCAGGTCAACTTCAAGTTCCAATATCTGTTTTTCATTTTCAGCTTATTGGGTAGCTTGTGCATAAGCTTAAAAGTAGTAACCTCAAACTGTTTTTAGCATTCAAGCTCAAATCACCAAATCTTTGTATTTTGCAATTCAGTGGTTTAGATCAGTTGTATTTAGTTGCATTTGAGTAGTTTCAACTTATCATAGCTTCTGTATCAGTTTGGTACTCATTTGGTACCTTGTGCTTATTCCAAGTGCTTATTACATAAGCACTTGCATTGCAGTCTCATTTTCTTACACACAAGCCCATGTTTTTATATTTTTCCTAGATTCAGTATATTAAATTAGACTTTTCTTGAATTTTTCATATTTTTCTAGGTCTGTTTGCTATTTTTCTTAATTTAAAACAGTTTTTAGGCTTATTTAATTAGCTTTTAATACAATTAATTCAGAAAAACTTCAAAAAAATAATTTTTCATTTTTCTTAGGTTAAGATAAATATAAAAAGTCAAAAAAATATTTTTCCAGATTTTTCATAGTTTAATTTGTAATTTTTACCAATTTAATTAGTTTTAAATAGTTTTTAATTCATAGAAAATAGAAAAATAATCAGAAAAATACAAAATTAGTTTTGAAAATTCTTTTTAGTTATTTTAGATTTTTCCAAGTTATAATTTCATTTTTCTAGCTTTATTTCATATTTTCTTGTATTTTAGGGTATTATTAAATAGTTAAAAATAGTTTTTAATTAATAATAAATAGATAAATAGTTATAAAAATAATTTTCTTTTTCTTAAAATTTTCTTTTATCATTAGGATTGTAAAAATGTCATTTTCATATTTTTAGGATTAATATTGCTTCAGTTTCACATTTTCCTTTGTACGTCACGTAGTTTTTAATTTAAGTTTTATAAAAGAAAAATAAAAAACATTAGATTTTACAAATAGTGATAGCGTTTATTTAATATAGTTCATCTTTTTAATTTCCTTTAATGTGCATTTAAGCCCCTGTAGTTTATAAACTTTTTCCTTAGTTATAATCAATCGTATCTCCTTATCCGTTCAAATCTTCTCGATCACTACACGTTTGACTATTCTCGCACAGCTCGTTGGGACATAACGACCTGGGGAAACACTATACTCTCCTGGACTTCATTGCATTTGATTCCAGACTGTTTTAAGTTTGTTACGGTTAGCCATTCACAAGTGGCTAGCTTACGTGATAAAACTTGACCGTCTGGGAGCGAATCATTTTTCACAAAAGAGGTTAAAATAACCGACCAGTAGTTGTTAGTCAACAATTGTTGGCTTGGACAAAAATTAAAAAGAGAAGGAAGTAGCTAGAAAGGATACCACATCGCTGAAGTAATTACGGATTTGCATGAATGAGTTAGAGCAAAGTGGAACACAAGAATATGATATCATTATTGATTGGCAGTAAAGGAATACATGATGTTATATCAATTAAAAGAGAAAGTAATGATACCAAAAAGAGAATAATAAAACAACTAGTTAGGGTTTATTTATTTTTGTTAGGAGGGATTTGTGGTGGGAGAGATTTAGGATCGACTGAAAAAAAGTTAAAGTTTATGGCTATGGCCCTGATACCATGTCAAACACTAAACCCCCATTAATGATATGTTTTATTGATACGATATTTATAGAGTACATAACATAACAGAACTCTAATGGACCTAGCCCCACAATCGGGCTTGGGTCATATATATCATCTAATAAAGAGAAAAATATGCAGAACCTATTAGAGAGCATTGGAAAGAGGTTGTTGCGATTAAAAGATTAGAAGAGCACAAGGATAGTGAACCTGGATACGATAGTGACAATGACGATATTGAAACATTCTCATATGGCAATTTGCACTTAGTGTATTCTCACGAATCTTCGCCTAAATTACCTTTTTAGAATGTTTGTTGTTTTGTAGTTAAGAAGCTTATGCAGTAAAAATGTATGTTTTTTATTTATTTATTAATAATGATATTCATTTTCATGTGTTACGTGTTAAACATGTATCAACTTCAATAACATATGGGTGTTGATATGCACACCACATTTTTTGATTATTTCACAACTAAATCACACTAGTGATACATACAGTATAACATCGCTATGCATGATTAGTGGTGAACACATTATTTTAAATTGTGTGCATATCACCTCCCATAACATATACCATGCATCATATGTTAGTGAATGTTAATATTAAATTTAGTGTTGGTTTTTCAATTTATATAAGTTCAATGTGAACATGATTTTTACGCAACTTATATTTAATCAAAGACCAGCTATTTTGTTTATAGTAGCGACATTATTCTATCATATCATTGAAGGCATCCGAAAGCTCGCACTGTTTCGAGGACACCGGGACAAATGAGCCAGCTCTACAGTTATGAGTGGTTTAATAGATAATGATATGGGATAAAACTTGGGGGAAAGCATTTTCATTTGTGCCAGTGGACACAATTTTGTTCACTGAAAGGGGGCAGAGTACAAACTGATAATTTAAAAGAATTGCCTGGTATTGTTTAGAGGCTTTAAGTTCGTAAGATGAGCCAAATATATCTTCGCTAAGCATGTTCTTCCCATTATACAGATGCAATACACCTGCCTACAAACGCTCCGCAACAACGCACAAGTTAAAATCCTTGTTATATAAAAAAGTGGAAAAAAGTTCAAGTTTATATAACTCAATAGGGTATTTTTGGTGTATTTAGCCACAGTTGTAGCTTAAATAAGCTGAGGTTTATATTATTGCCAAACTAATTGAAGCATAAACTTATTATTTAATATGATATAAAAATATATCAAATTTATTTATATGTTAGGAGAAAAGTTCCATACGGAACAAGTTTTATCTAAAGAACAAATGGTTAGATCTCAACCATCCATCCATTTGAATCCAACGGATTAGATTAATCTACATTTGAAACTAAAATTATACTAAGGGGTCATTTTTGTAATTTCACATTCTCGTTATACTCAAAACGCAAAACGTGAAAACACACACACACGCTTCACTCACACTCTCACCCTCTCAATATTCAGATCCCCAAAACCAACCGAAACCCTAAACCATCGCAATTCCACCAAATCCACCCCCCAAACCGCCACCAAACCACCTCCAAAACCACCATGAAACCGTAATTATTCATTTAACATGGATATTCGAGATGAATTAGCCCTATCTAAACGCGATTCAGTAGCAAAACCTCCTTCATCTAACGTTTCTGATAAAAGTAAGATTCGAAATTCATTTTTTAATTATTTTTTGCTTAATTAATATCAGTAGCTTATTTTGTGATTGAAATTTGTGATGGATTAAACTTTGTATTATAGGTTTCAGTAACTAGGTTAATTTTCTTTTTCTTGTTGTTAGGACAGCCATAATAATCAGATTAGATTGCTTATTTTAGAGCTTAATTTGTGATTAAAGAGTTGTGACTGAAATTTGTGATTGAAGAGTTGTGACTGAAATTTGTGATTAGATTGCTTATTTTAGAGCTTAATTTGTCAGCTTATTTTAGAGTTTATGAGGAGACTGCTAAACGAGGGGTGTTTGATCAGCTTATTTTAAAGAATCTTTAAGTTTTGAACTGTTCTATAACCAATAATGATGGAGTAATCATTAGAGAATATTGAACTAGTCAAAATCTGATGCTAAAAACATATCAAGCAAAGCAGATTTTAAAACCTTACTGATTAAAGATTAAGTTCTGCCTTAAGAGAAGGTAAAATGTTACGGGGGAATTATGCTATTTATGTTTGCTTAGGCAGTACACTTTTTCAGGATGGAAACCATGGTCTGCAACAAAACTAGCAAGAATATAAATGTATCACCAAACAGGAATAACCAAACAACAGCAAGTAATAGGTGTGATACGTTTATGAGGGCCGATAATATGCCCAAAAAATAATCAACGGCTCAATGCACTATGATAGCATATCATCAAAAGTTATATTATATGTAGAAGTAGAGGTCAAGTACCTTTGACCTTTACTTGTAGTAGGATGCAACGTACAGCTATAGAAAGTGTCATGTAGTGACCGATTTAACAGCGAAAACTGGAAAAGCGTCACCATATCTGGAAGGACACTTATTAAGAGGAGTACTAGTACTAACTCCTGTCTTTTTTAGCTTTATGCAAACATATGTGTAATTATCACATTCAATTGAAGCAGTTGACCAGAGATGTACATAGCGAAACTGATGAGCAATGGCATTCGACAAGATTTTAATTTGTATAACTGATGTTGGTATGCATACATGTGCTCATTTCATTGTTATTGTAAATTTGTATAACTGATGTTGGTATGCATATTTTGCTACTTGAAATATGGCTTGTTGTTGTGTTGTTAGTCTTGACTAAACCATAACAATGTTATTGTATGTTTCGAGTATATTATTTGGCTTACATACATGTGCTCATTTCATTGTTATTGTAAATTTGTATAACTGATGTTGGGATTCAGTATGAAACTCATGGGATTCTTAATGCATAGTTATTGTATATCTATTTTTTTTTATGTTAGGTGTTGTCACAGTTTCCCCACGGAAGAAGTGGTTACCACAATCTGATATCCTTCAAGCTGAAAAAGAGAAGTCGCCAGCTGGAAAAGACAAGGTGCCGGCTGAAAAAAAGAAAGTGCTGGCTGAAAAAGTGCCAGCTAAGAAGGTGTCGGAGAAGGCACCTGTTCAAAAGGAGAAGGTGCCGGATAAGGTGATGTCGAAGAAGGATGCAGAGTCCAAGGAGCAAGGGGATAAGGCCAAGGACCAAAGAGCCAAGGATGCAGAGGCTAAGAAGGGTAAGAAGGCTGTTGGTAAGCTGTCTAGTTTTTTAAAGAAGCCAACGGATAAGTCGGCTAAGGTTGATAAGTCGGATAAGGTTAAGCCAGTTGAGACTGAAGATACTGAAGATAAACATAAGAGTTTAAAGGTCTATCAGAAAAAACTGAAAAAAGGTATATTTTTTATCTCATGGGATTTATTAAGAGGATTTTGCATGATCCTTTTTTTAGTTTGTTAAACTGTTCTAAATCAGCTAATGAATCCCATGGGATTGCATACAATCCCATGGGATTGTATCATGGTATTTTTTGATCAACATATTTATATCATGTCTTTTTTTATGTAGATTCTGCTGTTAAGTTGGATAAACTGGAGTCGAATGAACCAGTTCAGTCCAAAGATGAAGTGAAGCGTAAAAGGATTTTGTCTTTATCTGAATTAGAAGACAGAAAAAAACTGAAGGTCAAGCAACAAAAAGGTATAGTTTTAATCTGTTTTTAATGTTGAGATTTATGTTAATTATCAGTTTTGAATCAGTTTAAGACAGAAGTTCTTCTAATTTTAGTAGTCATAAAGTAGTTTTACTTGGTTTTGATAAATAGTTTTAGTCCAATTCAGTTGTTACAAAAATTTTTAAAAATCAAAAATAGTTTTTTCATTAGCTTGTTTCAGTAGTCCCAAAAGGAAAAAAATAATAAATATCATTTACTTATGTCTTCAAGATAAAGAGAAAGTGCTGGCTGAAAAAGACACGGTGGCTAAAAAAGACAAGGTGCCAGCTAAGAAGGTGTCGGAGAAGGCACCTGTTCAAAAGGAGAAGGTGTCGGAGAAGGATGAAGAGGCCAAGGAGCAAAAGGGTAAGAAGGGTAAGAAGGCTGTTGGTAAGGAGCGAGGGGATAAGAATGTAAAGGAACAGGCAAAAGGTAATGCCCTGCACCACAGTATGCCACCTGTTTCAAATTTTTTTTCTGTTATATGTACTTTGAGTTTATTGTTGCACATCTAGCATCCCTAAGTAGTTAGTAGTAGCAGGCTATAATTGTTAGGATTTGATCTGATCTGAAAGTACCCTTTTTCACCTTATCTGCTCTGCACATTAGTTCTCCATATGTCTAAATAGCTTATAGTTTTGATTTTTAATTTTCCTCATAGCATGTCCAAATTAGTTGAAATTCTGGAAATAAGCTATTTGGTTGGTTGTGGTTAGCATGCCTATTTTAGTATAAATTTAGGAATTTTCTAAGCTGGCTTAATCAGGGCTTAAAGTAGGTAGTTGAGGGCTTAATCAGGGTTATTTGGTTGATTGTATGTAAATCCCATGGGATTCATTGTGAATCCCATGGGATTCATTGTGAATCCCATGGGATTCATCGTGAATCCCATTGGATTTCTACCTGAATCCCATGGGATTGTATGTGAATCCCATGGGATTCATTGTGATCCATGCAAGTTATGCATACAAGTTTTTGAAATATAATATAAGTATGGGATTTTGTTGACCAACATATTTATAATGTCTTTTTTTTACGTAGATTGTGATGACATTAAAGGTACGAAAAAGGTTTTGAAGGGAAAGGGTTTGGCAAAGAGAAAGAGGGAGAATTCTGATGATGTTGATGATAAGAAGCTTGTAAATAAGGAAGAATATGATGAAGAGGAGAAGTCGAAGAAGAAAGGTAAGAAGGAGTTGACGGCAGAAGAGGAAGCACATGAAAAGTATGTTGCCATGTTTCCGATTCTTCATTCACGGACAACACCTACAACACTTTTTTCTGCCATCCGTGACGCTAAGGTAGATATGAGGCGGTTTTTGGCTGACATCGGATTTAGTTCGTTACACAATTGTAACATAGATCACATTCCTTCAAGGTTGGGAAGGTATGTAGTTTCTAGATTTCGTTCAGAAAGTTGTGAGTTGGTTTTGGAGAATGGCGAGTCAATCAAGGTCACTAGTTCAAAAATTCATGAGATATTAGGTGTTCCGTTTGGTGGTCAATCTCTTTTTTCTCTAGATGCTAGATCAGAAAATGATGACTTTGTGAGGAATTGGATCGGTCAGTTTCATCCTAAAAAACTCAAGGATGTCCATGTTAATGACATTGCTAATAAATTGATCGAGTCTCGGGAAGCCGACTTCCTTTTTAAAGTCAACTTCTGTACCCTTTTTGCAAACTTGATGGGTGAGGTTGATTGGTTAAAGGGGAAGATATGTTTGGATGTTGTGTTAAGATTGCGTGAAGATACTGATGTTAAGGCTATTGATTGGTGTGACTTTATTTTTTCCTGCCTTAAATGCCATAAAGTCCCAACAACGACATCTAATCATTATACTGGTCCATATACCTTCCTTGTTGTAAGTTTCTAAGTTTTGAACTCTATTTTTTTGATTATTAAACGTGTTTGTGTGACAGATTTGTTATAACCTTCTTTACACTTTTTTGTTTTTTCAGCTTTTGTATCTGGATTCCACAAAGCATGAAAAGATTCCTGTTGTCTCGACACGTCCTGCAATCAAAAGCTGGTCTTCATATTTAATGTCCCAACGACAGGATCTAGAACTTAAAGAAGAATGTTTTGGTTTGCTACCACTTCAACCAGAATGGACTGAATCCGAGGTTCAAGAGGCTGAAGGGTTTATTTGTGGCGGTTCGGAAGATTCTTTTTTGAAAGAGGTTCCTTTTAAAATTTTGTTATTTGTTTTACATTTATTGTTATTAAATGATATCAGTGTGAATCCCATGGGATTGAATACAGAATCCCATGGGATTCAATACAGAATCCCATGGGATTCACTACAAATCTTATTGAATTCATTATGAATCCCATGATTTGAAGTGAATCCCATGAGATTCTGTAATGAATCCCATGGGATTCATACAAACTCCAATGTTTTTCTGAAATGATGTTTTTCTTTTTCTTGTTTACAACCACAGAGAATCCCATGGGATTCACATGCAATTCAGTTAGAAATGAAATCCCATGGGATTCATTGCAATGAGCTTTATTATGACTATTACAATGTTTCTTATTTCAGGACTTGTTTAATAAACTTGAAAAAAAGTTAGAGTTGATTTGTGATGAAAGACTTGTTGTAGAAGATTATTTCACGAAAGCAATGTCAGATTACCCTGGTGATGCAAAGTTGCAAGAGCTACATCAAAAGTATGCTCAAATTTTCAAGCAACCGAAGCTATTAATTGAGAATGTCGATGAAGGGAAGGATGACGATGATAAGGATGATGATGCTGATGGTAATGGGAAGGATGATGAGGATAACGATGATGAAGAGGATGACGATGATGATGGTAATGAGAAGGATGACGATGATGATGGTAATGGGAAGGATGACGATGGTGATGAGGAGGATGATGATGACGATGATAAGAATGGGAAGAAGGTAAGTTTAGAAGATTTGGCCGATGTGGCCGAGAAACAAGATGATGATAACACTGTGGTTGAGAAGGATGAGGCTGAGAAGGAAGTTGATGAGGCTGAGAAGGAAGTTGATGAGGCTGAGAAGGATGAATCTGATAAAAAAGAGGATGAGGCTGAGAAGGAAGTTGATGCTAAGAAGGATGAGGCTGAGAAGGAAGCGGATGAGGCTGAGAAGGATGAGGATGAGCCTGAGATCACGTGCACACCGGAGGGGTTAACTCAATGGATAGAAAATAATTTAGATAATGTTGATGAGATTATCATGTGTATAGCTGCTGAGCACGCATATGTAATATTCTTGAATCTCTTTTCTTTTTTACGAAAATTTTGTTTCTTTTTAATTAGATCTTTTTATTGTTTTCAGCAAGAATCGCTCGATGGAGGTCCGGATCCAATGATGCCGCATCCAATGACTCCTGAAACAATGGCTACTCGTGCTGGAAAGCGTGTGGCGAAACCTTCTTCGTACCTGTTATCGCCCTATATGAATAAGAAGACAAAGGTTGTAGCCAAAATTACAAGGCTGGAGTTTATTCTCGGAAATAGTTTGTTTGCGATGCAAGGCGACAAGTTGTAAGTTTACATGTGTATTTTTAATATAGTTAATAAAAATTCACATCTAATCCCATGGGATTCAATACAGAATCTCATGGGATTCATTATGAATCCCATGGGATTCTGTGTTGAATCCCATGAATGAATCCCATGGGATTCTGTGTTGAATCCCATGAGATTCTGTATTGAATCCCATGGGATTCTGTATTGAATCCCATGGGATTCATACAAACTCCAATGTGATTGTGAAATGATTTTTTTTTTCTTTTTCTTGTTTACTCATATAGTGAGAGAATTTTTGAATCCCATTCTCGGGAGTTCACGGTGTTTTCCATTCGTTTGGCTATGGAAGCGTTAGCTCCCAATTTGTGGATAGATGCCAATGTTGTTGACTGTTGGAGTGCCATTTTGAATTATGAAGAAAGATTTAAAGAACATGGCTTTCCATCACGGCACTTTTTCCCAACCGGATGTATTGTAAGTATTTTATTTTTGATTTGCTTAGTATTCTTATTATGTTATCTGACTTCTGATCATGTTATCTGACTTACCAAACACCCCCAAAGCAATACAAATCATAACATGATCTTGTAAATTGCATATATAGATAAAATCTATGTTTGATGGGACTTTTGTGTCCGAGGACCAAAAATTTGAAAGTTTTGAAAAGGAAATTGTAGCTCAGTTTGGAGATAATGTTGCTGGCTTGGCTCTTGACGGTATTGACTTGGTATTTTTTTTTTTTTTTTTTTTTTTGTTATAAATTGTTGTTTGTGTTTTTACCTTGGATTCATTTTTATTATTTTTGTTTTTGTTAAAACATGCTTTCTTTCCAATTTGCAATGGTGGCCACTTTTATGTCATCGTCATCAGCCTTACCAAAACAGTATCTATAACGATACTAGATAACATGGATTCGGGAGCAACATATAATTCGAAATATAAAAAAACATGTGAACTACTTGTAAGTATTTTTTTTTGAACTTACTACTTGTAAGTATTTACTTTCACTGCAGAATCCCATGGGATTCTTTGATGAATACTTTATGATTTAAACATAATCACATGGGATACATACTGAATCCCATGGGATTCTTTGATGAATACTTTATGATTTAAACATAATCCCATGGGATTCATACAGATTTCCATTTGAATCGCTATTGACATTTTCCCAGAATTCTAGTAATTTATGATCTTTTTTTAAATAATTTTGTAGATAAAGTTGTTTTCCCGACACCTGAAGCTCTATGGTCACAAGAAACATGGTAACATTCTTAAAGCTAAACCAAAAGTCCCAAAGCTAAAATGGAGAACAAAGAAAAATTTTAGTGATTGTGGTATTTTCACCATGGTACATATGGAATGTTACCATGGTGAACCTGCTACAAAATGGGATTGTGGGCTGATTTCCGAGTCTGGCTGCTGTGAAATGGATGGTTACAAGATGAGGCAGGTCGACATGTTGAGGCGACTAAGATTTAAGTTTGCTACCAAGATCTTGTTACATGAGATTAATATGCATGCTGGTAAGCTTATTGATCTAGCCAAAGAGTTTGATAAACTTCCTCGTCTAGAAAAGATGAACATAATTGTTGAAGCTATTAAGAATAGGGAAAAACGCGAAGCGATTCTAGAAAAGACTGAAAAGTTAGCCGTTGATCCAGTTGAAGCTATCAATAGTTGATCAGTTGATTGTAGAATATTAGAAAACATGTTAATTGATGTTAGACCAGTTTTAAGAATGTTCTTTTGAAAACATGTGCATTAATGGTAGATGGTAGATCATTTTGAGAATGTTAGAACAGTTTATGATGGAGTTTTATAATGTTAACTGCTGTTTATCTTTTATGTGAATTATACAGAATCCTATGGGATTCATTGTGAATCCCATGGGATTCATTGTGAATCCATGCAGATTATGCATACAATTTTTTAAATAGAATATAAGTATAGGATTTATTGTGAATCCCATTGGATTTCTAACTGAATCTCATGGGATTCATTGTGATCCATTCAGATTATCCACACAAGTTTTTAAACAGAATATAAATAACAAATATGTGAATTATACAGAATCCCATGGGATTCATTGTGAATCCATGCAGATTATGCATACAACTTTTTGAAATAGAATATAAGTATATGATTTATTTGTGAATCCCATGGGATTTATTGTGAATCCCATGGGATTTCTAACTGAATCTCATGGGATTCATTGTGATCCATTCAGATTATCCACACAAGTTTTTAAACAGAATATAAATAACAAAGAAAAATAAATTTTCTTTTGGAAATCATCTAAAAAACATCTGAATATTCAATCTATATATTCAAGAAAATAATAAAAAAGAACTAACAAAAAAAAGGAATATAAGTAAATTATTTTTTTTCAAACATCAGTTGGTTTCACCTTGCCTTTGGGTTCATCGGACAAGTTGTTTTCGTATGCAAGTTCTTCTTCTCTCCACAATGTCCACAAGGCTTCATTTGTTTCTTTTTAACTTGAAGCGCTTTTTCTCTTTCACTCTTTCGCCTTTCATTTCGTTCTGCTTCTGAAATATTCTCTTTATTTCTTGCTTTTGTTGGATTGTTAACTATTTTCTTCTCAGGGTTAGAAATAGCAAAATGATCACCAATTACATCTCCTGTATTTCTTGAAGGGGGATTTGGCACCTCAGCCTCCACTTCTGTTTTCAATGTCTTTAACTTTTCTACAAAAGCACCCATCTTCACTTTGTCTTTGCTCAACCGAAACAAACATTCATCCACCAGAAACGTTGCCTCATTTGTAAGTCTTTGAATTTCTTCATTTATTTCACCATATCTGTTTCTTTTCCTTCTCAAATCAGGCGGTATTATATCTCTTGTCCAACGCCTCAAAATATATTGTTTTGGAATTAAGTTAATATCACGATTCTTGAAAACACATAATATGTGTCGGCATAGGAAACCGAATCGTACAAAATGTCTGCAACTACACACCACCGACCCATCTTCTGTATTACGCAGTACCTTTTTAAAACACAATAATTATTAGCCAATCCCATTAGACAATCCCATGGGATTTTATACAGAATCCCATGGGATTTTAAACAGAATCCCATGGGATTCACAAAAATCCCATGGGATTCCCAGTGAATACCTATAATTATTAGTCAATCCTATTAGACAATCCCATGAGATTCATACTGAATCCCATGGGATTACTATGGGATTGATTATGAATCCCATGGGATTACTTGATTAATCCTCGTTTATACGAGAAAGTAATATACCTTATAGTCTACAAATATTTCTGTTGCTACTGTTTCGCCTTCATCTGCTAGTTCTTTTGCAACTTCCTTATTAAGGATTCTATAAGCTGCTGGATTTTTGTCTCTAACAGTGACACACTCACAACGTTCTTCTATTTTTAGTTCCTGTATCGCACAAGTCCAGCATGCCTCTTTTATTTCCGTTTGAACAAGTAGAAATATTGTCCTAGTATAAACTTTTGCTGCATGACGTTCAATTGCTAACTTTGTTTCACATTTTGGAGCCGCGTCTAGTGTTTTAAAGTCCAAATGTTCTTGAATATAACGTTGTCTCTCCATTGCTGATTCATAGGACATCATGAAATTAACTAGTGTCGCTCCTGGGCTTGTGAAACTTTTGAAGAACGAGTTTTCACTCTCAGACCTTGATGTCGTTCTCATCAATCCAAACAAAGGCGAGGTGATAAAATATGCTGGAATCCACATTTCTCGTAGTTTAAACATTTTGGTCATCCATTTGTGGTTTTGCAAACCAAAATCTTCAATCAACTTAGCCCATTTCTCTTCAAATTCCATCGGTTCCATGAACATATTCCAAATTATCTTGTTTAAACGCTTCTTGAAATCAGTTTCATTGTATATTTCCTTACAAATATGTAAATAAAATGATAAACACATGTAAACCACTGTCGGATTCCCAGATGAATCCCATAAGATTCAGAGAAGAATCCCATGGGATTCAGAAAGAATCCCATGGGATTCAGAAAAGAATCCCATGAGATTCAAAGAAGAATCCCATAGGATTCTGAATGAATCTCATGGGATTCAGAAAGAATCCCATGGGATTCAGAAAGAATCCCATTTGATTCAGAGAAGAATCCCATGAGATTCAGATAAAAACATTCAATAAATTACCTTTGCTGGAATTTTTTGGTGAATATGCCACATGCAAAGTCTATGTTTTGATTTAGTGAAAACGACTTCAATGGCTCTTTTCATTGCCCCGTCTTGATCCGTCACCACCATCATTGGTTCTTTAGAAAAAGCAGTCATGAATGCCTTTAGTAGCCATGTGTTGGATTCAGTGTCTTCTTTTAAAAGCATTCCCGAACCAAGCGTGACACACTTTTTATGATTATCGACACCGGTAAATGGTACAAACACCATGTTGTATCTAAAAATAACATAAGTTTTAGTGACAGAATCAAATGTGATTATTGAATCCCATGGGATTCTCTATGATCCATGTCTTTTAATAATTTTACTTGCCAAGTATCTTTATGTGATTTAAAAACAATCCATGGGATTCACAGAGAATCCCATGGGATTCTTCTCAAGGATCCCTTGTGATCCATACAGATTACCATGTGATCCCTTGTATAATCTCATGGGATTCACATATGAATCCCATGGGATTTATAACAGAATCTTATGTGATTTTTCATCAAAATAAATTATATTAAAAACAAACACTTACTTATTACTCCTGAATGTTGCATCAAAAGATACTATGTCTCCGAACTCCTTATAATTGCATTTTGCAACTTCATCAGCCCAAAACATTGCGACTAACTCACTTTCTTCTACCTTATACTGAAATGTAAAGTTTGGCACATACAACTTTCTGTTTTCCATTTTATTTATAAGCATTTGTGCGTCACTTTCTCCTATGAAAATATTAATATCCCGCTGATGATTCTTAAAATCAGAAGATGTCCCATGTACATATTCATATCCACCTTTCATACTCGTTAACAAGTTGTGAGCCCGTGTTGCACCTATTTTGTTTGTTGCTGCTTTAACAACAAACATTTTTTCTGCTTCGGTCATTTTTCTTTGCTTTTTTGTAAAATGTTTATACTCTTTTGGTATAAGCATATGATTGTGTTTTGCAATAAACTTAATTAGCTTGTATTTTCCAGAAACGATATCCAATTCTAACCTTATACGAGCTTGACAACCTGTTACATGTAGAGTTGTATTTCTTTTTTGTTTCTCGCTGTGCTTAGGATCCAAAGTGTCTACATTAATATGTCTCGGAGCTCCTTCTTTGTTACACATGATGTATTTGGCTTGTACAATTCCAGATTTTGTTAATCGTTGTCCTGCTTTTTTAATTTGAAACCCTCCCGCTTCAGCATAGGTACTATACATATCTATAGCTTCCTCTATAGTATCATAGTATTTCCCCTCTTCTGGTACAACAATTCCTTCCACATGAGGCTCCCAATATATCGATCCACCCGGTGTCTCTGTGTGTTCATATAAAGTTGGTCTTAGTGATCTCATAGAATCTGCATATAAAAAGAAAAATATTAAGTGATTCAGATTAAAAAAAAATGTGAATCCCATGGGATTTATATGTGAATCCCATTGGATTCACTGGGAATCCCATAGGACTCATAATGAAGACCTTTATATTTTCATGCTGAATCCCATGTGATTTAATACAGAATCTCATGGGATTCACATTTTTTCAACAACAATCGAATCTAAACACATATAAACCACTGGAATCCCATGGGATTTTGCATTTTTACAACAACAATTGAATCTAAACACATATAAATCACTTGAATCCCATGGGATTTGATTTTTTCAAAAAGAATTGAATCTAATCACATGTAAACCACTGGAATCCCATGGGATTTGCATTTTTCAAAAAGAATTGAATATAATCACATGTAAACCACTTGAATCCCATGGGATTTTCATTTTTCCAACAACAATTGAATCTAAAAACATGTAAACACTGGAATCCCATGGGATTTGGCATTTTTACAACAAGAATTTAATCTAAAAACATGTAAAAACTGGAATCCCATGGGATTTGGCATTTTTACAACAAGAATTGAATCAAGGAATTTACCAGTGGTTTCATTCACACCATCATCTTTATCTTGACTTTCATCTACTGGAACTTCAATTAAATCAGTTTCGTCTACTGGCGACATTATTTCCCGGTTAATCGGTGGTGGTTCAATGGTGATTCGTACGGTTTGATGTGATGGTGACGGTTTTAATAGATTTGATTCCGGCGGTTTGATTCCGGCGGCTTCAATGAATCCGGCGGTGGTTTCTATTATTCCGGCGGTTTGATTCGTACGGTTTGATGGTGGTTTCAATGAATCCGGCGGCGACTTCAATGAATCCGGCGGTGGTTTCATTATTCCGGCGAGAGGAATAATGAAATCCGGCAGTGGTTGCAAAACCAATGAATCCGGCGGTGGTTGATGGTGGATTTGGATCTGGATGATGAGATATGGATTTGGGGTTTTTTTGATGAGAGATAAAGTGTTATGTTAAATGAGATGATTTTGGGATTATTTTTTGCTTTTATTGTAACATGTGATTTTACTAATATGCCCTTCCTTGTTATTTTCAGATGGAATGTGAACCATTGGATGAAAGAAGATTGGATGGTTGAGATCTTCTCATTTGTTCTTCGGATAACATTGGTTTTGCATGAATCTCATCTCATATATTGAAAGCTTTTTAACTTTCCAAGCTTATGTATGAAATTGTGAAATTATTTAATTTTGACTTTTATATTTTATAATTCGGCTTATTTAATACTCCATGATAAACTTACATAAGCCGATAAGTTTTAAAATAAACTAAAAATTAAGAATTACAAAATTTTAAAAAGATACCCTTAGAGCACTGGGTACAGTGGTGCCAAAGTGTGGTGCCAAGCTCGTGCCAAACTGCCACGTCAGCAGTTTTTGAGTTTGGCACCAGAAAGTGTTTGGCACCACATTTCTGGGGTATCCGTTGGCACCAGAATTTCTGGTGCCAAACTCAATTTTTTTATTTTTTATTTTTTTATAAAATTCAAAAACAATATATCCTAAAATTACTTTATTCATAAAAAAAAACATTACAAGAAATAAAAAAAAAACAATAAACTTAAAAAAACATAACATAATTATTCTTGTGAATATTTTGCCCGGATCCGTGCTTGTTGGGCCCTCAGGATTGCCGTGTTCATCGGATCGAGCGTGCTTGTGTCCATAGATAGCACCCGCATATCTTCGGCTATCCTTTGAGTTTCGATTAAATCGACCCTCGCTCGAGACTCCCGCTCAAGAACATCTTGCTTCATTTTTCGCTCCATCTCGTATTGTTTTTCCATCATTTGTGAAAACATTTCCGGGTTTGAACCGGAACTTGCGGTCGAGTTAGACGAACGTTGGCTCTTTGCGATCCGGTACACCCCGTCCAGCCTTGGCAATGCGTCGGGTCCAAAATGCTCGGGATCCTCTTCCGTAACCCGAAGACGATTACGTCTTGCATTTGTTGAGTCCGGATTTTTCCACTTATGCTTGTCCTTCAAAAACTTCCAAGCGGACGAATGTTTAAAATCGCCATGATATCGTTTGTACAAAGTGTGGCAACGTTCCATGAAATCCATATCGTTCTCCCCACTCATAACAGCCGTTTCATTCACAATCGAATTAAACTTCCCGACACAACGATTCATCGGAGTCCACTTTCCGGTAAGCATGTTCTTGGTACGAGTTACAAACTTTTGTTTTTTTGCTTCCTTGTTGTAAGCTTCCAAAACTTTATACCAAAACGTTTCATTACCTTGATCCGCACCGACTTTTGGATCCTCGGATACTTCAATGTAAGTTTGCGCCAAAAGTAGTTCTTCTTGGTCGGTCCATGCGTTACGCGATCGTTGCTGGGTCTCGGCTTCCTCTTCGGTTGTTGGTTGCTTTTTTTTCGTTTTCTTTGCCTTCGCCGGTTCCTTCATTTTTGTTTTTTTGGACGTGGGGGTCGGGATGACCGCTTCCTCTTCGGATTCGGATTCGTCAACAAGGTGGAACGATTGGTGGGACGATCTTGGTTGTGATTCGTTTTGTTGTTGTTGTTGTTGCATTTTCCATTGAGAAAACATAGCGTATTCTTCGGGATTAACGCATGAGTTTTGTTGAGAAAACGAATGATAGTATTGTTGTTGGGTGTTCGGATTCGGATTCGGATTCGAAGACGAACCGATCATTTGGTTCGATGGATCGTTAAGCATTCGATTGATCCAAGGGGTGTTGTTGGGATTCATTTTCTTGAAAAAATATTGAAGTTGAGATGTATTTGAAGTGTGTGTGAAGTGGTATAAGTGATAAGGTTTATATAGGATTTGAAAGTGGGTAAAAGTGGTAAAAAAGAGGTCAAAATATCAAAAAAACACAAAACTAGCCGTTTGCAACGGCTATGTATTTGAATGCAACGGCTACTTTTTCAAAAAAAAAAAAAAAAAAAGAAAAAAAAAACGTTGGCTGTTATGTTTGGCGCGAGAGAGTTTGGCGCGAGCGTGGTAACGGTGCGCCAAGCTTGGCGTCGCGCCAAACTCGTTGGCACCAAGCTTGGCACCACCGTACCTCCTGCTCTTACGAGTAACTATTTTGAAGAAGGAAACAAAACCCTTTTGTGGGGACTGGGGAGTACGTAGAAAAACAAAACCCTGAAACAAAGAAAGAAACCTACGAGTAATTAACAATGGTGATGTATTTTGGACCAGATCCACAAAGAGAAGGTTTAACTGTTCTAAACGGCAATGCTAAAATTATAGAGTATGTTTTATTTATTTATTTATTTGTATTTTTTAAATAATAAATCACTCACATTGACATCGTTGTTGTTGCTGCTGCTGCAGAATTGTTCCTGTTATAAATGAAACTTTCAGACACACTTTGTGTCATGTCGAGACACTCCAAACATACTCCAATTCCAAACAAGAGGTGTATTTATTTTTATTTTTTTACTACAGTAATTTTTAATCTAAGATGTTTGTGTTGGTGATTTTGCATCACCAATGTGATTTAAGTGTAATTGATTGACTTAGTTGACCAATGTGTAATCGTGATAAATGTTCAACAAGTCAGGGTTGTGCGGAGTGCACACTTGTACGACGTTATTATGATTATCATTCGGGGGCGAAGCCCCGGATCACGGGGTCCGGGGGCAGCGCCCCTGGTAGCAGGGTCCAAGGGGCAGAGCCCCTGGCTGGGGTCGAGCTTAATATAACTGCTATGGCAGTTACAACCGACATTCGGTTTTATTGGTCGCATGTATATAATATCCATCTGGTTCGGTTTCATAACCAACAAAACATATTCTCGTTTCTTAATCTGAGTTTTATCCTATTTAAGATTTCGATAGAACCATCGAAATACTTCAATCTGAAAGTGTTTACACGGCTCTCAGATTTCTGTTATCCTAATTTTTTAACAGTTTATCTTACAACTTTTTTTACTGATTCCAGGAAGGTGCTCTGCCAATAGATATGTTCAACATGTTAACACAAAACCTGACCGTTTTTTTATCTAAGGTAAAAAAAATCATTCTTTTTTTTCTCAATTCTTTCACTTTGATGTACGCACCCGGTTACTTTAACTCGCCTTTCCCATGAGTGGGGTTACTAGGTCTACACGGAGGTCGAAGAGGCAAGGAAGTGGAGCACCATAAGGGGAAACAAGTTATCGGCTTCAGTACTAGTTAACGTCAATACTCATTTCCTTAAATTGGATGCATCCATACAATCTACCTGTGTAAGTTTCTATTCCTTCTTGCTAATAGTTTAAGTTAATTAATGCGTGTTGTTGTTGTTGTTTAAGTGATCGTCACATGATACACAGGGTTACTCTTTGGGTTTTCATAAAATAACTCATGAAGATCAATTTGAGCAATGGACTAATGACGATGTTCAAGCTGCCATCGAATTTTCTTATACAAATCTTGACATTCTTGACGCCTACTTATCCGCGCTGGTAACATTTTCTTCATATGCACTTTTACAACCCCTTTGCATTCTATTGGTTGTAATGTTAAACGAACCTTCTAACGTGCATACAACATCTTTAACATTACTCAAGGTGGTTTGGCCAAGTTTCTTTGTGTAGAGGTAGGTTTTCTCATGTGACAATACTACGAAACTGTAAAGTATATGTAACATATTTTTTGGATGCCGTTTCCAACATTTGTTCCTATACAAGTACTTGATGGTAAAGCATATCAAATACAATAAGCCTTGCATGTAGAATTGCCAAGATAACAAAAACATATATATTGAGCATATGGTTCACATTATCACATACCAAAGCTAAAAAGGAATTTCATGATGATCATTAATCTTCGATGGTGTTGCCATTTGGTTCCACATATTATTTTTTGCTAATGTGGCAAATATTGTAATGATAAACATGGTACCCGAACATTGGACATTTGGACTATCTTGTTATGTTGTTAACAGAGGCCATATGTAGTAGTTCAGTTAAGATATACCTATCAATATGGTAACCCGGACATTAGACTATCTTTTATTTTTTATTTTTTTAAGAACGGCAATTATAACTATCTCATAATATTTATACCACAAATCTATCTCACATGTCCTAAGTAGGAGTTGAACCCACAACCATTTGGTTGGGGAGCTTCTCACACAACATGGGGTACCATTGGGACACAAGCCCTTTGGTCCCGGACATTAGACTATCTTGAGAAGCTACTACTTAATGCATAATCACTGGAGATGTCCCATAATAATTTGAATACACCGCACATCATCACATAATAGTAAAAAAGTGTGAAGGCTGTTTTGATTATCATTACGTAATTCTTGTTGCCATCTTCAAAGCAGACAGTTAGGTGCTGATCGTTTTAATTCTAGTAATACTATTAAATGTCGAAATGGTAAAAAAATACACTATTAGCTGTACGGATTTTGATAAATCCAAGTAATCTTCTTCTTATATGGGGTGTTGGTTTTTGTTAGTCCATTGAATGCCACATATATAATATGCCTAAGGGCCACAGCAGTGTTTTGCAGAGTTTTAAACATAATTTACTGGTTTGTTTATATAAAGACCGTTTGCTAAATCTGCATTCATTTTTCTTGAGACTTTTGATGGGAAGCAATGGTAGATTCATATTGCTTTTATGTAGTACATTTAGTTATTGTGATTCTCTTTATAAGCTGATTATTTTTTAATAATAAGATTCCACCTGTTTTATTCTAGTTTTCCAGATATCGTAAGCCAAGGAAAATAGTTCAACTATGGATGTACACACTTGGGGCTATAGGAATTTCCATATACTCAGTATGGCTTCTACGTCGTAGTGGACTCTCACACAGCATTGATGGTTCTGTTCTTGAGGCAATAAGTTGCTTGTTCAGTGCACCTGTAGAGCAACGTGTAAGAAGTTTTATAACCTTCGCAGAATTAGTATTATTGCTGTCACCAATTGCCTGAAATAAATCTTCAGAAATCTTGCTGTACTTTTAGCATAAAACTATGGCAATTGCATATACCCCCTCAAAATCTTAAGAAGTACTACCAAAATTCTAAATAGCAGATATACATATGCATCCACCACATTCTTATTTCGTTTAGATAGTAGTTATGACACATGAATTTATCACAGATTATATCTAAAAGAAAAGAACTCTGTGAGCCATCTATAGCGAGGGGCGATGAACCAGTGGAACTGAACGAGGCTACTGAATCGCTATGCAGGTTAGTTGGAGACTTGACATTTTGGAACTAATCATGCGCAACTGTTGTTTCTTTTTTAATGAACTATGAATTAAAGTAACAGTATTATGAAAATACTATTGTATCTGTGCATATATTCTTATAGTAGAACATTCAGCTCATAGATATATTGTGTAATTAGATTACTGAATTTACAAATATTGTTTCGATGTTAGTTGAATTTATATTGTGTAATGATATTTGTTTATACCATGTGATTCTAAGGATGGTGTTATAAACAGGGTAAAATATGAGGTGGACCAACTTTCCATGGCTCGTGAGGGTAAGATTGCCATTGTTGCTCATATACCGACAATATTTATCTCAGTTGGCGTGGTTGGCATGATTGCAATACCTCTTGTATATCTCAAAATGGTATGTCATATTTAATTACTGTAATTTGTTAGGTCTGTTTACTAGCTAGTGTGATTGAATTAAGAGGAATGTCAAATTTTGTACTTTTGGTATTTAAGCATGAAATACTGTGAACAGGTTTATAAACGATTTCCAGGATCGTATCTATGACAAGAATGACAAGAATTGATTTTGTAATATAAACAACATAACATGGTTACATTGTATTATTTGACACACTTTACAACGTTTACATACTAATCTATATATAGGGTTCACAGCGAACCATCGTGTCCCTTCGGTTTATACATAACCGAAAATAACTAACTAACTACCAATAACTACCTATAACCACTTTTAACCACCAAACGGTTATTAACTATCAAAGTAACATATTCGGCCCTTTTATCTTTGCGTTATTACATATGTACCAACAACTTTATCCAACAAGACTTATGCAATTATGGTGCAACAAATACAAGTACCTCTTGACTCTTGTATCCCATGGTTCATTTTTATTTTTATTTAGGATTTTTTTTATATTCCCCGCAAAATGTGCCTAATTTCATATATACCCATTTCAGTTTTTAATCATCATAAACGCCCATTATTTTCCATTATCAAATTTCCGACAGTTTTACCCTTACGTTTATTCTATCCTATGTTGTGATTTATTTGTTAGTGGGTTCTCTTGATGCCATTTAGGTTAAATACATGGTCTTCATTGTTTACATAAGGCAACTTAGTCGAAGTTGTCTTTAATTCGATGGTCAAATATGATAGAAGATCTGTGTTTGTATCATATATTACTATTAGCTTAACTCCTACATTCACCGATTATCTTACGATTCTTGTGTCTCAGGTTTCTAGTGCAAAGCGTAAAGTGAAAGCAAAAAAGAGAGTGTTACTTTCAGAACTTGAGGGTAGAATTACTGATTTTGTGAAGTGTAGTGAAACAGCTGAAGAGCTACGGGTAAACTTTAATTTTCTATTATTCATTCACATCCACTGGGAACCATCTTTATAATTTCATATATACTCTGTAATATTCAGCAGACTAAACTAAAAATAACGCCTTAGCTTGCTGTACTGTGTGAGAGTTTAGAGTTAGGGCCTATGGCATCTGCATCAATCTGTATATTTCTACCACATTAGTAACTGCCGCATAATCTGAAAAACTTACTAGACAATAACATTCTCATATTTTAAAGCTATTGTGATTGATGCCTTACCTAGTCGGGAAAAATTAAGATAACCATAACACTTTATATGATTGAAATGTAATCAGCAACACGGCCTTAAGAATGTTTCGGCTCTATAACATCAATATGGATGTATAGTAAAGTAGTGAACTTACAGGCACACGCTATTTATATCTTCAAACATTTTGTAATCATATTTGCTCAACAGTATGAATTACACAAAAAGCTTACCCACAAAATCTACTATGGTACATGTATCATGTTAAAAGGCTGCACATAAGTACCTATAGTCTTAGACTCTTAGCTGTTGGGATTAAGTAGATTAGAAGGAGCATGGACACTTGCTTGCAGACTTGATGAGTGTTGTAGATTTTGTGTTGGGATTAAGTAGATTAGAAGGAGCATGGACGTACACTTGCTTGCAGACTTGATGAGTGTTGTAGATTATCCTCTTTTTTCATCTATTAATTATACTTGGAAGTGCTTTATGGCATAACACCATCAACTGTCACAATTTGAAAATGCTAATTAGCTAATAATAATCGTATTAAAGATATAGCGTAGTCATTCGCTGGAACCGAAATATCTGCGAAATCGTGGTCACAATATGTGAATTGAATATCACCACCAATATACTTTACGATCTTATGATATTGACAACTGAAATCATAGTTCAGACTGAATATTCTTTAATTTAAGATTGCTTTCTCTCTGCAGGACAAAAGCAGTGAATATCTACATGGATTGGTCTTGTGTACTTTGAATAGGTATTACAAAAAAATAGAGAAGTACGCAAAGGCAACAGGAGAATGGGATGGGTGAGTTGGTTATTTAATTTATAACTCAAGTTGTGCCATATCTCTTTGCCATTTATATGTCCACAAACATACTTAGCTGATTGTTATGTTTCTATCATGAATAGTTTGAAACGGGATCTCATCGAATTGGGTAAGTCAAGCCAGGATTCTTACGTTAGGCTGAACAGGAAGCGAATCATTGACCGCTTGTATAATTTCTACTTATGCGCAAACAAAATGCCAGACCAATAGTTCAGTTGAATCCATATTCTGCACTGTTGCATGAATCAAAATCCTTTGCTGATAGGAATTTAAGGGAATCTTTTGACCAAAAAGCTCGACATGAAAAAAGAAGATTTTTTTTTTAATCCTTCTGCCTCCATCTGGCATCACATTCTGATTTGATGATCTATGTTGTTCATCTGCATCTGGTTTGTGAATGGTTGACGAGTCTTGTGAACAATTGGTGACATTTTGTTGTCTAAGAAATATATGGTGATGTGTTATTAACTTATTAACAGTTTATATCGTTATCTCTGATAGAACAATTTTAGTTTATGTTCTTAGAATATGCTTTTCTGATGTGTGGTACTGTGGTTTGCAACATATCTAACTGTTACTAGTTTGGATAAATATATTGATAACTTGATAACAGTGTTAAATTTGAAATAATTTTAGTGAAGAAAACATACCGTAACGCCTTTTTGAACAAAAGAAGTTCGAACTACAGCAACAAATATTTAACTTCCAACAAGAAAAACAACGACAAGAAAACGCAGTGTTCTATATGAGTTCCGTTGATCACTTGAGTGAAATCCACCTCGAATAAGTGTTGCAGATGAAGCAGATGATCGATGAGAAGTATAATTTAGATTACTGGTTTATGTTATAAATTTAGTAAGTTTATGTTTTTAATTATTAATGTAATGTTTTTTAATCTTGAATGAAAATTTAATTTAGCTTTTAATTAAAATGTTAAAAAAATGGGTTTGGTGGTGGTGACCATTACATGGTATGGTGGTGGGTTTAGTGTTCTGCTAAATTGTGATGTGACACTGGTGTGGAGTGATGAGTTTGGTGACTTAGCATTACACATATTCTAAAATTCCTCCGTGGTACTTTGATCGTCGTCTGCCTCACTTCTGTTTCTGGCGACTCCATCTCCTACTGCTTTCCTCACATGTATAAATTCGATTGCATTAACATGTGACTTATAACATGATGATCTAGCTTCTTAGCTATTGAATTATTTGATGATTATGATACAATTATCTATTATTAACTCGGCTGACAGTCCCCAATCAATTTGATGTTGGGACTTTCTAGTTCTTTTCATGATTTTAGAAACAGAATATATGTGTCAATCGTTATCAACCCATCTATTTAAAAATTTAAATGCTTAAAGATCCTAAAGTCATTTGAAAATGCCTCATGTTTTCTTGCTTGAGATGCGACCTACAGATTTTTAATCACCAAAAGTCGGTCATCTCCTTTAAAGAAGAATTTCATCACTCGCTAGCTAGACAACCTAATTGCAAATTCCATTTTTAATTTGAAAGTATTCGATTGCAGGGTTACCATGACTAGTTAGCCAGACGGTACAAGTATTAGACAAACCCTAATGTCTGATAGGACACAATCGTAGTGATATACAGCCCACAAACATAATGAAATATGCAAACTGGTAGATGTATTCAAGTTAAGATGATGATACTCATAAATGTAAATAATTTCGATCTGAGTGCAAAACATTCCAGACTGTGCATAACATTACCAAATATGAGTAACAATTCTCTGGTCTGGACCCTATACTAATTCGCTATTTCTACCAGAAAGTGGAACAGTTTAATTTAGCTTTTCCTGAGCCAACCTTCTAAGCTTCTCTACATTCATACGTCGAGTGAGCTCTTTTTGTGTATTTGGAAGCAAGCATTCGTAAGCCTTGTACAAACGTGATGTGACCAGGAGCTTGTCTGACGTTTCAAGGCATGCATCCCCCAAAAGAGTAATATCATTTCTGACCCTGTTCATAAAAGACCTAAAATAATTAGCCACCAATGTTTCTATACATATAAACGTCTCTTTATAAAATGTACATACAAACAAACAAGCAGGCATGCATAGATGCACATAAGCAATACATCTTTGTCCTGGTGTCACTTTCCAATAACTGCTATGTTAAACATGTGTTTATGTTAGCGACTCATAGTAAACGTAAAATTTTCTGGGTATCTCATAATAGGTAGGATGGGTTGACAAAAACACTTTGCCCAAAACGGTTAAATTGTCCATTATTAACTATTAACTAGCTACTCAGGTATGACTGCGATTTCTTTTTATCAAAAGTACTTTATCAATCGAAGTCAATTAGAAGGTTTTTGCACTAAAACAAAACTTTAGGTATATATCACGACAAGACCCTACCAAATCCAATCGACTCATGTACAATAAATGGGTGAAAATTGGCAATTTTATTAGGCACACAAACTGAAGTAAGAACTAGAGATATAAAGTAAACAGCTAACCACTGCCATTCACCATCTGCCTTTGCGAGCCTCTCCACTGCTTTGTAAAGGCGGTCTAAAGTATACAAAACCAATCCATTTATATAATGTCCGTGTTCGTTCTGCAAAAAGAAAGCAATAGCTACTAAGAGAACATGAATTTTGAACTATTATATACATTCTGAATAAATTTAGCTTGTTATTTGTAAATAGCTACATTATAAGATGAATAGAGACGCCCGTTTTAACATGACCATCTAAAACCTTAGAGTTCATTACTTTGTAAAAAAGTAACATTAAAACCAGCGTCAAGTGTATACTGATGAACAAAAAGACACAGATGTTACTCCATCTTTTAAATTGTTCTATATAAGCCACATTTAGTGACTGGATATTATCCATAAGCACAATCATTCGAGAAATAAGATGTTGTGTTACCCTTTGTTTCCCTTGTAATTGACTGGAATGGGTTTGAAACTTTGAATAAAAAAATTCAAATCTTGAATACTGCTGAACCTTTTGCAGCCTTAGGACATATATGAAGATTTCCTTGTAATTGCAGGTAAAAAGAGGTTTCTCAAAAAGCTACAAGGGTTTAAAACTTCCAAGAGAACCAACTGATTTTCATTTTTGACCTTGCTATTAAGAAACAAACTATCACAATGCCCTGGTTTAGTATATGAACTAAAAATGGATCCATATATATAGAGTCTTAGCACATATTAAAGAGCTGAAAAGGCCACCAATCAGATGTAACTAGAAGGGTACCCACGCAATGCGGCGGCGGGTACCCGATGACTATTTTTATAGCGAACAAATGTTTTTCATGTGATCTTTTAAGCAGAGTAAGACGACCGACATCTTATTTTTTTATGTTCTTTTTGACAATAAATTTACAGATATCAAGAATTTCATTTAGCCCGTGCCCGTTCGGGCTCAAGCCCATTTGGCCCGTTGCCCGTTCGAGATAGAATATTTGTATAATGTGCTTTATTATTTGTATTAGTGACATTTAATGCATGAATTGTGTTTAATTTGGTTGTACAATATGCTTGATAATTTGTATTTCTTATGTAATAGGTGTTTTAATAACTGTATTAATTATATTTACTGACCAGTAAATTAATTGACTATATTAAATAGCATTAATGAGGTGTTCTGTTTTTTATTATGTGCATTAAAGTGGTGTACACTATGCTTCTTGTCTTGTACGTCTGAAAATTATGTGCATTGAATAATGTGATGTATTGAATTTTAAGTCTTCCTCTTATAGTAAGTGTGTAGGCTTATTTTTTTAAGACTTCCTTTTAAAGAAAGTCCCAAACACTTTATATAGTAGTATAGATATAGATATAGATATAGATTATGTCATTAAGGGCCTGCCTTTCAAGTTATTACTTAGTATCAGAATCAGAAAAAGTAGAACTTTACCGACAGCGACAAATTTTGGAACTCCATAATTCTTTCCTCAAGTTCATCAAGTAATAATCTTCTTTGTACTCGAGCACTTCTCCGTTTTGCTTTTGTCTGAGACACAAGAATCATTAAAAAAATGACAAATGTGATAGCTACTAGAGTGTACCATGATGCATTAAACTACCATCAAATAGATCATGTACAGCATCAGATAGATAAAAAGAATACAGCATTTATGGCATACCTGTCTGATCCATGCGTGTGACATCATGAGCACAACAAAAGAAATAGAGAGTGTCCGCAAAGAAGGAATGAAGGGAATTTTTATCTCATAATCCATTAACATCTTGTGGTGCAGCTCAGACATTGACCTGTTTGTAATACCGTTATCAGAAACGCGTAGTATAGATAGCATTCATTAGACAATTATTGAAACGCCAAAATGATCGAAATGATTGTAACATCAACTCACGTTTCGATGTCATGTGTTTGCTTCAGAAGCTGTCAATCACAAAAAAATATATATATAATAATAATAATAAAAAAGAAAAAAAAATTGTCACGTGCATGACTTGAAATCGCTAATTAGCAAAAGAGAGTGAGGGTGGTAGTATGTTACTTGGATATGCAATAAACGAGGAAGCTCTCCCCAGATAAAATTTCGGATTGGATGCTTAAGTTGCTCCTCGAAACTACATCAATACCAACATTCATTGTAAGAAAATAAACATGAATATTTTGCACCAATACCAACATGTATATATATGCAATTCCCCCTTTGCACAAAGTATCACTTCATACATTATGCACACACACATAGAGCATGTTGTATGTTTACTATGTGTACATAAAGACTGATCGAGTACCAACTTGCAAACATTCACACATCGTCGTTACAAATACAAAAACAGAAAAACCAAATAGATTAAATTTGTAGCAAGTTAGGTAAAATTAACATTATTACTGCTGATTAAGGACACCTCAATCAAGATCAGTTTACATGGCTTGCGGTGATTGCAAACATTTTGATAGACATAGACTATACTGCCAGTCTAAGAGTGCTAGGTATCATAACAAGGGTTCCCTTCATCGTCGCGCCACATCAGCATCCCATTTTCCCACAACTAACCACAACAAACCCCCTCCTCACTCATAACAAACCTCAACTTCTTCATTTGGGCCCCACCACTACCACTTTATTTTTTTTATTCAATTTTTAAATAAACTAAATTTATTTCATTAATAATTAAAATACATTAAAATTTTTTATAAAAAATATAAATAACATTTTTATAAAAAAAAATATTAAAACATGAGCACTTTTATAAACCTTGACCAAATACCCATTTGCCAGCCCAAGTCCAATGCAACATTTGCAGCCCAAAAAAAAAAAAAAAAAAAAAAAAAAAAAGGTTGTCTTCTTCATGTCTGCACACACACATACGCATCACACACACACACATTACACACACTTGAAAATCAAAAGAGGAAAAAAGAAGAAAAAATAAACCGGGTCCCACTTTTGTCAGTAGATAAGCTCGTCGTCCCCACGATTTGCTAGTTCACGGCGAGCCACAACGAAGCTCCTCGGTGTGGCGGCGAGCCACGGCGGCCGGCCACGTAGGCGACGGCGAGCCACGATCTCCCCCACACCGTCCACTCTAAGGGATGAAGGGACGATGGACGAAATTTAAAAAACGTCACAAATAGAACATTAGTTCATTTCGTGGCATCTCTAACAACTCTCACATGGTTTAGTTCTCTACATATTATATCAAAGTTTGATCAAACAAGAACAAGTATCGTGAGCACCAAAAATGGAAATAAGCATACCTGGTCGCTGCAATTTCAAGCATCTCATGGTCCGATACATTTGATGGGGACTTTTCACCTTTTATCCGTTCACTAATGTCCAATAACATACTGCAAAAGGAGTTGCATACAAGATTACATATAAGATTGCCAGTCCACTTTAAAAACATCACAGTTAATTCAATTATGCATGGTTTCCCTTTATTAATATAGATAATCATTCTTTTTATTTATTTATTTTATAGCAAAAGTAATATTCATGGTCTCATACCAACATAGAGTGCATATCCTACTACAAAGTTATATTAGTAAAAGTAAAGTTTTTGTTAGTCAGTGATCTCTATAGGATGAGATTTCAACTTAATCTTTATGCAACAAGTTATATATTTTATGACAAAGAAAAAAACAAAAAGCAGCATATGCACATTAAAATCCACAATGTCAACCATCTAACTAACCTGCGTAGCAAATTAGAAGTTGATTGCACTTGTTTCATCTCTTCCTGCTGTCTACTTCTCATTGTCTCGAGAACTTCATCTCTTACAGCTGTAAGCTGCAATAAATTGATATGCCATAATCGGTGATTTGTGCTTAGAAAGAGATGTTAATAAAGAGGGATGTGCATTTATGTGCACAAGTTCAGATGAAATAATAGGAAACACCAGAAGTCTTACCGCTTGCTCTCCTGAAAATATCTTTTTTGCCTCATGAACCCAATTGACAATCATGCCTGATCGTATAAGCCACACTGAAAATATGGAAATTCCTATAGCCCAAAAAGTGTAGTGCATCCAGTGCTGAGTTATTTTCCTTGGCTTACGGTATTTGGAAACCTAAAACAAGACAACAGCATGTGGAATCTTAGTATTATTACATATATCAGCTGATAATAAAACAAGCAATATTCTCAACTAAAATGAATTCAAATTTAACAGATCGTGCATAAATACATAAAACGGTCAGAATACTTTTACAACTTTAGTATCTGCAAAAGCACCACACGAAAGATAAATTTTAAATTAATTGTCTTGGCCCTAAGCATATGTAGCATTTAGTAGACTAATGAAGACCAAAACCCTGTAAAAGACGATAAAAATGACTCATGGATTTAATGAAAGTTATATACTACTACTTATAATACAGATCTTATAGCTATTAGGTGTGGTTTTATTTTGATTATACTCGTATAAAATAATTATTTGGAAACTGAAAATCCACCATCTGTCTACTTAGAAGATACCCAACGCATGCAGCCTTCACGTTTTACGTGTCTAGTGTGGAACATCTACAGTTACTAAGCATTTGACATAGAGGGCAGTCTTGATAATTTATAGAAAGAATCATTTAAGGTGAAATAAGAAGTTACCTACTACTAAGTATATATTAATCATTTACCCTTGATTAAAGTACCACATCTACATATTTTCAAACAGCTAATATTATGAGGTAAAGGAACATGACCTCTAATAAAAGCGTAACGTGATATTCTAATGTTTATCGTCGGCGTCGCATTATTTGCCACCTTAACAACGATTTACAGATATTGCAACTATACATATGAGAGACAAAAGATACGGTGTAAGGGTTGTCTTAGAAGTAACTAAATTTATCTGTCATTTCACTATTCAATCCCTCGACTATACCATGGCATACTTTTATACCTTGTGTGACAAGCTTCATAAAGCAAATGTTCAATTCATCTGTTTGCTTTATGTAGTGATTCTACATGCATGTATGGCTTAAAACATATAACCATCAATCACGAGTCAGCTGTTGATAAACGTCATCCATATAATTAATGGTTTCCTAATCCATATCAGGTTATAGAGCATATAGGTTGTGGAGTGCACCCAAACTTAAGATAAGGAAAAGCAATCACAAGCCTCCATTTTGAGAACTCTCACATTTTATTCCCCCATTTATAAAAACACATAACACTCTCCCTTTCAAAACGATCAAAACAGTATTTTGTATCGGCACTGCACCACCACCATCTTCTCGGTATTATGAAATGACCCACTTCCACATGAGCAAGAGAGTTTTCTTATATGCAAATTCAAACATATTACTAGCTTTTGGTCTGCCTGCGCAGAATATGACATGATCGATCCTTTAGTATCTTTCTGGTAACTATATATGGGAAAATTATCCACCACCACATGAGTAAAAACGTTTTCTTAAAACTATTACTAAGTTTAAGTCTGCCTGCCTATGTAGAATATGACCCAGTCCTCTAGTCTCTTTCTATTTTGGAGTAATGCAAGAAGAAACAGAAAAAAAGTGACAGTGAGGCCCTTGTCAATCTTAATATTACAGTTGCATTATAAAGAAGATAGTTCCTTTAGTATACTCTAACATAGATTTCAGCACACGAGTATACAACAATTAGAACTGCAATTATAAAATAATGAAGATAGTTCCGATTTCAGTCAAAAAAATGTGAACAACAATCACTACTACACAAACTGGTTTTTCCCACAAAAATTTTCCCACGGAAATGAAACTGTGTGAAATTTCACACCGGATACCCACAAATTACACACCAAATTGTTGACAAAATTTTGGTGGGAAATATGTCGTAAATTTCCCACGGATTTTCCACTCTTTACACACTAAATTGTTGACCAAGTTTTTATGTGAAATCCGTCGCAAATTTCCCACGGATTTGTGACCATATTCACACTATTTGTGTTTATTAGACTTCCGTGGGAAACTGGTGGCATATTTCACACATATTAGCCACGGCAAAAAGTATGTGGCAAATTTTAGCTCCAATACTCACGGATTTCACACGGTCTTTATTTATAAAGTTACTATTTAACTGGTTTGTGGGAAATCAATGGGTCACTAGCCACGTATTTCTCACAAAATGTTGTTTTTGTGTTTTTCGTGGGCAATATCTACACGACAAACCATTATATATGTGTGGACATGGACATGTATGTTCCGTATGTATGTTTATGACCTTCATTGTATCTATACATGTTTTGTAGCTAGGTATATCGATGTGTATATGTGAACGTGTAACTATATCAAAAAGGTAAAAGAAAACGATTATGTCCGTGGGAAATATGTGTGTAATTTCCCGCAGATTACATACCAATTTAATAAATCCGTGGGAAATACGTGTGTATATACCCACGAATTTCTCACAGAAAATATAGTTTTTGTATTTTTTTTCTTCTTTCTACTTACACTATCCCACGTTACTTAGTATGTCTTCATATGTGTTTTCTATTTTCATATTATATGTGTTTGTCTATTATAGAACTATATATGTCAGCATCACAAGTTTATGTGTAGGTTTAAGTATAACATTTTTCTGTAACAAACCTGTTGGGTTCAGTAAATACCCAAACCCCTTAATCTAGGATTTGAATAGAAAATAGCCCAAGTATTTAGACATTTAAACATCATCAGGTCACTGAGTGCATAGTCTCTCAGTGAGTCATCTTCGGGATACTCAGTACGAGGCGTAGAAGAAGTCTCTCCACTCAGTAAGGCGGAACTTAAAGGGTGAAGACTGAGTCAAGAAGAAGATGATGGATTCAGTGAGTGATGACAATAACTCACTGAATCCCTAAGACTCCTCTTCAACGATTTACACTGAAGACAAACTGTAGACAAATACTGAAGGCTATGAAGACTGAAGAATGAGCGGGATTAGGCGGGAAATGTTTACCTAGTTAAAACTAAGTCCCTATCTACTAAAGTCAAACATTTCCCTGAATGGCAAGCGGCTGAGCTAAAGTATTTCTGTAAAAAAAAAGCAGCCTCGCCGCCTACTACAAATAGCAAAGTAAACAGTAATCGAATATATCAATATTCGTGATTACTGTGATCTCAGTTTTGTCTTCTAGGTTAAAGTTAAAACCATACTTGTATAAATAGCATAAGAGAGTGAGTGAAAAGTTTTAAGCTTGTGAATTGTAAAAACACACACACACAAGCCAACTTTTCACTCCTCCAAATACAACTTTATCCTTGAGATAGCTCAGTGGGTTCTAAGAGTTGTGCTCAGACTTAGCCTGAGCTTAGAGAGGAGTCACCAAACTTTGTCATTTCAATCCCAAGTACTATTCCGCAAATACTTGGGTAATGTATTCTTTTGATTCATTTCTAATAAGAATATAAACGTTGATAATTACTTTGTGTGTTTTACTTATGTTAATTTCAGTCATTGTTCACTATTAACTTGTTTTATATTCTTAAACTGTTTTAAACAATAGTGAACGGGGAACAACAAAACCGTTGTATATGTGGATATCTACACTTATATGTTAGATACCCACGGATTTCTCACATAAGATCAAATTTGACTTAACAAATTCATAACTTTTAGTAAAGACATGCTATATGTACGACATGAGTATAAATAAATATGATAAAAAGTCATATTTGCTACTAGGGATGTCAAAAAGGTCGATCCGACCTGAAACTGGTTAAGCCTATTCGGGTCGGGTTACTCGGGTCAATAATTTTATTCAAATCAATTCGGGTCAACTTGACTAACCCGAGTTCTAAATAAGGTCGGGTTCGGTTATTGCTTTTAGTCTCAACCCAAATTGACATGAACCTGACCAACCTGACACGACTAACACTTTTACAATGTAAACACATTGAATTAAACAATTTTTTAATAGTTTTACTTATATTCGGGTTGACCCAAACCCGGGTTGACCCAAACCCGAATTTACCTGAACCGGACTAACCTGAGTTCTAAATAGGATCGGGTTCGGGTATGTTTTTAGCCTTAACCCGAATTGACCCGTACAATCTAAACACTTAGGGGTGTTCACCACTTTGGTTAGTTTGGTTAAAAAAATTATGGGTAAAACTGAAAAATTAACCGAACCGAATTCAAGTTGGATTCAACCGAACCAAAAACCAAATTTGAATTCGGTTTGGTTTTCGTTTTGACTCGATAACCCGAATTACACAATTTTTTTCATTTAGTTTTACAGATTTTTTAGCACAAAAAGGATTTTCAAGCTAAAAAATGTTATATTAAAAATGTTATTTTAATATTAGGAAAACGTTTTAATTGTTTTTTTTATATAAATATATAAAAATTATTTATTTTTATGTGTATTCGGTTTTCATTTTGCCAAAACCATATTCAAATTGAAAACCGAATATTTAATTTGGTTCGTTTCGATTTTGAAAAATTATGTTTGATTTATTCGGTTCGCTTCGGTTTCGGTTTTCGATTACCATGGTTATTACACTATTTGAGAACACCTCTACAAGAAAGATCTAGGGGTGAGCGAAAAAACCGAAAACCGAAACCGAACCGAACCAAAAATAACCGAACCGAACTAATAACTGAACCGAATTTTTTAAAACCGAACCGAACCGAACTACTAATTCGGTTCTCGGTTTGCATATGGGTTTGGCAGTTTGAACCGAAAACCGAATTTATATCAATATTTTTTTTAATATATTTTTTTATATATATTTATATATTTTTATGTATATTTATATATAAATAAATACTCTCTCCGTCCCATATTGACTGTCCACTTTGAATTAATATGGGACGGAGGTAGTACTATTAAAAGCTTATCATAATATAATAAACACTTTTTATGCTTGAAATATATTTTTTTGCTAAATATGTATGTAATTATTATTATTTTTTAAATAGTGAAACTCGGGTTATTCGGGTCAACCCAAGAACCGAACCGAACTAGAATTCAACATAACCGAACCGAAAACCGAATTTGAATTTGGTTCAGTTCAATTCTCGGGTTGACTTAAAATTTATTTTTAACCTAATTAACCAAACCAAACTAACCGAACAACCCGATAACCGAACCGATCAACACATCTAGAAAGATCTATGACTCGGCCCACAAGTTTTTTTTTGTATCCGGATTTTTTTAGACAAGCCCAAAATACCACTAGTAACCTAAAACCACTTGATAACCTAATATCATATCATCCCACCGCAGCCACACATTCAACTATATCCCTTAGCCTCTTAAACATAAAACTTATCCAACTCTTTGTTTTTCTCTTACAGCCTCCACCACAAGAAAAACAAAAATCTTACAAACACAAACCTTTGCAAGGATTCGGTTAATCTCTTTTCCTTAACCAAATCCTTACAAACACAAAACCTTTTCATTTTCCAAAACCAAAAATCTCAACCGAATAAAAAACCAGAAACACCTCTATTTGTTTTTTTTGGGGTTTGATATTAGTCACGAACAAGGTAAGTTTTGGGTTTGTTTGTTTTTGTTACTCAACCTCTCGGTTTCTTGTTTTTACACCGATTCTAATATTTGAGGTAAATCTTTTAAGTTTTGGTTATTTTAGTTTATTCAAGGTTTTCTCAAGTGTTTGTGCTTATTCTTCTTCTTTTCATTGTAGATCTTGTAATATATATTAAGTTGGGCCACTCGAAACAACCTCAGCGAAGCGGATGTACAATCGACTAGAAGCAACTGGCGAAAAGAGTTTTCGGAATGAACGGCAAATAAACGGTTGTAGAAAAAAGATGGAAGATGAGATCTATAATGCAATAAAACAATTATTGTTGTTTATGTGGATTTTGAAATGATGTAGTAGTGTTTTTTTTTTTCAGATGTATAATGCATTAAATCATTTATGTGTTTTGTTGAATATTAATTTGGTATTTATTGGATTATTCATATTGGATTGGTTTTTGAATTTTTGTATTTTGGTTGTTTGTGGTTAATTACTTTGATGATTTGTGTTTTTAATATATTTGCCAAAAATTAAAAAGGAAAAAAATACCAATAAACCATCAGAAAAAAAAATCAGATAAAATATTAAAAATTTATTGAATTATATAAAATTTTGATTAGGTTTCACACGAAATTTCCACAAGAAAATTATAGTGTGAAAATATTTGTGGCAAAAAAACCACGGAAATGTGTGAAAAATGGCGACTAGAAACTGTGGGAAATTTTGTGACTAATCTGTGGGAGAAATAGTAGTGTGAAAATCGTTGGAAATTTGTGGCATAAAAACCACGGATATGTGTGGAAAATGGCTACTAGAAAAATTGTGGGAATTTCGTGAGAAATCTGTGGGAAAGTAAACCCACGGATTATCCACAATAATATTCGTGGGAAATAGTCAACGTTTCGTGGGAAAATCTGTGGGAAAATATTTACCCACGGGGTTTTTACACACGAAACAATTCCGTGTGAAATCCGTGGAAAAAGGCCCTTTCCCACGGGATTTCCCACTGGTTTTGCCGTGGGAAAAACCTGTTTGTGTAGTAGTGAATTAGAACGTCCGTGAACAAAAACTTACCACCGTGGATATATACTCTTCCAGCTTGTTTAGATTTGTATCCATCAAACTGAGGGCATCCTCAGTATTATAACCGGACCATTGCTCAGCCCAAGTATTAACATCAGGCCAATGGTCCTTATAATTGTATAGTTTGTCAAACGACAAATAGCCAACCTACAGATGTTAAGTGAGAGAGATTAGTTAAACGGTTAAACCATCCAATGATCAACTACTTGTATTTAATAAAAGAATGGGTACTCACACCAATAGCGGAAATAGATGCTTCCATATTTGAGAAATAGTCATTTAAAGTGATTAGCAATGAAGCAAACGACTCCTCTGAAGATGGCGACATGGTCTTACCGAATTCATCAATCTCCATATAAAACTAAAGAGTAACAAAAAGATACGTGAGTGGTACGGAAGTCAAATAAGTTAAAGTTGGATGAAATTAACCAACCTGTGATAAAAAAACAGCCAAGGAGTGTCTTAAGTTATATAAGACACGTATCTCATCGACGGTATCAACATCTGCAAGATGTTCAAGGTGTAAAGTAGTAGCAAATGTTTGAGGCTCCGGCACGTCATATGTTAAACTTAATAGGTCAGGATTTGAAGGTGATCGCTGAAACTACAACAACGACAAGTGCCCTTATAAGAAAACAACAATATACACGGAACTTTGCGTTTTTGTTCACTTAGTTTATCGAACTACTTTTTTGTTCACATGGGTAACTGAGCTTATGAAACACTTATAAAATATGTGCATGCAGATTATAAAACACGACATTTAGGTTACTTAACTTAAACGCTAAGGTCACTCACTGAAATTATAGTTGAGTGAACAAAAACGCAAATACAAACATACTAAATTGTTAGTATTAATAATAAGTTGAGTTTTTTTTTACATACATGGCCTCCTTTAGGATCGGAGGCAAGTAATGCCTGGTCGAGAGCGTATAAATTTAAAAAGGTACGGTTTAGTATCTCTTGTAGAGCACTATACACAGGATGAACCCTAACAAAATTCAACAAAAACATTAAGTTAAATTAAAAACATAACATTACGGGATTAAAAACATAAAATTACGGAGATTAAAAATATAAAAACATACTCGATAACTTTTTGAGAGGCAGGGACACGAATAGGGAGACAAGAGAAACGACGTCGTGGTGTGAGTGCCGTAATGGCATCCGACAAACGTTGTTGTAGAATGTCTTTACAGTACGTTACTCTGGATTTTGGTGGTGTTTCCGACATCTTTTCTTAGGGTTTTCTTCTTCTTCCTCCCCAAAGTTTAAAGGGTTTTTCTTATATTTTGAATGTGTGAGACTGTATTTCTTTAATAACATAGTCCCTCCAGCGAAATTGATTATTAGCATATTTTAAGTAATAGTAACAAAGTTTCATCACTATTATAATTCACACTCAAACTTTATATTAATCACAAAAATCATTCAAGTTTAAAAAGTGTTTCATTGTTGGATAAATGTTTAAAATAAATGCATTGTTTGGTTGTACCTTGATAATAAACACCCACCCTTGAATTTCACTAATCTCAACTAACTTAATGTACAACCAACTTATGCACACTTAAGAAAAATATAAGTCACCAAATAATAACGAAGTTTGAGAACTGCTCCTTTTTTGTCACTCAAACATAAAAATTACGTAAGAATGGGACAATTATAAAACTTGACTGGTTAAACCTCACCAAAAAATGTATGAATGACTAAATTAGAACACTAATGAAACTTCATTACTATTTAATGATTTAAGTAACGTAACGTGGTGCATGTAAAAATTTTGGTTTTGATTTTTTTTCATCTTAATTATATTTCTTGATTGATCCAAACTTTCATTTCTTTTTTTTTATTTTAATGGATTGTCCAAAATGCCAAAATGTAAAGGTGTAGAATGGTATCTTAATTAAACTTGACTAGTTAACAATTAAGCCCGTTAAAATTAAAATAGATTTATTCTCAAATTACAATGTTCATAGAATAACTACCAAACAAGAGGAGAAATGTAGAAACAAGCCGAGTCGAGGTCAAGTTTGCCAAAGCCTGAGCTCGAGACTTATGATTGTCAACGAGTCTAGCTCGAGCTTGGGCAACCTTGGGCTCAACTCGACTTGTTTCTACCTTCATTCGGTAGTTATGTTATGAATATTTTTAATTTTGAGGATAAAATCCCTTTAATTTGTAGTGGGTTTAACCGTTAAGTTGCCATAAGGTAGTAGAAATTTCACTTAGTCAAGTTCGTACTATTCTACATTTTTAAAACTTCAGGGCATTACAACATAACCAAGTTCAAGGTACAAAACTACATTTTGGCATTTTAGAAATACTATTAGGGTACCTGCGCTATGTAGCGGTCTACTACAAAGAAGACATTAGTCAATGGTATCAACAAGAGATTAGGTGGATGTTAAACTTACATAATATACCCCGAAACCGATTTTCTTCAAAACATCAGACCAAGGGCCATATCGAATGTGTATAGTCTGGTTCACTTCGGTCTGGTCCAACAAAGCATACTGGCCGGTTGTGCATAAGACCGGACCGGACTGATGATTTAATATGAGGAAAAGGGTAAACCGAGGATTGAACTGTAATACGTTCGGTCTGGTTCAATTGGATTTCTAGTAGGAGTAGAAATATCACGTCTAGTTGGCCAAAATGCTTTTGTAATCCTTGTAACATTCTATCCTCGTCCTTGTAATTCTCTTTTTCTAGCTTCTTGCTAGTTAATTCAATTGCCGTTCAAATAATAATAATAATAATAATAATAATAATAATAATAATAATAATAATAATAATAATAATAATAATAATAATAATAATAAACGTTCGATCTGGTTCAGGATAATTACTCGATTTGGTTTGGTCCATTGTCTATTATGCCCAGCCCTACTTGTAATGAACCTAAAAGTGAGATTCATATCTAAATCTTATATAATATGGGAAAAGAAAAAAAAAATGAAAATGTGTGCTCGCACCAACCAATAGGTGAGCTCAATTTCCATATTGAGGCCTTTTATTGGTCAATTGAAAAGTCAAAATTAAGTTTGTAAGAAGTAAACAAGATGAGCCATTCTTGTAAAAATAAAAAATAAGAATAAAAACTTGAAATGATTTACTATCTAATATAGATGATATAAGGAAAAAACAATTGTGACATTACATGTAAAGCCTTCTCCTAAATGTGTCATTTCAAAACTTGAAAACTGTACATTTGAAAACCCTAAATCCACCCCCAAATTTTACAGTGGATATTGATCACCTTTCACGTACTTTTTTTCTCGGACAACCACATTATCATCTTCCCTTTGTTTCACCCCACAGTTCACAAATTCTATAATAAGTATACTTTCGCAAAGTATCGTGTTTGCAAATTGAATTAATCATGAACTTAAAATCTTTCATGCTTTTTCGAGTTTGAGTCAAGATTACTCGTATCTAGGTTTCTTTAAAATGCATGGTTAAACTTTAGATCCACAAAAGAGCCATGTTGTAAGAAGTAAATAAGATTGGCCATTCATTAGGAGGAAAAAAAAAAAAAAAAAAAAAAAAAAAAAAAAAAAAAAAAAAAAAAACTCTCTAAATGATTTTTATTAAATAGAGATGAAATAAATAAAAGAAAGAAGTAAAAGCATTGTGACATTACATGTACAACCTCCTCTTGAATGTGTCATTTCAAAACCTCAAAAATTGTACTTTTAAAAACCCTAAATCCACCCCCCCCCCCCCCCCCCCGCCCCCCAAATATTACAATGGATCTTGATCACCTTCCACCTACTCTTTTTCTCGACAACCACATTATCCCCTTCGTTTTGCTTCACCTCACAATGCACACATTCTATAGTAAGTATACTTTCGCAATGTAACGTGTTTACAAACTGAATTAATCATGAACTTAAAATCTTTCAAGCTTTGTCGAGTATGATTCAAAATTACTCGTATCCATGTAATTTTAAAAATCCATGGTTAAACCTAAGATTCACAAAAGAGCCCACGAGTTGTGTTTTTAAAAGTAAAAAACTTAAGCCATTCATGTTTAAAAAAAATAATAATAAAAAAAACAAAAAAAAAAACAATTTTTTTTTTTTTTTTGAAATGATTTACTATAAAGTAGAGATGAAATAAGCAATTAAAGAAAGAAAAAAAAAAGTATTGTGACATTACATGTGCACCCTCCTTAATGTGTCATTTCAAAACCCTAAAAATTATACTTTCGAAACCCTAAATCCACCCCCAAATTTTGCAATGGATATTGATCACCTTCCACCTACTCTTTTTCTTGGACAACCACATTATCTTCTTCCTTTTATTTTTCCTCAGAGTGTACACAATTTACAATAAGTATGCTTTCCCAAAGTTATGTCTCGTATTTTGTAACTATTGGTTGTTTCGCGCTAACTTTTCATGTTTTGTTATATACACATGTATTATTCTTTGTTCAACGTAATGTTGAGATACTTTGAATATGTTGTGAATAATATGCTTGATCGGGAATCCCTAGTTATGGTATGTACTTAGTTTTTGTTTATGGTTAGTCATGATTTTGCAAACAAAGTTTAACGTTGTTGTTGTTGCAGGGACGGAACTAGGATCAAATATTACTGGGTGCACAAAATTTTGCCAATGAACTGGGTTCATTTAAAATACATTTAGGAAAAATCGATATTTGTTTTTCAAAAATTAACACTATATCAAAAAAAAAATCTAGCTATGGGGTTCCCTGGCATCCGTGGAAACCCCCTAGTTCCGTCCATGTGTGGTTGTTACAGTCGTCACGGTGGAATAGGGTCAGTGTGTTAAACATGCAATAGAGGCCTTTGGGATTATTAGAGTCAACATCCCTATTTTTCTTTCTAAGTTTGTTTTTTTTAGAGGGTGTTTGGGATTGTTTATTTCTTCGGCTTATCTACTTTTTTAAGTATTATTTTATATCATTTATTTGAAATCTAACTTAATTTTTACTTTTATATTTAATCTAACACCTATAAATGAAATTAATTGATTTGTTTCTATCAACATTGTTATTTTTACCAATACTTTTGCATTTTTTTATTACAAAATAAGCAAATCCAAACGCTAGCATCACAAGCGCTTATCTTTAAGCAGAAGAAAATAAGTAATGTCAAACGCCCTCTTATTATTATTTTTTAGGATTTTGTAAATGATTATCAATGCAAAATAGTTGTATGCATCGATAGTTTTACATTAAGTTGGTTGAGAGAAGTTGGAATGTTATTATTAAATGTACAAGTAAACAATGAATGTCCTTATCGACTAGGGAATAGGAATGACATTATCATAAATGTATCTTAAATGAACCCAGTCCATTGGTTGATATTTATAGTGGCCCCATTATCATCAACATGTTCAACTGGAACCAGTGACGTCACCGGTTCGGCTAACCAATTAAAGCCATCCAAAAACGAACTAGAGAGGACCCATTGAAACCGATAAAAACTGGTGAATCAGGTCTCATCGAGATCTATTTCTCCGGTTAATCGTTACAGGGTACCCGCCGCCGAAATGCGCGGGTACCCTACTATATACTATATATAAAGGAAAAACCAAAAAGTAACTAAAAGTGGAAATGTTGAAGAAATATATTTTAAAAGAAAACTATTAACACACATCAAAAACCTGGTTGACCCGGGACGCTTCAAACCCGACAAGTTGACCCGGTTTAATTTGACTTGTTTTCGACCCACCCTGTCGGGTTGACTCGGTTTAAATCGACATGTTTTTTGACCGGAACGGTACAACTGGTTGAACTACCCGGGTCGAACCAGGTTTCAAATTTGACAAAATTATGTGAGAAATGATGAAGTAGTTGTGGAACCCGTGACAAATTTAGAAAAATGGGAGACCAAGTAATTGCAGTTTTTTGTTGTTTATTTTGCTTTGACACATGTACTTTGTCATTTGTATAATGTTATTTTAAAAAATGTTGGTCTTGCACCACTTAAGGGAATATCATATATGAATCGTCTTTTAAAAGTTAATATATATTGTATAGCCGGTATGTAAATAATGTTATGTAAGTTAATTAGAATCACAAAATTTGAATAGTATTGTTATCTTTAGCGTTAATTATTTGTACCCTAAACAAATAGCTTTGAACAATGCTTAAATATCTATGAAAATTAATAGTACAAGATAATCTTATTATGGTGATATTAAATTTGTAAGGTTACAAGTTTAAAAGCCACACGCCAAATGATAAACGCTACACATGTAAAAAAAAATAGTTATCACTGCCTAAATTACTGACAAAACAAGAAAAGACGGTCACACACGTTGGCTATACCTCTAAACTACAATATAATATTGCCAACTACATAATACCGTTTCTTTTTGTAATGCTTGAATTTATTATTACTAAAATCTTAATAACTTAAAACAATCATATTAGAAATATACTCCCACACTTAGATCGACTTCACATAATTTTCTTGAAAACTGTATATTTATGTTGCTATGTAACCACGCATCAGAATTATAGTTATTCGAAAATGATTCTCTAACGCTACAAAAGTTTGTTGAAAGAAACTTATGGGTCGTTGGAATTTTACAGAAAACTAGACACCGCTGCCGCTAGGCACGGGTACTCGTCTAGTAAAAGAAAAACAGTCAAACCTTCAAAAATGAAATGTTGAAAGTTAAAAGTGAGAGAAATGTATGTTGTAATTAATACTTTTATTAAAACACCCCATAACTTAAAAGTAAAATAATTTATTCACATTGTACAACCAATTAAAAGCATATCTATCAAATTAAAACATCTCTACTAAAAAGTACAATAAAATTTTCACAATGTACAATTTAAACAAACTATAACATAATCCAAAATATAAAATAATTAAACACACTAATTAAAGTTATTTTTAAAGGGAATTGATACTCACACCACCATTTTTGATGCATTTACCACCAAATATGCATTACAGTGTTGTACAGTACAACACTGTAATGCATAATTGGTGGTGAATGCATAAAAAATGGTGGTGTGAGTACCCCCATTTTTAAAACACCCTAAAATGAAAAGCACATGTTATTATACACATTAATAAAACACACAAAGCTTTATACAAGCTAACAAGTTGATGGTACATATAGTTTTGAAAATCGGACCAGACCAACGGGTTCAACCGGGAACCGGTGTCGCTACCGGTTCATGTAACTAATAAAAGCCATGCGAAAACGAACCAGAGAGGACCAGTTGAAACTGATACAAACTGGTGAATCAGGTCTCATCAAGATCTATTTTTTCGGTTAATCGTCACAGGGTACCCGCCACCGCAACGCGCGGGTACCCTGCTATATACTATATATAAAGGAAAAACCAAAAAGTAAAAAGTGAAAAGTTGAAACTAAAAAAGGAAATATTGAAAATATATATTTTAAAAGGAAACTATTAATACATATCGAAAACCGGATTAATCTGGGACGCTTCAAACTCGGTGGGTTGACCCGCTTAAACATTTGTAGTTGCTCTAATGTGTATGTTGGAGTGCATTTCATTTTTTCGTCCATTGGGTATTTATGTTAACAAGTTGGGTATAAAATTAGCCAAGTATATTATTGGGTATTAAAAGGTTGGAAATGATATTCCGTTGTTTATTTCTTTTATTTACATAAAAAAAACTTCTAACTTTGGTTGTCATTACACATTTCTCTTGAAGGCATTTAATATGAAAATTATCTTATGCTATCATTTCTTGAAACAGTCAATAACTTTTCAAATTGATATGGAAACCAAAAGTCTGGTAATCCAGAGCCATATAACATTATATGTAACTTGGAATAGACTGAACAACATTATTATACTTATGATCAAGGTCACATACTGAACTAGGATTATAAGGACACTGTGAATTTAGGATATTTAATAATTAGATGCAGTTATTGTTATTTCTTTTTTAGCGGAGCATTTTAATAACCATTATTTATGTTTGTGAACTATGAACGCTACTAAACATGTACGTGTATAGTATATACCATGTCTTCCTTGTATAACTCCATCGGACTTTAGATGTAAGCTTGATTAAGTGTACTTTGTGTGGCTTCTTTGTTGATTTGTTGTTGCATCATTCTTAATATTCGAACTGTTAAAAATATAATATTGGTTTAGGGCAAGCTTATGAAACTTAAAGGGCTCAAATAAAAATATTTTATGTCTAACACTAACTTTGGTGTTTGTTATGATAGTTTTGTATCTGCAGGGGGCTTGATGTAATACTGGAGTATATATACTCCTAACCAAGCTAGGGTTTCTCATTATCATACTTTCTCACTTTCTAATTTCATTGTGTTTTTCTCGTTTAAGTAGATCATCTTGATCTTGTTTTTGGGTTTAGTTTTATAATCAGTTTGTAATAAGTTTAGTAGTGTTTTTAAGTGTGACTTTTGTATTCATAGATCGCATTCGTGTTGGGGACGATCTCTTTCCTTTGTATGTTTAGTTAGCACACATTTGTGGACTAATCTACTATAGCAGTTATAATAAAATATCGTCGTGGGGAGGTTGGTTGGGTGATTTAGTAGTTGTGTTGCTTTCGTGCCATTTTTACATTGATGCGTAATATGTAGGAGTTTAATAATGGGTGGTGATTGTAGCCATTGTAACAAGGCACTATTTGCACTCTAATGACGCACCCGGTCAACCCTATTTTGACCCGTTACACAACTTACCAAGAAAGCCTATTTTACTTCATCTATAACAAAATCCTTTGAACATAATCTTTATAGCGTACATAAAACTTAATCCGAGATAAACAAAATAAAAACACTACTTTACCTTAATTAACCAGTAATCAGTTTTTAAGCCAAATTTGGATCAAAATTGCAAGCACTCCAAAAGATGGAAATCATACAAATGAACTAACCCATACTACTTTGTGTTTAGGTCTACACGCAGGTTGAAAGGTCAATCACCCCCCCCCCCCCACATCCACCCCCACCCCCCACACACACACATTAAAACGGAAACTTGCCAAGTGCAGCCATGTTACTTTGTAACTTCGACGACATTTTTTTCGGGCTCTGAAGCATTTATCAAACTCTCGCCACTCACATCGCTTGGTCTTTCCGGTGTAAGTACCCTTCTGTTCATAGCTAACACATGCTACAAGAGGACAAATAAATTAATACAAGTTAACAAGATGCCTAAGAATCACCTAAAGTTGCACCTAAAAACTACATGTTACATATTTTGAGAAAATATCAAAAGGAATAAAGGGGCGGACTGATGAGCTTGGCACTAGATTTTACTCCCTCCTGATTGATCGAAATGGAAAAAAATTACACACTTAGTTGTTTGAGCGGTATGTATTTGTTCATGCACCTTCTAATAGCCATTCGGTTGCTTTGTTTCATTTTTTGCAAAAATAACCGAGTTATCAGTTGTATGTGAAAAAATGTTGGTTAAAGGTTTCTGCAAACTAGGAACCTTCTAATCTACAGAGAAGCCTTAACATTACGATACACCCTAGTTAGTGTTTGGTCAAGAGGTGTGATTTTAAGCAAAAGGTATTTGGGCTCTAGCAGGGTCGGATTTGAGCTTGTGCAGGATGCTTAACCGTACAGGGCTCCCGTTTTTAGGGCTTCCAGTTTGTGAATATTAGAGATTAAAAAAAACTAAGTTGGGGATGATTTAAGTGTAATAACTGGTGTTTATAATGGATAATACACTTTCTATGTACTCATGAAGTAATTACCGAAGGTGTAAAAAGACAAAGCTTTGATTATGTTTTAATGGGGTTTTACATTTGAATGGGGAAAAGATCCAATACCTTTTTAGCTAGGGGTGTTCATTAATGGGTTGACCCGAAAATCCAACCAACCCAATACCTTTTTAGCTAGGGGTGTTCATTAAATGCTATTGGGTGGTTAATATGGTTTTTGGTTTGGATTTGGTTTACTATAAATAAAAATGTGGCCACCCGATTGACCATACATGCTAGGCTTATGAAATCCTAAGTTTGGGATGAGTTTACTATAATTTAAGTGAATAATTGAGCTTATGAAATCTTAGTTTTGGTATGGGATAACTATAACTTAAGTAAATAATTGATTTGTTCCTTCTATGTAACCAAATCTCTTAAGTGAATAATTGATTTGCTCTTTGTATATAACCAAATCTCTAGCATCTTCATTATTGGAATATATAGATATTTTTCAGTGTTGGTATCGAAATTTCAAAGCATGTTTGAGGTTGAATGTTTCTATCATTTTCTAATTATTTTTAGAACATATACCGGAGTTGATTCTTGTTTAGTTTATCAATACAGTAAAACCTCTATAAATTAATAACCTCGATAAAATTAATAATTTGTTCAGTCCCAACTTGGGACCAGTACAAATTTAGACTCCAATCGATAAAATAATAAGATAATAATTTTTTTGAAACTCCAGTGTACATATATTAGTCCCAACGAAACTATAAATTAATAATCACTAAAAATTCCATATTTATGTATATATGTGTGTGTGAGAGAGAGAGATACACTTCTAAATTCTAATATTGTTTAGTAAAAATGAATCCATAGTCACTTGTTTTTTTCTGAACTTCAAATCTATATTGAGATTATCATAAATTCTCCTTATTGCACTAAAGATTTGGTGCGTTGTTTTCTCGTATTGCAACAAAAAGTGTTAATTTTATTTTTATAAAGTGTGAATGTGAATTTATAAAATGTTAATTGGAACTTGTTTTTCAAATTTATTTTTCGTCTCTAATGAGTATAAATTGTAACTAGCTGGTATATTAGATTTGAAAATTTAATGTCATACGTAAAACCTCTTTAAATTAATAAATTATTAATTTATCGATATAATAATATCTCGCTAAATTTATAAAATATCCCGGTCCCAACACTATTAATTTATAGAGGTTTTACTGTAGTTGAATTAACATGTATTGTATTTTTTTTATTTCATTGTTTACTCCTTATTAGTTTTTGTAGTTCTCTATCGTAATTTGTACCTCTATTTTCTCCTATTTGGTTTATCGGGTACCAAACTGATATACCCATTGTTAATTTTTAAGTGGTTTGGTTCGGTTTTGTTCATTTTCGGTTTGGTTTTTTAGTGTAATATTTCTCATCAAAAAACCAAATGACTCAATTAACTGAACATTGACCGTTTGAACACCCTTGTTTTTATCTGGGAGGCCACAACAAAACTATTTTATCTATAAGTATAAGTTATGGGCCTACTAAATATGTCATTTTGTTTAAGCCCTTTTAACTTTTCTATTTCATAAATACAACCCTAATTGTTAAATATAGGATTCAAGATCCCACAAACCAACATCTATATTCCACAAGAAGTGTATGTATATTTCGGATACTAATGTTAGAGCTTTATCACTTACCTTTTTATTATACATGACCTCCTACTTCAACTAACATTAATAGCTTGGGCTCCACGTATTTTTTCTACATGTTCTATAATTAACATTCTAGAATAAAGTAAAATATATACAAAAGTCTAAAGCATTGAAAAAGAAATGCAGAATTTTACATTACTATCGTAACATATCTAAAATACTAGTTTTAATGAATGTGCACACATGGGGTTCGAACAATAACTACAACTAATAATATTATTTCAACTATATTTATTCGGGTTTGAAAGTATGTACAAATTTTGTTTTTAATGTTATTGTTTGAGTAGTTAAATTTTATATTTTAACATAAGTCAAATTTAGTTAATATAAGTGCTTATCTATTTCTTATAATTAATCTTGTGCATACACTCAATACCACGTATTTCATCTTGATATTTATAACGTGTACGTTTACAGAGCTTTTGTATTTAATATTAAAGACTGTTTATATATGTTATAATTAATCATGTGCATACACTCAATAACCCTTGTTTCAGCTTAATATTTATAACCCAAACATAACATCAATTTAATAATAACAATAATAATTATAATGTTTATGCGTGTAATACCCGGGCACGCATAAGTTTTTACATTTATTATGTATTAATACCAATTGAAATTTGGTAGACTTTTGTTGGTTGAAAATTTTGACTTTGTTTAATGTTGTTGTTAAAATTTAACATTTGATATCATGTTGTAGGCATTATGCGTGTTGTAGGCATTTGAAAAAATGCTTTTCCATATATCTTTATTTTAACTTTCGAGAGGAAATACATGCGTTCGTTGCTATAAGTACAATCTCGTGTATTTATTTTTATCTCACAACAACTCGTTTCTTCATTTTATATTTATATTCCAATTAATAATAGTTTTATCCGTATTTAATCTTTCAAACCGTGTACGCGCGGTTTAAACTTAATAAGGAATAACATGAATCGTTATTGAACGCAAAGAGTAAAAATACTTTTCCGGATATCCTTACTTAATCTCATTAAGAGGAACAACGTGAGTCGTTAGTATATGTATAATCTCGTGTATCTATACATATCACTGTAACTCGTGCTTTCATTATGGTATTTTTAATCCCCGTGCATATATGTTAATTTAATCTATAATTATAACTACAATAATAAATAAAAACAACATATATGTTGTTTTTATTTTAATAAAAAAAAAGTAAGTTTAGGGGTATTTAATAAATATATTAAAAATTTATGAAAACTATTAAGTTTACACTTGAGTTTATATAATTTACTTAAAATTCTAATAACTAAACTTTTATTGATTACTCCCTTTTTTTTCAAATCGACACATATATTTTTGTACATATTTATTTAAATTATTTAAAATTTTACAACTAACCTTTTTTTTATTACATTTTTTTTGTTTTTCTTAACAAAATCGCTGCATATGTTTTTCTTAGCCTTTTTACTCAAAACTGAATTTTAGCACATGTTGACCAAAATCAATTTAATTTTGACTTTCAATATGCAACTAAGAATATTTAATTTTCAACTGGAGCTCTCCTATGGGAGAAAACATTCTTTTGACACTTCTTGGAAATCACTTATTATATAAGAGATAATACGGATTTAAAACAAGCTCAACCATTTTTATGGTACTTAAAAATTTGGCGATTAAGAGCATACTTGAATTTTTGGCACAGTGCCTCCAAAATTAATGAGACTGCCCTGGGCTCTAGTGTATTGGAAGTGCAGGTAAATATGGTTTATATATGCTCCAACACATGCTAGTTATGTGAGTCATATTTTTTGTGTCATGTTATTTCTTATATGTCAGTAGGTTGGCCGGCCAGTCATCTTGCTGGTGTACATTAGACCGTTAGTCTTTTAGATCTTTTGTTTCTTTCGAGTAATTTTTGTTTGTCATTATATGGTGTGTCTTTGTGGTCGTGTTTGAGTTTTGCTCCTTCTCTCGGTGCATCTCAATGTCTGGAGGTTTGTATCTTGTTTTTGTATATCCTTGTACTTTTCTTTTGTTGTTCTAATTAATTGATGTCTTCTCTAAAAAAAATTCTCATTGATGTCGATGGTAATACTAGTAATTTTGTGTCTCTTGGAACTCTTTTACTTGTTATTTATATCTTTGAATGTTCGGGACTGTTCATTTAACAAGGATCATAGACCTCATGTTCATTATTAGTCCATTATTTCCCATATAAGTCCCAGATGCAAAATCCGTACATTAAACCAAAACTATATGTCTAGTAAATTCATTTAGTACAGATCATTGGCCGGACTAGTGTATTTCGTGTAATATATTCATTATGTGGTTTAACCGCTTGAATCTGCTGCTTAGGCCTCGAATCTGATGTAGGTAATGATCTTGATAAAGATTTTGATATAAAATCAAGTTTATTAGGGATATTTTAGGCTCTTTCTTTATGCGATAGTCATAATTTACTGTTTATTTGGATCAAAACTCCACTTTTTGTTGTGCTAATCATTCTATTTCTATCATACATTCTGTGTTTTCTACTTCCTGTTGTGTCTTAGAATTCTTTTTCTGGTTATCTAAATTTTATGATGTTTGAAATGGTTTATCTAGGTCATAGGATTACTATATATCTTGTGCATTCTACTCATTACACCATTATTTTTCATATGGGTTTTGAGATGCAATTTTCAAATCCGCGCGTCATACCAAAATTATAAGTTTTAGATAATTGAGTTTTCTCAAATAGTAGATGAATTCTACAGAAAGTAAAATGGCTGCGTTTGATCCATCCATTCAACTTGACCATGCATGACAACTTAATATTAAGAGATATAGCTAGTGATCCATAAAAGTGGTTTGGGTACTCTAATATTCAATAGATGCGTAGAAGAAAGATGTGACGTATAAACGTGCTTGAATGAACAGTAGATGAAATCTGTTTGCATAAGATATTTCAGGAACCTTATTCATTCATGCTCAACGCCATCAAATAACTATCATTGTCTTTCTGTTTTGAATTCTCCGTGATATTTTGAAGATTGCCTATTGAGAGGATACAACCATGATGAACTGGGTAAAAAATTCTTGGTCGCGTAATGTTGGAGGTAGTCATTAATTACAACGATCCACTTATGTTTTATGTTCTAGTTTCAAGAATTACTCTTTTGCTGATTATTACACACTTCAACATCCCCTCAACACAAACAAAAATCATAAGAGGAATCACAAGAGGGTGCAATTAGAGTTAAGTCAACAACATCAACCAAAAGCTGTAGGAATGTAATGTTTCGTTATTCATTCATAAGCCGAATAATACAATATATAGGGTATTTACCTTAACAATACAAACACGGGCCTTAGCCCAAATAGACTAAAACGAGCTTAATAATACTACAACTAACACTCCTCCGCAGTTTGAGCGGGAGGACACTGGACACTAAAACTAGCACGAAACTCTTCAAACAGCGTTGTAGGTAATCCTTTGGTGAAAATATTAGCATACTGAAAACAAGAAGGCACATGAAGAACCCAGACCTGACTAGCCGCAACCAAATCACGAATAAAATGAATGTCAATATCAATATGTTTAGTCCATTAATGCTTAACCGGGTTAGAAGATAGATACACAACACTCACATTATCACAATAGATAAGCGTAGTGGAAGACAAAGGAGTATGTAGCTCACGTAGTAAGTTGCGTAACCAACACGTTTCAGCAACAGCATTGGCAACACTTCGATACTCAACCTCAGCACTAGAACGAGAAAGCGTCTCCTGAAGCTTAGAGGACAGGAAAGTAAGTTGTCGCCAAGAAATACACAAAAACCTGAAGTGGAATGCCTAGTGGTGGGGCAACCCGCCCAATCCGCATCAGAATACGCCACCAAAGAAGTAGTAGATGAAGCAAACAACTGTAAACCATAGTCCAAAGTGCCCCGCACATACCGTAAAATCCGCTTAAAAGCAGAAAAGTTAGGCTCACGCGGATCATGCATATAAAGACATACCTGTTGCACGGCATACGTAATATCAAGTCTAGTAAAAGTGAGATACTGTAGAGAGCCTGCAAGACTCAGATACAGAGTCGGATCAACAACCGCAACACCATTGGCACCCAATTTGGACTTAGAATCAACCGGAGTCTGATACGGATTACAATCAGTCATATGATGTCACACCCTCGCCGGAGGCGGAAACACGAGGTGTAACGGAAAGGAACATAAGCACAAGATAATAGAACATACCAACATTAATATTAAAAAGAAATAATACTCCATTACAATACTAGTTTAGCCGTCATCGGCAAATATATTACAAAGTTTAGATTCCAAAATATTGAGTTTTATTACATACGACTTGTAGCGACAAGTGAAAACTTCTTTATGCAAGACTTGATAGAAAAGCTTACTAACGATCACCTGAAATGCATGAGAGAAAAACGGGTCAACTATGAAAATAGTTGGTGAGTAAACACGTTTAGCGAAATAAGAAAACTCGTAAGAAATATTCAAAGCTTTCGGTCAACAAAAAAAAAATAGTTCTCAAAGCAAAGGCATTGTGTATCCACTCAGTTCCAAATTCCGCCCATACAAAACTTGCAACCTGTGTGTACACAACCCATTGCACAAAAATATAGTGCGTCAAGTAGTCAAGTGTAAGTGGTCATAATAGTTCACAATATAGTACCAAGTATATAATAATTTAGAGATGCTCCGAACATGGGAGACTTTGCACTGCTCCAACAAGGGAGACTCCTTTGTCACTCAACCACCTAGGCGAGATTTATTGAGAACGCTCCACCAATAAGGCGAGACTTTGACCACTCCACCGATAAGGCGAGATTTTATAGTGATGCTCCGAACATGGGAGACTTTATAACGATGCTCCGAACATGGGAGACTTTGTAACGATGCTCCGAACATGGGAGACTTTGTAACGATGCTCCGAACATGGGAGACTTTGGGTCAAGGTCATAACATGTACGGTTCCATAAATTCCAACAAGTCATTATTTCATAATTAAGTTCAAAGATTTGTTTCAAATTCATAAGTTCTAGTCAAAAGAGTTCACAAAAGTAAGATTCAATTTAATTCAAGTATGATTCATGCATTCAGCCCCAAAATATAGTAAAACGGTAAAAAGGGGATGTGATTACTCACTTGGTAAACTGGTGTGATGACAAAAGTGGGTACACTGAGGTATAATGTGATGCGTCAACCGGGACCTATTACGAGTGGTATGATATGTCATGAGTTGCAATGTAATGTTATGCATGCATTTCGTATGTTATTTATACCATTAGCGAGTTTTGAAAATATTACTAATCGTCGAAAAATACTCTTTTGACGTCTAGACTCTTCAAAAATGACTTTACAAGTATTTACGTCAAAATGTCATCCTACAATGGTTTTATAATGATTTATGGTGAAATTATCACTTTTCGTCGCAAAACAATGTCGTCGGAATTATCATGAAATTAACAAAAATGGCTCCGGAAAAATAGTCGTAAAATAGCGTACGTCGCACGTTAGAGAACGAACTCGACGGTTTTGGAAAGTTTGTATCGATATCTAAAAGTTTCAGTTCAGGAGTTTTCGTCCAAAAGGTCTCGAACATAAAGATAATAAGGGTTAAAGATAGTGATTTTGGCTAATTGTAGTGCAAAAAGTGAGTTTCGGCCAAGTTTGAACATCCGTAATTAATCTACTACAACTCCGCTATACAAACGGCTTGTCGTTTTGAAAAATATGGCCGGTGAACTTGATTTTTCTAGAAGACATTTCGTTCCAAAAAGTTGCACATCATGGTTAAAAACAGCCCTCAACAGGGACGTTACAGCTACCGTAACACTTGTATCATAAAAATAATATAGTTTTTCAGAAAATAATAGTTACGGCAAGTTTATGAAAACGTGCATATCTTTGTCGTTTCAAATCCGTTTTCTACGTATAATACGTCCTTAGCTTCGTATCGAAGTAAACTAATATATTTTTGATAAGTCGAAATAATTTGTGAAGCTTAAGGCTCGTTTTTGACTCGTACAAGAAAAATATAGTATGCTGAAAATTCTGAAAATTATATTTTTCGTCGTCAAACTTGTAAAATCCATAACTTCTTCGTTATAACTCCGTTTTAATCCGTTCAAGCGGCCACGGATTCGTTTTAAAGTATATTTTCTAAATATCAAGGCCAAAATGTCGTGCCTACTGTTGGTTTTTCCAGAAAATCGAAATAAGGACAGAACCTATTTTATACTTATCGAAAATAGTTTTTCGCGGACAAAACCTATTCTAATCCCTTCAAATCAACTCCAAAGGTAATCTAATCCTACCATACACCTTCTTAGGGTGTCATGGGTTCCTAATCACCATCAAGACCAATGAATACCAAGGGGATAATTATAGGATGACCATAAATATATATATAACTCTAAAATCAAGTAAAAATGGTATAAATCACATATGTCTTGCATGTTGCTCCAAAAATGAAAAGATACATATGAAATGAAGAGGAAAAATAAAAAATGATAGAAACATACTTACAAGTAAATATGATGAGGTGATAAGAACCAAGGTTAATCCTAAACACTCTTGGTTTTTATTTCAAAACCTATAAAGAGTATTATCTAGATTGTAATGCTTGAACTTGATAAAAAAATTTGTGATCCCTTGTGAGTTCTTGATAAGGCCGGTTCTATGGAGAGAACCAAAGAGAGAAAGAAGGTTTTTGCTACTAATCAATTATGAGGTGAAAGGTTGAAATGAAAATGAATGAAGTGAAGAAAAATGTTGGAGTATAAATCTCAACTTTCAAAGAAAAATGAGACCAAGCTATAAATGCATACACTTCCCCCCTAGAACCGGTTTTGGGGGGAATGTATCTCACCAAATACATTTTTTTTTTTTTTTTTTTTTTTTTTTTTAAACTTGTGTATATATAATGTAAGTAAATGATATAAATATAGGTAGATAAATGTAACTTGTAAGGTAATGGTAACTTTTTGGTACAAGTAAATTTTTAATAGATCAAAATAGAGTATAATGATTTTATAAAAATTGTAAAAATACATTCCTTGTAAAATTTGAGTGATATAATAATTATCGTATAGTTTTTAAGAAAAACGTCGTAATAATATAACTTTAACGATTTATGTACCAAATAAATTTAAAACACTAGGTAAAGTCAAAATATAGTTTTTATAAACTAAATGTAAGTTTTAAAATATGTCGGGATCATTTTTGAAAGTAACGGATTAAATGCTCAAAATAATAACTCACGCGATAACGTTTATTTAATATAAAAATTACGCGATAAATGTGAAATGAAATGCCATGAATGAATTAATATGATGCATATATATAATTTAAGAAATAACCGGAATTTGAGAATTGTGACATTCTTCCCATGTCAGCGGAATCACGTCCCCGTGATTCGATTAACGATACTATGGTCCGAACCTCGACAAGAGTTCTAAAAGTTCATGCTCGTACGAACAGTCTAAATGATCATATCAATGCCCATGCGTACAGGTTCCCCATTCAACTAAGTACGTGCCCGTGATTAGATTGGATAGGGTAAACTTGCCCAATATCGAACGTAGCTCTCAAAAGACCTTTAGGTAGTCGATTCTAATTTAATCCCACAACTCATCAAACAAGAACTGTCATGAGATTAAACTAAACCGACTTGAGTAAACTTGTCTCTTAGCTTGATTTTCGCAACTCATCAAACAAGAACTGTCACTAGATCAAGCTAGGAAACAAGTTGTTAGAAAGATAGGAATCAACATCCTTGAATGAAGTCTTTTGAAAGATTCGCTCGATATTGGATTTGCTTACACAAATCAAATCAAATCAACAAAATATATAACAACTAAGGTCGATATCAATAGATCTCAAATTAATCAAAGTCGTGAACGAGGTAAGAGTTGGAAGGAAGTTATGCACTCAAAATCATGTTGTACCGAAATAAAGTGGTTGATCAAAGGAATGTACCCGTTACGCGTTGCGGGCTTCCTCAGTGCCCAGATAGAATGCTCGACCACGTGCGGGAGGAATTTCAATGTTCTGATCTTGTGGGCCTTCTATTGCCAACGCCAGGTTTGGACGATTACCTCCTTGATTGGGAGTTCTTTTCAGCTTTGGACAGGTATTGCGAAGGTGATCTAGACTTCCACACTCGTAACATGCTTTTCTCTGTCCTTGATTTCCAGTTCTGTTTGAGCACTTTTTCGCGAAGTGGCCCGTCTGTCCACATTTGCCACACTTTCGGCAGTCTCCTAAGTGATGATAATTACATCGAGTACACAAAGGATGTGGACCTGTATATCTTTTGCGCCCTTGGTTGGTCGCCCCATAGTTCTGGGTTATTCGCTGCCTCTTGTTTTGCTGATTCTGGTCTCGGCTTCCCTGGTGATCCTCCTGTCGCTTTCGTCCATTGTTTGAAGTACCTTCTCCGTTGTTGGTTCGTCTAGCATCGAGATGTATTATAATTTGGGTGAGTTGATCCGCTATTCCAGCAGCGTTATTGTCTGGATTGTCATTGTTGTTTGGGTTGCCGTTGTTGTTACCTCCTGAGCGTGTGTTTCTTGCAGCCATGATCCTACAGAGGACCAAAACATCGGGTTGAGTAAACGACATTCGAACGAAGTCAGATGAGGTGCAGAACGGTGGTAATGTGTTATAGTGATCGAAACATGACAGGAACAGAGACATGCTATGTCTAACAAGTCGAAAGATGGAAAAGAGAAGATATGAACAAGGTACGGTGATGTAGACGTGAACGTAAAAACATGCCATGCATACCCACCCGACCAATGCAACTTCAGGTGACCAGACTTTAAAGACTCGACTAAACATGATTTAAAACTACCACTCTTATCATTGCATGGTTCTTCATAAATTAGACATAGTTGATCAGGCTATGTATAATTTATGAGTAACGATGCAACGATAGGACTAGTTGACTCGGATGATATTCAATGTTTAATAAAATAAAAATTTTTCCGGTTATAGCTGTGATTTTTATTTTTGAAAAATCGGCATTCTCTATAACCTTTGGCTCTGGTACCAATCTGTCACACCCTCGCCGGAGGCGGAAACACGAGGTGTAACGGAAAGGAACATAAGCACAAGATAATAGAACATACCAACATTAATATTAAAAAGAAATAATACTCCATTACAATACTAGTTTAGCCGTCATCGGCAAATATATTACAAAGTTTAGATTCCAAAATATTGAGTTTTATTACATACGACTTGTAGCGACAAGTGAAAACTTCTTTATGCAAGACTTGATAGAAAAGCTTACTAACGATCACCTGAAATGCATGAGAGAAAAACGGGTCAACTATGAAAATAGTTGGTGAGTAAACACGTTTAGCGAAATAAGAAAACTCGTAAGAAATATTCAAAGCTTTCGGTCAACAAAAAAAAAATAGTTCTCAAAGCAAAGGCATTGTGTATCCACTCAGTTCCAAATTCCGCCCATACAAAACTTGCAACCTGTGTGTACACAACCCATTGCACAAAAATATAGTGCGTCAAGTAGTCAAGTGTAAGTGGTCATAATAGTTCACAATATAGTACCAAGTATATAATAATTTAGAGATGCTCCGAACATGGGAGACTTTGCACTGCTCCAACAAGGGAGACTCCTTTGTCACTCAACCACCTAGGCGAGATTTATTGAGAACGCTCCACCAATAAGGCGAGACTTTGACCACTCCACCGATAAGGCGAGATTTTATAGTGATGCTCCGAACATGGGAGACTTTATAACGATGCTCCGAACATGGGAGACTTTGTAACGATGCTCCGAACATGGGAGACTTTGTAACGATGCTCCGAACATGGGAGACTTTGGGTCAAGGTCATAACATGTACGGTTCCATAAATTCCAACAAGTCATTATTTCATAATTAAGTTCAAAGATTTGTTTCAAATTCATAAGTTCTAGTCAAAAGAGTTCACAAAAGTAAGATTCAATTTAATTCAAGTATGATTCATGCATTCAGCCCCAAAATATAGTAAAACGGTAAAAAGGGGATGTGATTACTCACTTGGTAAACTGGTGTGATGACAAAAGTGGGTACACTGAGGTATAATGTGATGCGTCAACCGGGACCTATTACGAGTGGTATGATATGTCATGAGTTGCAATGTAATGTTATGCATGCATTTCGTATGTTATTTATACCATTAGCGAGTTTTGAAAATATTACTAATCGTCGAAAAATACTCTTTTGACGTCTAGACTCTTCAAAAATGACTTTACAAGTATTTACGTCAAAATGTCATCCTACAATGGTTTTATAATGATTTATGGTGAAATTATCACTTTTCGTCGCAAAACAATGTCGTCGGAATTATCATGAAATTAACAAAAATGGCTCCGGAAAAATAGTCGTAAAATAGCGTACGTCGCACGTTAGAGAACGAACTCGACGGTTTTGGAAAGTTTGTATCGATATCTAAAAGTTTCAGTTCAGGAGTTTTCGTCCAAAAGGTCTCGAACATAAAGATAATAAGGGTTAAAGATAGTGATTTTGGCTAATTGTAGTGCAAAAAGTGAGTTTCGGCCAAGTTTGAACATCCGTAATTAATCTACTACAACTCCGCTATACAAACGGCTTGTCGTTTTGAAAAATATGGCCGGTGAACTTGATTTTTCTAGAAGACATTTCGTTCCAAAAAGTTGCACATCATGGTTAAAAATAGCCCTCAACAGGGACGTTACAGCTACCGTAACACTTGTATCGTAAAAATAATATAGTTTTTCAGAAAATAATAGTTACGGCAAGTTTATGAAAACGTGCATATCTTTGTCGTTTCAAATCCGTTTTCTACGTATAATACGTCCTTAGCTTCGTATCGAAGTAAACTAATATATTTTTGATAAGTCGAAATAATTTGTGAAGCTTAAGGCTCGTTTTTGACTCGTACAAGAAAAATATAGTATGCTGAAAATTCTGAAAATTATATTTTTCGTCGTCAAACTTGTAAAATCCATAACTTCTTCGTTATAACTCCGTTTTAATCCGTTCAAGCGGCCACGGATTCGTTTTAAAGTATATTTTCTAAATATCAAGGCCAAAATGTCGTGCCTACTGTTGGTTTTTCCAGAAAATCGAAATAAGGACAGAACCTATTTTATACTTATCGAAAATAGTTTTTCGCGGACAAAACCTATTCTAATCCCTTCAAATCAACTCCAAAGCTAATCTAATCCTACCATACACCTTCTTAGGGTGTCATGGGTTCCTAATCACCATCAAGACCAATGAATACCAAGGGGATAATTATAGGATGACCATAAATATATATATAACTCTAAAATCAAGTAAAAATGGTATAAACAACACAAGTCTTGCATGCTTGCTCCAAAAATGAAAAGATACATAAGAGATGATAAGGAAACATGAAAATGAAAGAAACATGCTTACAAGTTAGTATGATGAGGTGCAAGTAACAAGGTTAAGCCTAAATACTCTTGGTTTTTATTTCAAAACCTAATAAAGAGTAGTAACTAGATTGTATTTATGCTTGAACTAGAAAAATTTTGATGATCCTTTGAAAACCCATGGATGGCCGGTTCTTGAAGGATGAAAAGAAGAGAGAAGCAAAATATTACTAGTCTTGAGTTGTTGTGTTGAATGAAAAAATGAAATGAATTTGGAGTATAAGTTTCAACTTGTGAGAAAAAAATTTTCAAGCAAACATTTAATACATTCACCCCCTTGGTCGGCCAAGGGGGGATGTATATGCTAAAAATACATTTTTTTTTTTTTTTTATAAATATTGTATATATAATTGTAAATAAAATTGTAAGTAAAATGTTGTGTAGATAAATGTAACTTGTAAGGTAATGGTAACTTTTTGGTACAAGTAAATTTTTAATAGATCAAAATAGAGTATAATGATTTTATAAAAATTGTAAAAATACATTCCTTGTAAAATTTGAGTGATATAATAATTATCGTATAGTTTTTAAGAAAAACGTCGTAATAATATAACTTTAACGATTTATGTACCAAATAAATTTAAAACACTAGGTAAAGTCAAAATATAGTTTTTATAAACTAAATGTAAGTTTTAAAATATGTCGGGATCATTTTTGAAAGTAACGGATTAAATGCTCAAAATAATAACTCACGCGATAACGTTTATTTAATATAAAAATTACGCGATAAATGTGAAATGAAATGCCATGAATGAATTAATATGATGCATATATATAATTTAAGAAATAACCGGAATTTGAGAATTGTGACATATGAGCACGCTCCAAAATCTCCATAGCATACTTACGTTGTGACAAAAGCATCCCATCAAAGTCACGTGTAACGGAAATACCCAAAAAATAATTAAGAGCACCCAAATCAGTAATAAAAAACCCCTGATGTAAAGAGGCAATAATCCGTTGTAACAAGCTCTCATATGAATCAGTGAGTACAATATCATCCACATAAAGTAATGTAATGTTTCGTTATTCATTCATAAGCTGAATAATACAATATATAGGGTATTTACCCTAACAATACAAACACGGGCCTTAGCCCAAATAGACTAGAACGGGCTTAATAATACTACAACTAACAAAAGCCACCTTTGTTGGCATATATGTCCTCATGCTTCGAACTACATCACCCAAACTCCGTTCCCAAGTCTTCTTAGTGAGTGCTTTGTTCATTTCGACCTTTAGTAGGCTGTTAACAAGCACATCTGATCACTATTTTGTAACTTTTTTTTAAAGGTCATGCTAGAAAGGAGGGTGGATTGATTTCTGAGTGTCCATTAAAAAGGGCATACGGAAGACGGATTTTTCACCTATGCAAGTAGTGAAGTTATTAAATGTGCTTCGCCCGAAGTGGCAAAATCGGGTTCAAGTTGCGTGGTTGGATTTGTCAAAAGCAGTTGTTTATAGGTGTTACTATGCCTTTATATAAGTTTGACTAGGATATTATGTGTTAAAAGACCTAGATTGGTTGGTCAAAGAACTTTAAGGGACAAGTCAAACTAGTTACTCCGTATATGTTAGTCAATTATCTCGTTGAGTTAATTTTGGCTTAAGTGTGAGAATATGATACTTTAGGAACCAATATGCAAATTAGGAAAACTATATTCAAATTTAAATAACCAAACACTTCGATAATATTCTTAAATCTTCTAGGAGTTTATCCAGATTTTAATTAACCAAACACTTCCTTAATATTCTATAATCTTGTAAGAGTGTCTAAATGAGTGTGGGTGAGCTTTTAAAGGAGAAGAGCAAGAGCATAGCTCAATTGTCATATGATTGAAGAGTCGTGGTTCTTTGTTAATATCTAATTACATTAACGTTACAATGGCAAGCATCGAGAGAACCAAGGGGTTTCACGGGTTTTCGGAAACCCCATGGATTTTTTTGATGAAGTGTTAATTTTTGAAAAAAAACATCGATTTTTCTTAAATGCATCCGGTCAATCGAAATTTGTTTCTAGTATTATTTAGTTAGTATACTTACAAATGAAAAATAAACATAACCGGTCATATTTGGTTTTGGTTTCGTTCTTAATTATAAGGTATGTGTATTATTTTAAGTGTATGATATAATTGAATAAATAGGGTTCATGCATGTCAAATTGGGGGTTTATGGGTAAAGTTATTTATGAGTCAAATTGAAGATGTGTTGTTATTCGATGATTAAGTTCCTTCATTATCTATGTTTATTAGATGTTTGGGGTGCGTTATATAATCATTATGTGATATCTTAAGCATGCAAGAATCATAATAAGATGTAGATAGTAAAACCTTTTTTTAGTTGACGAGTAGTGTTTTTGGATCAATATTTGAAAGCAAGTTAGGACCCTCGTATTTTGTTAAGTAATGATTATTATGGATAATTCAAATGATTTCAATATTTTAAAGTTCTGTTCAAATGTAACGGGTCATATTATGAACCAGTAGTAATATTTTGTGTTTTTAATAATGTTATGAAAGTTGAATTGTTATAGAAATGAATGGTTTTCACAAATAAAGTAAAATTCAAAAATATAGTTTTTTTCTTTTTTTCTTTTTTTTAAGTTGATGCATGATCATATGAGCATACATATTTTAGCATATGATTGTATGCTCTTTTCAGAATCCAAGAATATTGCATATGACCCTATGGTTAGCACATGGTCATATGCTTTTGTCAAAGACTAAATAAGAAACATATGGTTAGCATAAAAAAAACAAAAGAAAAGAAAATTTGGGGCGTTTCAATTGGCTATTGAGAGGATACAACCATGATGAACTGGGTAAAAAGTACTTGGTCGCGTAATGTTAGAGGTAGTCGTGACAACGATCCGCGTATGCTTAATGTAATGACATTTGGTCCAACACTTTTGATGAGCATAGTTTCGGGAATTACTCTTTTGCTGATTACACACTTCAACATCCCCTCAACACAAACAAAATTCATTTAGAGGAATCACAAGAAGGTGCAATTAGAGTTTAGTCGACAATATGCGCCAAAAGCCAATTTTTTGGCATATAGGATGTCCACAATGGTCCTCATGCTTCAACCTACATCACCGAAAATTTGTTCCTAAGACTTCTTAGTGAGGGCTTTGTTCATTTCGACCTCTAGTGTAGGTTGCTAATTGTTAGCCTACATTATTCATTATGTATATGTATTGGGCTCAATCCCGTTTCTTGAATTATCCATGTAACAATAAATATTGTACCATGTTATTATTAAATGGAGCATTGATCGTTACATCACATACATGTTAGCCTGTATTATTCATTACGTAAATGGAGCATTGATCGTTACCTCACAAACATGTTAGCTTGTATTATACACTACAATGTGGGGATGGAGAAGCTTCCATAGTTAGACCAAGCCATGGATTTGTTCAAAACCGCTTTTCAAGTAAGTTTTCGTATGGTTCATATACGTTGTATGTTTTATGTGAATATTAATTTCTAGTTGGAACTTCTCGACAGTGCTTTGCCTTAAAGACACCACACTCTGGTTGGAACATCGTTATGATTGTCCTTTCAGCGAATGCTCAGTCTCAGGAATTATTCCAAAACTCGTGGAGCATCTGATTGATAATCATAACGTTATTATGCATGATGGACCCACATTACCATCGGTATAATATACCAAATCCACTTGAAATGAAAAACAGGACACTGATGATAACAGTACGTTTCAGTTTCTTTTTACAAGTAGTTAGCATATTAAATACCCCCCGAATGTTCACGTGTTTGCAGATCATATGTGTATGTGTAGTATGTTGCTTTAAGATCTTATATGTGTATGTGTAATATGTTGCTTTAGGTAATCCACTGCTATGAACGACAATTTTGTTTGCAAGTGGAAGGATTTCATCTAGGTGAGGCTCCGTTTTATATGTTATTTGTGCGGTTGATGGGAGATGACACTGAAGCCAAGCAGTTTAAGTACTGTTTTAGAGTTAGCGGAGCTGGTAGGGAATTGACTTGGGACGGGGTTCCAAGGAGCATTGGTGAAGGTCTCAAGAAAGCTCTTGATGATCTCAACGAATTGGTGATTCCGAGCAAATTGGCTCTCTTTATTTCAAGCGGGAATGAGCAGGAACTCAGGTTAAGAGTAACGGGGCGTATATGGAAAGCATTGTAAGCTTTAATCAACTAGTCAAGATGGATACATTATTTTGACGTGTCCTAAAAATGCTTCATGGCCGTAAAAACTTTCTACTTTAAAACTCGCACTTGATAAATCCTTGTTAATTACTAGTAATATTTTGATGTCATTTTGTTCATATCTCGTATATCAGTAGCTTATGATTTAGTTATGTAATTTATTTCTTTAGTAAAAAACAATCAACCATAAGTGATTAAACATTAAACATATACAATATATAACCTCCCGGGTAGCTTGAACAGAAAAATCACGTCCGTTTGATTGAAATAATCAGGAATTGAAAAAGTTTCATAGAACAGACAACCAAACGATTGCTACCCTAAATCGTACACATGTGATTAGCGGAAAAATGAATTTATAACCATCTGATAAAACTCATAAACATATAGTTTCTGAAAAATTACAACAGAATAGGGCAAGCATTTTGAAAAGTATGTATACTGAAGTTACATTACAAGTGTCTACTAAACACATAATGTTTTTGTTAAGTTTATAATATATAAAACATACAATAAACATGTAAACATCAAGAGTACACAGCGGAAGACTTAAAGATCATAACAAATAAATAATTAACTGAAAGTATGCGTAACTTACCTCTTGCGAATGTCAGATCCCTTGAGCAAAACCAAGAAGTGGTTTAGAGAGTTGTCCCTTACCGTTCTACAACTCAAACCAAATGGTGTAAGAATAGTGTCTTACTACCACGTTCTTGTACACACGAATTAACCAACGAATCAAGCGATTGCTAGATCTAACACAAGTCCTCGTTTAAGAAAAACGAAACCAAACTCCCTTACAAATGGGGTGTTCGGCCGAAAATGGGACAAGAGAGAGGAGAGGAGAGATCTAGGGTTAATTCAATACACAAGTGTATGAAACCCTAGAACCTAACCCTCTTTATATACTAGTAGAGAAACTTTTGGAACAAGATATGATTTAGGGCTTGGGAAGCCCCCCTTGGCCGGCCATGTAGAAAGCCCAAGGGAAAAACCCATAACTTTTCCAAGTTTTCTATTTCTAGTCCTTTCTCTTTTCATTTAACGGTCGTTAGTCATTTTTCCGTTAAATACTTAACGATCGTTAACCGGACTTAATGTGCAATAATTAATCGTAAACATAAACATTAATTATTAACTTTAATTCTCATTCGCTAATGTGTGCAATCCCGTGGTCACGAGTTCGAATCCGGACATTCACAGGTTTGTAAATATATACATTTCCAACAGCTCCCACTTGGATATGTTTACAAAACGTGAAATGACATTGGTTAGCGTCTAGCAACACGCCAATGCCCCCGGTACAACTCATGTATGGTTTTCTGGAGAAAAACCAAGTTTGATGATTCATCATCATATTCATCCTTTTGTTTCTAATACCATATTCATCCTTTTCCAGAAGACCTTGGGTATGGCCATACAAACATCTTAACAATCCTACGAGGGGCCCAGTAGTATTATACTTCAAAATAAATTTGAAGGAAACAAATCCCATTTTGACTACAAGCAGGATTCATAAATTTCGCAACACTTCTGAAAACAACCCTTATAACTACCAGTTACGTGTAGCGTTAGATTGCTTCACAAAAATGCACTACATCCATGACATATCTCTTGTATCTCAAGTCAGAGGATAAATATCCATGATATACTTAATGACAAAGATCCATAAATTATCATCATGCGGGTGGGATAAGTCATATACTCAATTCATTGAATATCATCTGAAATTAGTCATGCTACGCATCAATATACTTTCAAGTATATTCTAACTAATACTCAGATTTGTCTTAATTCAATATCATTCCCATGTTATTGATCGACAACGGACTATTTAGAATAACTTAAGTTATTCAAGGATTAAAACATGCAAATATAGGATAACAATATTATAAATGAAATTAAACATATACCGTACTTTAATTCATTATAAATAATAATTGTTTAACATCCTTTATCCAAATACTAAATAGATCAATGCATGATAATACTAGTTAATGAATTTTGCCACAAGTCATGAAAATCATACTTGTTGACAAGGCATAATTTCAATTAACTTTGATCTATAGGAATTTTGAGAATACTTATTTCAAGAATTCAATAAGTGAATTTCTTGTATATGTTTACACATATCTTGATATTGTCATATCATTCCATAAGGTGTGTGATAACCTGAACCACCCTTTTATGACAATTATCTTTCAAAACTTTAAAGTTTTAAAGTATTCTATATTCTTTAATGTATAATGCAACTATGCTCTTAGTTGAGCATAACTAGTCAACATGGTCATCATCAAGGATACCATGACTAGAATTGAGTGTCATCTCAATTATACCAGCATCATTGTAAACAACAATATGCTCTTTAAACATCCGTAAACTTTGAACAGTTATAGTGTAATGTTGGTGCCTACCAAAACTCATGTTTGTCGGCAATGACAATTATGAAACAATTGCCATATTTTCATCCATAGAATCTAGGAGCATCTCCAGACTGTGGAATGTGATTCTAAATCCAAACATATTCCTTTTAAAATATTAATTACACTAACAACTTTCAATGTTGTCAAATCATCTTGTAATCAAGCATGTCACAACAATCTTACAACATGATGTACATGATGAATCTTTAAGCCAGACTTTAAGATCTCATTATATATCCATCATGTTCTATTAGACTCATTTATTTACCGCATATGTTTATAGTAATAAACATATATTCCAAGGTTGTATATATTATTTCCAAATCTTACAAACGAAGTTTCATTCCCAAATAAAACTTAATTTAAGTGGAATGTAGTTGTCCATACAACATATAAGATTTAAGAAAAATAAATAATACTCCCACTAGCTTTCAGGAATACTTATGAGCAATCTTATTTTAATTATTAAACCAAACATGGATTTAATATTAAACATGAGAATCATCTCCTATATGCATGCATATATCCATTCATGGATTCTTGCAGTTTGTACATATTCAAAGATTATTTGAATTCATAAAAACTCCTTTGCATTACTTATCGTCCTCGCAAAAGTAATTCCAAAACAAAGAGTTTTGATATTCATTGTCAAAATTTCATATCAATGAAACTAAGTATGACAATTATAATCTTTATACTTCTATTTAATGTATCTAGAAAAGAATATTTAATCATAGTTAATTGCTTAAGTATGATTAATATTATTGTCACTAGACATGCATTAAATATGTGTACAATATTGTCCATATGATTTCTATACAAAAATTTAAACCACTAGGGTTTTCATCCTTTGAAGCAAATCATCTTCATTAAGATAAACCAAGTATCTAAAGTTGATTATCTTTATGGACAGCATCTCTACATTCATAGTATGATTGATTTTCCACAATTCAACATTTGGTAAATTCATCATTATGATTAACAGGCTTACCATGATCCTGTAACTCATATTCCTCAGCATATTAAATATCTGAGATATCCTTACGGATCTATGAATGACAATTCCATCATATTAAGGTCTATCATTTACATGTTTAGCCTCATCATGATATTTGCTAATATATTTTAGAAGATTATGTATTTTGTAATTCAATCTTTCAAGATCTAAATAAAACTCCCACTTGCCTTTTTAAAATTTAAAGATTACCTTTAAATAGTTTAGCAAGTAGAGCAACAATACATTGTTCTCTTTTGGGATATTACAAAAAACATTGACAGTTCCTAACATTAGTTTGTTACAACTCACTCTATAAGTAGTTTAACAAATTCAGAACTTCATTTATAAGAATTAATGTGATTCATCACATTCCATAAACAAATGGTGTCTTATCAATCTTCTAGGTTGGAGTCTTATTGAGTATATTCAATCTATACTCAATCTACTAACCTTGATTACTTTTGGAAGAAACTATAGTTATCTTGAATCAAACATGCCAATAGATTTTGATTCTTCTAACTGAACATACCATAAAACTATGGTATTTCATTAGAATTAATATTGTAAGACAATCTAACAATATTTAAGATAACCATTTACTCTTTGGCTTATCCTATTTACCAACAAAGTAAAACTTAATGGTACAATAGAATTACCAAGTCAATTGCATGCATTATAACACAAGTATTCTTGACCAAGTCAAAAGACATACCAGTTATAATCCCACTATATGTTATTAGTCATTGATCAACTCATTGACTTCATGCATATGTCTTAAAACATAGCAAGTTAACGTCTTACTTTATATTGTAAGTCTTGTATAAAAAGACTTCATGTTTGTGACTTTACAAAATCATAAACATTTATAATTAAAGTAATTATGAACACCACCTCAGGTTTCAATTAATATTTCAAGTTAATATTTACTACATATACTTAAGTCATTCAACGAATACTTAAATTCAAAGTAGTATTAGATTACTTCATTTAATTATGTCATTCCATGAAATGTTCAACGTAAGAAAATGCAAAATCATCCATGCTCGTTCTCACGACACGTGGATATTTTACCTTGGGCTATAATCTAGTTCACGTTCTCACGTAACATAAATTGTAACTACAAGTGTTTCTTAAATATTGAAAATAAAGTAGTCTTTGTTATCATCTTGACACATGTTCTTAATAGGGCAATCATACATATTTAAATGTATATTTCCTATTAGAACGTTATTCTCTTACTTTACAGTCAAGAGAATTCATTTAAATCATATTAATATGTATTGTACCTTGCACACAATAAAGATTTCTCCCACTTATGCACGGAACAACATCACGTAGCAGATAAACAACACGATACACGTTCGTCTATTTGATTAATATGATTTGTGTCGTAGATATAACAAGTAGATGTAGGCCTATATTGATTAGTAAGGAAACGCACATGACTCTCCTTAAAAAAAAACATAAGTTCCTACAATTGGAAAGTAATGATCTTTGAAGATAATCTGGATTACTACACAGGAAATAAGGCTTGTAGCTCCCACTGAATTAGAAATCAATAAAACAACTTCTTATTCAGTAATGCAACACAAATGCTCCCAATGAATCTGACAACATTGTAAGTGTTGCATAACCAGTGAAAACAACTTGCTTGCTTTTTACTTTCCTACACCTTTGAAGAACCATACGTAATCATTACTAAGGTACTAAAAGGTGTATTCTACTCTGTGAATGATGGGTTATCCATCAATGTTATTAACTTGAAAAATTGGGTATGCAATTTCTTCCTTAACAGGTCTACCATCCCCATACTGGTATGTAGCACCTTTAAAGGTTAAAGTAAACCAACTAGATAAATTAAGCTAGTTTTCCTTTTACCAATTTTCGCGGTAATTTGTCTAGCTTCTAATTTTGTAACTCATATACATGTTTTCCAGTTAACCAACATTCATGTTTGTTACAAAAGGATTCATTCACCTAATGAAGGTAATGAAATCTTTATGGAAAATATGACGTGCAATTCATTGCTATGAGTTACATTAGAATTTAGACAATTCAAAACGTTCCTATTATACCTTTCTCATTCATGAAAAGGAATATGATTGAGTCTAATGCTTCTCCCATGGAAAAGAGACTTCGTTTGTCTTTTCAGTAAATTATTCTCGATCAAACATTTGTTTGAAAGCAGAATGGAGCAATTTACTGATCAAAGACTAAACTTTGTTTACGGTTAAATGTTGCAATTATACATTCAAAAGAATTACAAAATTCAATTTTAGTATTTTCGATAATTAACCTTTTTCAAGAAAATTAATTACCCATGGTTCATAAGTATATAACCATTTAATTTTCACTGAAAAACTAGGATCCAAATTGTCATAATCTCATCACATCAGTTGATCTGCTAGTAATGAACCTTATACAAAGTGATAGAGCTTTGGCTCAATTGCCAATTTCAATTGCAATTCCTAGATTTATGGGATTTACATATAGCCAATTTCAATTGCCATGTAAACATGTTTTATCCCATCTTATGCCTTGAGTTGCCAGTTCTCACTACAAAACTCAATTAAGTTGTCCAACTTAAAAAACTGCAAAATCGTCCAGGCCCGTTCTCACGACACGTGGACATTTTACCCTTTGATTACGATCTAAGTCACGATCTCACGCAAATAAAAGGTAATCTTAGGTGTTTCCGTTTCGTTGGATGGCATATAACTTAAATTAAAGGGTAATAACTTTGATGTCAAATCAAATATGTACAAAGATGTCATGCATTCATCTTCGTAACATAGGTTTTATTAAAACATTTATAACTTGTTTTAATGTATAAGATTTTCATCATCAAACTTTAATTGAGGTATTGGATTCACCAATCAAGGAATTTAGTGTTAATTATCATCCATTATACCGTACTTTTGCATAAGTGTAAACACTTAGTGTTTCGGATAATTACCACCGAAGTGGCGCATGGAATTAACACTAATTCGCCCTTAAGATGAGCTTGCACATTTAATGGCTTACTAAGTAGCTCCATTCGAACTTATAGAGGGCAGAGGACCAGGTACGCGCTAAAGCACAACCTTAGACATCCTTTCAGTGTGACTGTGCGCACTTCTTTAATAACCCCTTTATAGTTCATTCTCATGGGTGAGCCGTTCAGTCATTTGTACCAAAGTCATCAATCAATTAAACGATTATGATTACTATTCTTAAAAATACATGTTTCACTATTGTTTAGGTCAGTTTATTTTTCTTGTAAAAATACCCTTGTTACACATAACAAACAAGCAAGTATTTGTAAAAATAAACAAATAAACAATAAATGCATAACAAATAAAAGTCATGCATATCAAATAGCCACATGCAAACGTTTTTGATAAATCCTATTAAATTAATAATGATGGAGGTCTTCCCCAATTTTAGATCTATCAAAATTTAGTGTATATCACTTAAACAAGAAAGACATACAATAAAAGCAGATCCATGATAAAACATGCAGATAATTATCATGGACATAAAATTATACTTAACAATTAATGCAATTAAAACAGAGTTACGCATATACACATAAAGTTGCATGCATCTTAGGGTTTCTAATCCAATTAAAACATTAGTTTACAAAACCCTAATTAGGGCACCAAATAAAACGGCCCCCCTCAAAATTAGGGTTTAGGTTTTGCAAACCCTAGATCTATGCATACAAATAATAACACATTCATGTTTATTTTAATTATGTGTTTCAGTAATTAATTACTTGTTATACAAGGCTCGTGATGCCACTGTTGAGTTTATAATATATAAAACATACAATAAACATGTAAACATCAAGAGTATACAGAGGAAGACTTAAAGATCATAACAAATAAATAATTAACTGAAAGTATGCGTAATGTACCTCTTGCGAATGTCAGATCCCTTGAGCAAAACCAAGAAGTGGTTTAGAGAGTTGTCCCTTACCGTTCTACAACTCAAACCAAATGGTGTAAGAATAGTGTCTTACTACCACGTTCTTGTACACACGAATTAACCAACGAATCAAGCGATTGCTAGATCTAACACAAGTACTCGTTTAAGAAAAATGAAACCAAACTCCCTTACAAATGGGGTGTTCGGCCGAAAATGGGACAAGAGAGAGGAGAGGAGAGATCTAGGGTTAATTCAATGCACAAGTGTATGAAACCCTAGAACCTAACCCTCTTTATATACTAGTAGGGAAACTTTGGGAACAAGATATGATTTAGGGCTTGGGAAGCCCCCCTTGGCCGGCCATGTAGAAAGCCCAAGGGAAAACCCCATAACTTTTCCAAGTTTTCCATTTCTAGTCCTTTCTCTTTTCATTTAACGGTCGTTAGTCATTTTTCCGTTAAATACTTAACGATCGTTAACTGGACTTAATGTGCAATAATTAATCGTAAACATAAACATTAATTATTAACTTTAATTCTCATTCGCTAATGTGTGCAATCCCGTGGTCACGAGTTCGAATCCGGACATTCACAGGTTTGTAAATATATACATTTCCAACAGTTTTTCTGTAAAACTAAAGCTAGTAGAAAACATAAGCGTTTGGTTAAATTGAAAATAGTCAAAATACAACTACGTATTAAAGCCTAGCTATAATACATTAGAGTGGTCCAGTTAAAGCATAAGAGCGGAAGGTGTGGTGATGGAGGTTAACCTCTTCATCACTGCCACCTCAACGCCACATTAGCATAACAAAAACCTCCACAAGTAACCACAACAACCCCCCCCCCTCCCTCATAACAAACCTCAACCTCTTCATTTGGGACCCACCACTAAATAAAAGATTACACATTTACAAAAAAATAATAATAATAAAATAATATTATAATAAATCTGACAAAAGTACATTTTCTACCTTCGCAGTGGTGATGAAGAAGGTAGTGATGAAGAGCGACGAAGAGGGGGGCGGTGTGGTGAAGAGCCACGACAAGGCTGCCACATAAGCCCACGGCGAGCCATGATTTTGCCATACCCTCCACTCTAAGTGCTCCAAAACCCAAAACAGACTATTACGTAAAGCCCGGTATCTAATAAATTGTACTTGGTTCCATTTATGGGTTGTCAATGGTTTAAGTTTTGTTACTTGACTCACATATTTTTGCAAAAAGTTCTTATAATTAGTTAACAATATTTTTTTAAAAGACGGATGAAGTTTTTTCGTCTTCCTAAGAAGTGTTAGAAAATTTATCTTCGCTTTTCTGTGACTGAACGCGTGTGATTTTCATGACACGCGTGTGATTTTCTCGTGAGGCAGCAAGTCTGTTTGCTTTTGGTTTTCTTGGTTGTTTTTTTGTTGCTGTTGGTGTTGAAATTTTTGGTCTTACGTTGGGTCAATAAGTTTTGTTTACCATATTAAGGTGGTGTTTGTTTGTAACTTAATTGACTTAATATGAAAAAAACTGAATTCATTAAGTCATATTAAAACTGTTTGTTTGTGACTTAATAGAGAAAGATAACTGAAAATATTAAGCAATAAAACTGAGGGTGTCTGCATTAAGTCATCTCTTAATTAGAAATGACTTAATAAAAAAATTTAACAAACAAGCCCTAAGCATCTGATCTAGGATACCCATTTACAAAGTTCAAAATAAATGCAAGCAGCTTCACATGTAGATCTATGTTTTGCTGTAGTTTTAGTACATATTTACGAGTAATTAATCTATATCAAAAGATTAACCACTTATATAACTAAACCATAAACTTAAACATTGGGATTTCTTAAACAGAATTCTTGTTCATATGACCCTGAGATGAATACAAGCGTTTAGTAACCATTTTTCAAGACCGTGTAAGAAATCCCATCTTAAGCTTAAATGGAATTCTACCGTCAATGCCACAATTTCCAGCAACGCGAAAACTAGATACTTCAATCGTAAAGAAAAGCAAATTGGATATGATTTAGATTTTAGTAATGAACTCGAAAGTCATCCAACTTTAACAATGTTATAAATGTTGGAATTTACGAGAATTTGGAAAGATTTTGTTCTCCCACATCGGTGAAGGTTGTAAGAAACAGTAGGTTTATATGTACACGCATATACTTCATATTAAATTGAGTTGAAGTGTATTATGGTACTCTCTTCTTTGATTTGGTGCTTTGTTAGGAACCTAATCGATTCAGAGGGCATTCTAATATATCTTGCCTCTATATTTTTCAACAAAATGCAACATAATTATTTTATTACAGCATGGACTTTTTTTAACGGCAACTTTTATACTTTTATCCTGCGTATTTTACATATAATACCTCACAATATCTCCAACGAGACTTGAACCCACAACCTCTAGGTTGATAAACCACTCACATACCAATGGCCTTAGGTATTACCGCATGGACTTTTAACAATATCTCGTATCCATTTAGACTAATTTGAAACTTGTAAGTTGAAAAAGAAGTATAAATTAAAAGAAACTGAGGTATAGAATAAAAGTGCATTAGTCAAAAGTTATGTTTGTTAAAAAAAACAATGAAAGTAATAGAAATTTGACACGATTAATGGTATTACACCTAGTTAGTTTCAAAATGCATGTCAAGATATGTCGGGTTATCTTAAAAATTGGTGATGTTGGTGAAAATAATTTTATACACAATAACATCAAAGTTGGGAATTTTGGTGCATATGAACACCATTGGATATTCTAAGTTTGAGATTTGGTACAAAAAATGTATTCAAGATATAAATTTAAACAAATTTCACATCAATATATCATCTTTCATAATGAAGCAAATGTTTGGCACTATATATAAACCGAATTCGCTAAGATGATACATCTTAGAACAAGCCCGACTGCGAGTAGCCGAGCAGTGACTCGTAGGCAAAGAGGACGAATATCACTATATTGGTTGATTATTGCATGAGAAGTATGCATAAGATGTTAGACTAGTATATAATAGGCCGGTCCTAGCTATGGGCGATGCGAGCGACGACCTAGGACATCTAACAAATAAGGGGCATCATTTTTATCATAGTGTGAATAGGTTTATTTGATGTTCTTGTGTTTCATCCATGAAGGAAGATGTAACTCCCCCAAAATACCGTAGCGGAAGACTGTGTCACTGGGGTGCTACTTCATAGTACAAAGTACAAGTTATAGAAAACGACCTCTAAATAAGACGTTTTGAAAAGTTACCATTCGATTAATGAAATCAGAGTTACAAACAATGAGGTCCCAAAGTATAATACATAAATGTTTCGAATGGTAAATGACAAAAGCATAAGTCTTCAAAACATGTCGTGCGACTCTATGTTCCATGCAATAGCTATCGTCTTATGACCTGAGATAAACATGCTAAATTGTCAACACAATGGTTGGTGAGTTCATAGAGTTTGTTTTGAATAAGTTGAAAAGCCTTTAAAGAATGTTCACACAACAAAGGCATTGTAAATCCACTCAGTTCCAAGTTCCGCCCATACAAAACTTGCAACCTGTGTGTTTACAACCCACTGCTAAAATATAATACATTTTATAGTCAAGCACACATACAGTCATAATAGTTCACATTATTCCACTTAGTGTTTGCTCCGTTTATATTAGGAGACTTATCAAGCATGTACGAGGGGACTGCTCCGTGTATGTTGGGAGACTTATCATCGACTTATCATGTATGAGGGGACTGCTCCGTGTATGTTGGGAGACTTATCATCGTCTTATCATGTACGAGGGGACTGCTCCGTCTATATTGGGAGACTTATCATCGTCTTATCATGTACGAGGGGACTGCTCCGTCTATATTGGGAGACTTACCATCGTCTTAAGTATAACACAATCAAGTATAACGCAATCAAGTATAACGCAATCAAGTATAACACAATCAAGTATAATGCAATCAAGTATAATGCTTTGAGTATTTGTATAAAATATAAAGCAAATGTTTGAGCATGTATCTCCCCCAAAGATTTTGTAAAACAATTAAGCGAGTAAAAGTGGGGTTACGAACTCACGGTAATCCTTAAAAGTTTAGAGTACTTGTGAAAGTAAATGAAAATAGTTTGAGCATGTATCTCCCCCAAAAGTAATTCAAAACGTATAAAAGTAGGGGCTATGAAACTCACCTTAAAAATGATATCACAACGTATAACGGAGTCGATGGATAAGCATGGAAGTCTCTACGTATAACCTAGAATATGATGTCAACTCTTAGGTTCGGAATAATGCCTAAGAAAACATGAACGAGCCTATATATGCCATTATATTGATCATGACGTAGTATTTGTATGTTTGTTTATAGAAATGGTTTTAGTTTGTATATCTCGTACTACCGTTCGGGCCATCATAATTCAGAGGTCATGCAGTAAACGTTCGAGGAGATAGGACGCTTTAAATCGTAAATCCAGCAACTCGTCGATCCGTTTACCCAAATGAACCCCTCACATGAAGTTCCCTAGTGTTGTAGTGCTCAATACGTAAAACATGTATTTTGATTACTTGATTATATTATATATTAAGAGTTTATAAATACAATAAATAAACTAACAAAGTTTATAAGTATTTAAATAAGTTTGAGTTATATATATACTTACCTTAAAATAGAATGCTTGAGTATTATGGAAAAATAAAATATTAACGGAGCTTCGACGTAGAATTTGCAGTCTTCGAAAACCCACGGCTATTAGAAGATTATAAAAACGCCTTCTTGAGAACCCGAAGAAGAAAAGAAGATTATAACGACGTCTTTTTGGAGACTTGAAGATATTTGAAGATTATAACGACTCTTTCTTGAAAACTTCCAAGAACGAAGATCAAACGCTAGTTTTCTTCAAGAACACATGAATGTTCTTACAAGATTTATAAGAAATGCCTTAGGGTTTTAGGACTTTGATAGATAAAGAGGTGTGGTGCAAGAATTTAGTTAGTTTTGCTTGGTATTTATAGGATGAGAAAAATAGTTAACTACATATTAGGTTAAAAACTAACCATGGTTAAGTTATATACTTGGCAAGATCTAAGGAATGATCAAATATCCTCCCTACATGTGTCTTTACACGTTTTATATGAGGTGGTGGTGATAAGATTGGAACTTCTTGATATTATCTTGATTTTACGGAGTGTTTCGGTTCCGAAAATCGCTAACGGTAAGTATTTAATTCATGAAACGTAAAACCGGGTGTCGCAAAAATATGAAACTTATAGGAATGATGAAAATCATCATTATACTCCATCTAAAAATATAAAATGGGTGATAAGTCTCATTGGGTGCAAAAACGTTGCTTAAAACTGGAAATACGGGTAAAAAACGCGTAATTCGCAGTTTATCAGAAAAGAACAAAATTTTAGGGAAACGACCGTGAATTTATTTAGAGTAGACTAAAATTAGTCTAAAAGTGATATGAGATGTCAAACTTTGGTTTTCGTCGTACGCGGGATAACTTAACAGTTATTCGTGAAGTTTAAAAATTACGCGATTTAAGCAAAAATGTAGAACGTACAAGGTTAATTTCTTTATGGTCAAAGGAGGAGGGAAATATGTTTGACTTTTCCAAAAATGTAAAAGTTTCTAAAAATCTTAGGAAATACAGTGCAGGAATCGTTAAGTCTGGATGTAAGTAGAATTGTTTAAAACGTAAGTTTAGTTTCGTACTGCGCTTGGCTTATTTGGTAACATAAAAACAAATCTTAAAAATTTTCAAATTCATCATGAGTGATCTAAAAATTTGTCTGATGCGGGGAAAATTGCCGGAGTTGGTTTTCGATATGCGTGTGATGTTTAAACGATGGACTGTCCAAAACGAAACTTTAAAACGATGTTTTCTTAATAACTATTGCGAAAATGATCTAACGATTGTCGAACTCTCAGGTCATTACTAAAATAATTTATCCTACGAGAATGTGAAATAAAAATTTTACGGGATGAATAGTGAAAAGTGAATAGTAACATGAATAGTAAAAAGTGAATAGTGACCCGAAAATGCGAATTGTTACAGTCTCTACTCCTTAAAAGGAACTTCGTCCCGAAGTTCTGTTGATGTTCACTACTCACAGTGTGCACAGTCTAAGGGATTACGTCAAAGCTCATGTATATGGGTTTCTTATCTACTTAGGTACGTTCTTGTGACTATCGCGACTATTGCCCGTTCTAAAGACATACTCTCTTATGGCTAGGTTTGATGAGGCAAGCTTTCCCATTCTCGAGCAAAACCCTCAAAAGATTTTTAGGTAACCGATTTTTACTTAATCTCACAACTCATTAAACAAGAACTGTCATGAGATTAGGCTAAATCGGTTTGAGTAACAACTTGATTCTAACTTGATCTTTGCAACTCATCAAACAAGAACTGTCACTCAGATCAAACTGGAAACAAGTGGTTTGAAGAAAATCTTTTGAAAATTTGGCTCGATTACGGAATTGTTTACACATATGAGACTACTACTCCCTTCATTGCATGATTCTTCCTGAATTAGACATAGGTGATCAGGCTATGTATAATTTAGGAGTAACTATGCAATGCTTGGACTAATCGACTCATATGATGTTTGGTGTTTCAATCAGTTCATAGAAATCTCTCTTAGGTGCTAAAATTACGAAAAAGTCTACAGTGTGCAAGGCGATAGGGAGGAAGGTCTCAACGTATATAGTAGTTATAGTCTAGGCTCTAAATGCAACCTAGTTCTCTATAACCAATGCTCTGATACCAATCTGTAACACCCCCAAAATACCGCAGCGGAAGACTGTGTCACTGGGGTGCTACTTCATAGTACAAAGTACAAGTTATAGAAAACGACCTCTAAATGAGACGTTTTGAAAAGTTACCATTCGATTAACGAAATCAGAGTTACAAACAATGAGGTCCCAAAGTATAATACATAAATGTTTCGAATGATAAATGACAAAAGCATAAGTCTTCAAAACATGTCGTGCGACTCTATGTTCCATGCAATAGCTATCGTCTTATGACCTGAGATAAACATGCTAAAGTGTCAACACAATGGTTGGTGAGTTCATAGAGTTTGTTTTGAATAAGTTGAAAAGCCTTTAAAGAATGTTCACACAACAAAGGCATTGTAAATCCACTCAGTTCCAAGTTCCGCCCATACAAAACTTGCAACCTGTGTGTTTACAACCCACTGCTAAAATATAATACATTTTATAGTCAAGCACACATACAGTCATAATAGTTCACATTATTGCACTTAGTGTTTGCTCCGTTTATATTAGGAGACTTATCAAGCATGTACGAGGGGACTGCTCCGTGTATGTTGGGAGACTTATCATCGACTTATCATGTATGAGGGGACTGCTCCGTGTATGTTGGGAGACTTATCATCGTCTTATCATGTACGAGGGGACTGCTCCGTCTATATTGGGAGACTTATCATCGTCTTATCATGTACGAGGGGACTGCTCCGTCTATATTGGGAGACTTACCATCGTCTTAAGTATAACACAATCAAGTATAACGCAATCAAGTATAACGCAATCAAGTATAACACAATCAAGTATAATGCAATCAAGTATAATGCTTTGAGTATTTGTATAAAATATAAAGCAAATGTTTGAGCATGTATCTCCCCCAAAGATTTTGTAAAACAATTAAGCGAGTAAAAGTGGGGTTACGAACTCACGGTAATCCTTAAAAGTTTAGAGTACTTGTGAAAGTAAATGAAAATAGTTTGAGCATGTATCTCCCCCAAAAGTAATTCAAAACGTATAAAAGTAGGGGCTATGAAACTCACCTTAAAAATGATATCACAACGTATAACGGAGTCGATGGATAAGCATGGAAGTCTCTACGTATAACCTAGAATATGATGTCAACTCTTAGGTTCGGAATAATGCCTAAGAAAACATGAACGAGCCTATATATGCCATTATATTGATCATGACGTAGTATTTGTATGTTTGTTTATAGAAATGGTTTTAGTTTGTATATCTCGTACTACCGTTCGGGCCATCATAATTCAGAGGTCATGCAGTAAACGTTCGAGGAGATAGGACGCTTTAAATCGTAAATCCAGCAACTCGTCGATCCGTTTACCCAAATGAACCCCTCACATGAAGTTCCCTAGTGTTGTAGTGCTCAATACGTAAAACATGTATTTTGATTACTTGATTATATTATATATTAAGAGTTTATAAATACAATAAATAAACTAACAAAGTTTATAAGTATTTAAATAAGTTTGAGTTATATATATACTTACCTTAAAATAGAATGCTTGAGTATTATGGAAAAATAAAATATTAACGGAGCTTCGACGTAGAATTTGCAGTCTTCGAAAACCCACGGCTATTAGAAGATTATAAAAACGCCTTCTTGAGAACCCGAAGAAGAAAAGAAGATTATAACGACGTCTTTTTGGAGACTTGAAGATATTTGAAGATTATAACGACTCTTTCTTGAAAACTTCCAAGAACGAAGATCAAAAGCTAGTTTTCTTCAAGAACACATGAATGTTCTTACAAGATTTATAAGAAATGCCTTAGGGTTTTAGGACTTTGATAGATAAAGAGGTGTGGTGCAAGAATTTAGTTAGTTTTGCTTGGTATTTATAGGATGAGAAAAATAGTTAACTACATATTAGGTTAAAAACTAACCATGGTTAAGTTATATACTTGGCAAGATCTAAGGAATGATCAAATATCCTCCCTACATGTGTCTTTACACGTTTTATATGAGGTGGTGGTGATAAGATTGGAACTTCTTGATATTATCTTGATTTTACGGAGTGTTTCGGTTCCGAAAATCGCTAACGGTAAGTATTTAATTCATGAAACGTAAAACCGGGTGTCGCAAAAATATGAAACTTATAGGAATGATGAAAATCATCATTATACTCCATCTAAAAATATAAAATGGGTGATAAGTCTCATTGGGTGCAAAAACGTTGCTTAAAACTGGAAATACGGGTAAAAAACGCGTAATTCGCAGTTTATCAGAAAAGAACAAAATTTTAGGGAAACGACCGTGAATTTATTTAGAGTAGACTAAAATTAGTCTAAAAGTGATATGAGATGTCAAACTTTGGTTTTCGTCGTACGCGGGATAACTTAACAGTTATTCGTGAAGTTTAAAAATTACGCGATTTAAGCAAAAATGTAGAACGTACAAGGTTAATTTCTTTATGGTCAAAGGAGGAGGGAAATATGTTTGACTTTTCCAAAAATGTAAAAGTTTCTAAAAATCTTAGGAAATACAGTGCAGGAATCGTTAAGTCTGGATGTAAGTAGAATTGTTTAAAACGTAAGTTTAGTTTCGTACTGCGCTGGGCTTATTTGGTAACATAAAAACAAATCTTAAAAATTCTCAAATTCATCATGAGTGATCTAAAAATTTATCTGATGCGGGGAAAATTGTCGGAGTTGGTTTTCGATATGCGTGTGATGTTTAAACGATGGACCGTCCAAAACGAAACTTTAAAACGATGTTTTCTTAATAACTATTGCGAAAATGATCTAACGATTGTCGAACTCTCAGGTCATTACTAAAATAATTTATCCTACGAGAATGTGAAATAAAAATTTTACGGGATGAATAGTGAAAAGTGAATAGTAACATGAATAGTAAAAAGTGAATAGTGACCCGAAAATGCGAATTGTTACAGAAGATGAAATGGAGAAGAAGACCATAAAAAAAGAAAAAACTAAAAAAGTAGTAGCCTTTTGCTTCAAGAAAAAAATACGCTAAAAAATGGGTCATCGCAACTTCAATTTATGGGATCCACTCACTCTCAAGTTGCAGGTACAATTTGACTCAAGTTGGATGATTGTGAGCCATTGAATTTGATCCAATGGTTTAAATCAAAAGAATTTCTTCTGATTTGAGTCATTGGATCAAATTCAATGGCTTATAATGCCCCAAATTGAGTCAAGTTGTACCTCTCAACTTGAGAGGATCCCAACCCTTTTTTTAATATGTTTCGACTTGGGTTGGCTTTAATGTTTAAAATATTATTTTATCATTTGTTTTTCAGCTTACGCTTTTGTTTTCAACTTTAATATTGCTTTTAAGGGCTCGTTTTGTTTGTAGATGGGTTTAGAATTAGGATTTGAATTTAAATTTGTATTAGGATTTGTATTTGGAATTGATGTAAAAAGAGAAAATAGCATATATATATATCCAATGAAACTTGTATATTTGCATATTTTTCCAAAATACAAGTTTTTAATGCATAATGTATAATAGTGTTTAAGCATGTTTTTGAGAAAATATGCAAATATGCAAGTTTTAGTTGGTATATATGTAATTGCCCCAAAATAATATAGGGTTAATAGCATTTAATAGCAATGTATCTTCCTATTTGTTCGAATATCATATACGAACCTAAAATAATACCACAATACCCATCCAACTTTCAAATTTTGTTTCATTCTCATACGTTTTTGTGTCATCTCTTTGCATTGTTAGTCCTTTTGACTAACATCCGTTAGTCATCTCTTTGAACCGTTAGTCCTTTTTACACGTTTTCTTACGTTTTTATCCATTTTATACGTTTTCGCCCATTTTTTTACGTTTTTGTTCGTTTTTAAACGTCTTCGTCCATTTTTATACGTTTCCAAGCATTTTATACGCTTTTCTTAACTTTTTATATGTATTTTTACGTTTTTATCTGCTTTTATACGTTTGCATCCGTTTTAATACGTTTTCATCCGTTTTTATATGTTTTTACGCATTTATCCGTTTTTATACGTTTTCATATGTTTTTGCCTGTTTCTATACGTTTTCATACGTTTTTGTTCGTTTTTATACGTTTTCATCAGTTTTATACGGTTTTTACGTTTTCATACGTTTTTGCCCGTTTCTATACGTTTTCTTATGTTTTTGTTCTTTTTTATACGTTTTTGTTGGTTTTATACGTTTTTTTACGTTTTTGTCCGTTTTTATACATTTTCATATGATTTTGTTCGTTTTTATACGTTTTCGTTGGTTTTTATACGGGTTCTACGTTTTCATACGTTTTTGCCTGTTTTATACATTTTTGTTCGTTTTTATACGTCTTCATCTATCTTTATATGGTTTTTACGTTTTCATACGGTTTGACCGTTTTTATACATTTTCATATGTTTTTGTTCGTAAGAATACGTATAAAAACGGATAAAAACGTATGAAAACGTTAGAAAAACGTATAAAAACGGACGAAAACGTATAAAAATGTTTGAAAACGTATGAATACGGACGAATTTTTTTAAAAAGGAACAAAAACGTAAGATAACGTATGGAAACGGATAAAAACGTAAAAAAACGTATGAAAACCAACGAAAACGTATAAAAATGGACGAAAACGTATAACAACGGATAAAAACGTATGAATACGTATAAAACGGACGAAAACGTATAAAAACGCTTGAAAACGTATAAACGGACGAATACGTTTAAAAGCGAACAAAAACGTATGAAAATATAAGAAAACGGGCGAAAATGTATAAAAACGTATGAAAACGTAAAAAAACGGATAAAAACGTAAGAAACCATATTTTTGAGTTAATTACAAATTGTCGTTAGTCAAAAGGACTAATGGTGCAACTAAAACGTATGATAATGAAACAAATGAGAAAGTACATTGTTATTACATGCCTAACGGACTAATGGTGCAAAGAGTTGGATGGGTATGGTGGTATTTTATTGGTTTCGTATATGATATTTGACTAAATTAAGAAATACGTTACTATTACATGACATTAACCCAATATTTTAATAAAAAAATTAAAAATTATTAAATTTACATTTGATTTAGATTTGAAAATAAGATTTATTATTATAGAAAGAACCACAGTGGTTGAGAATAAAAAGAGGCCCACCAATTTTTAGAAAAGACACCAAGTGATGTACAACTTTTATGTATGCTAGATTTTTGGTATGTAATTGAAATGGAAAATGCATGATAGGATTTAAGTTTAACAGTTTTTATGTTGGAACGGACACACTTGAAATGGGAAATGCCTCATGGATGTTAACTGTAAGTCGTAGTATCTTTTTAAAAGTCATTAGCATGTAGAATATAATTCCGTCATGCTCATGTCTGTAGTATACATGTTGGTTCAGGTATTCAACTGCTACGGACAACAATTTTGTTTGCACTTTGAAGCTATTCTTTTGAGCATTGCTCCATGCTACATAGCATTCTTGCGGTTATATGGGTGAGGAAACCGATGCCAAGACGTTCAAATACTCGTTAGAAGTTGCTGTAGATGACACGAACTTGGCATGGCAAGGAGTTCCGAGGAGTACTCGTGATGGTCATATGAAAGTTCATGAGGATCTAGACGGACTTGTGATTCCACGCAACTTAGCTCTCTTTTTTTCAGAAGGGAATAAACAAGAACTCAAGTTACGTGTATGAATGGAATGATTAATACTTACGGCCTGAATTAAAATAAGAAATTGTCTCTTTTTCTGAAAACTTAGGAGGGATTGAACACTATGACGAAGCTTCCATAGTTTTTTTTTTTTTTTTTTTTTTTTTTTTTTGAACAGCATGATTTGAAAGGTTTATGGATAATTATTAATATACGTATGACCGGATTCGAACTCGAGATTTCGAGATTGCACACATTACGTATGAGAATTGATGTTTAGAATAATTAATATATAAATGTTATTATTAATTATTTAGTCACGAAATAAATACTTAACGATAGTTAATATTTAACGAGTTTTGACTAACGGTCGTTAAAATGTAAACTACAATGACTAGAGTTGGAAATAATAGACGAGAAGGATCTAGAACCCTTGTGGGTTTAGATGGCCGGTCGTGGGGTTCCAAAAGCCCAAGGAGGAGCTTTTCTTGGTCATCAAGTTATTAGATGTGTATAAATACAAACCTCTTGTATTCATAAATCTAATCTTGGATCACCAAAGAACCCTAACTTCTTCTCCTCTCCTCTCCTCTTGGTTTTGGCCGATCGTACACCTCCCTCCCCATAGGGATTCGATTTTCCAACTCCAAGATATAAGTGTTTGGTTTTATTTGTGATTCAAGAACCTAGCTTTTCACATCAAATCGATATTAGTACGTGTGTACAAGAACGAAGGACAAATACAATTGTGTTTGTGGTAATCTTGGGTGTCGACTTTAATTGGGTCGAATTGCATAAACCCTAATTTAGGGTTTGGGTTTTTGTTCCTTGTTCTTGATATCATGTGTTTCTTGAATTGCTAAAAGGTACGCACTTTCTTTTAATTCGGTTAATTAAATTACAAGTATTATTCCTATTACTTCCGCTGCATGCTTTGATGATGTTTACTTGTTTTCAATAATTGTTATGATCAGTAAAACTCAAAATGATTTTATTAGAAAGCTCAAAAAAGCAATACACAAAGCAATCTCCAAGTTAGAGACGAGCCACGCGAAATACAAGAGAAAGCACCACAAAAGAATCCCAACAAATAAACCCAACATAGAAAGCTACAACGAATGAGTACCCATAGTACAAGATGGATTTAGGACCCCATAGTTAGAGCAAGCCATGTATTTGTTCAAAACCCCTTTTCAAGTAAGTTTTCGTATGGTTCATATACGTCGTATGTTTTATGTAAATATTAATTTCTAGTTGGAACTTCTCGACAGTGCTTTGCCTTAAAGACACCTCACTCTGGTTGGAACATCGTTATGATTGTCCTTACGGCAAATGCTCGGTCTCAGGAATTATTCCAAAACTCGTGGGGCATCTGATTGAAAATCATAACGTTATTATGCAAGATGGACCCACATTTAACCATTGGTATAATATATCAAATCCACTTGAAATGAAAAACAGGACACTGATGATAACAGTACGTTTCAGTTTCTTTTTACAAGTAGTTAGCATATTAAATACCGCCATCATGTTCACGCGTTTGAAGATCTTATGTGTATTTGTAATATGTTTCTTTAGGTAATCCACTGCTATGAACGACAATTTTGTTTGCAAGTGGAAGGATTTCATCTAGGCGAGGATCCGTTTTACATGTTATTTGTGCGGTTTATGGGAGATGACACTGAAGCCAAGCAGGTTAAGTATTGTTTTAGAGTTAGCGGAGCTGGTAGGGAATTAACTTGGGACGGGGTTCCAAGGAGCATTGGTGAAGGTCGCAAGAAAGCTCTTGATGATCTCAACGAATTGGTGATTCCGAGCAAATTGGCTCTCTTCATTTCAAGTGGGAATGAGCAGGAACTCAGGTTAAGAGTAACGGGGCGTATATGGAAAGAATTGTAAGCTTTAATCAACTAGTCAAGATGGATACATTATTTTGACGTGTCCTAAAAATGCTTCATGGCCGTAAAAACTTTCTACTTTAAAACTCGCACTTGATAAATCTTTGTTAACTACTAGTAATATTTTGATGTCATTTTGTTCATATCTCGTCTATTAGTAGCTTATGATTTAGTTCTGCAAATTATTTCTTTAGTAAAAAACAATCAACCATATGTGATTAAACATTAAACATATACAATATCTGGCCTCTCGGGTAGCCTGAACAGAAAAAATCACGTCTGTTTGGTTGAAATAATTAGGAATTGAAATCAAACAATTGCTACCCTAAATGGTACACGTGGTGATTAGCGGGAAAATGAATTTATAACCATCTGATAAAACTCAGAAACATATAGTTTTCAAAAAATTACAACAGAAAAGGGCAAGCATGTTGAAAAGTATGTATACTGAAGTTACATTACAACTGTCTACTAAACAGTAAACACATACTCCACCGTTCCAAAATAATAGCCACGTTTCCTTTTTAGGATGCGCTAATTTAATCATCCACTACTAAATATAGATAGAAAGTTTGATCGAGTTTATCATACTACCCTTGCTTGAAATTATTATTACAAACTTTAAAGAAGATATTAATTAATAATTTAAAAGTAAAATTGTTATTCTGCAAAAAGTAAGAGAGATAAAACAGTTATAATTATATTTTTTTTAATTATATATTTTTTTGTCGAGAAACAATAATTTTAAGACGTGGTGAGTAGCGTTTTTTTTAAACCAGAGCTAGTAGAAAACATAACCATGTTGGTTAAATTCAAAATACACGCTTTAATACACTAGAGTGGTCCAGTTAATTCATAAGTGGTCCAAATCTAAAAGAGACACTTACGTAAAGCCCAATATCTAAGACTAGAGTAGAGGTGAGTGGGAGTGTGAGTGACCAAGTTGGTGACTTCTAAAACAGCAAACCCAACTCCTACCCATTTTATGCAAGTATGGTGACTTACTTATCAAAGTGGAAGGGTGACAAACATGAAACCCAAAGGAGAAAGTAATGTCTTTTATTTGTTTTCCAGGGTATATTTTAGTGCATTTAGCATTTTTCTTTTGAGTAGAGTTATTTTATATACAAATTTTTTTAACATATCAAGAGACCCATCTCTACCCTTCATTTAAAAAGAAGCCAATAGTTGAGATTAAAAGCATTTTATTATTTCATCTATTTTTATAATTTAAATATTTCTTAAACCGTTAATCGTTAAACGAAAATAAGTACACCATCGCGACGAGCATTTAATTATGTTTCTATAGATGGACACTTTGATATAATTTCGAAAAAAGAAAAAAAAAATCATTTTTTTCACGTTTTGTCGTCTTTTTTTGTTTGTTTTTTTTTCGAATCTGATATTTGCATGAAAAAATCACATGTGATTAAACACTAATTTGAATACCACATGTGATATTAGTGTTAAATCACATATGATATGATATACATATCATATATGCTTTAACACTAATATCACATTTGAGATTCAAATTAGTGTTTAATCACATGTAATTTTTTTCATGCAAATTTCAGTAATGAAAAAAATGTAAAAAAAAGTGAAAAACACGAAGAAAATTTTTTTGTCTAAAGTAATTGGATCAATTAGATCAAAAAAGAAAAAGAAAAAAAGGAATTGGGTTTTGTAATATGTTGAGATTAATCTCATCAATTAGATCAAATAAAAATGAAGAGAAGATGGAGGATGGAGATTAATCCTTTGATATGTAAAGAATGTTTTGTCCTCAAATGATCTTAAATCTTTTCTTTTTTGTATAAAGTGGGTATTCCGCTTATTCTGTTTTAAAATAAGTGCGACATTTTTATTTTTGGGGTTTTATGGGCTAATTTATAAAATATTTTAGCGCATTTGGCCTTTTTCTTTTTTGAAATGAACATGTATGGCTTTTTCTAAAGTTAAATATTCATTAACGGACTCATGTTTTTTGTCAATTGAAAAACATTTCAATTGTTTTTTTTAACTTATAAATATAATACATTTAGTTATTTAAATATAAATGAGGTATTAAGTTTAAGGAATTTTTTTCCCTGGTAATTTATTATCTTAATACTTTTTTTGCCAGCAGCTTTTCCGCTAACTGCATGATCTTTTTTAAAACCTCAATTATTACCCAAAATAATTTTTAGTGGCCCCAAATAATTTCCAAAAATGTAAAATTGTATAATATAATGTCAAAAAAAATAAATAGCCGACAAAAACAATATAAAAAGCATATCCAATGACATATGTATTTGACTTTTCTAAATGTAACTTTGTACTAAGTTCCATGTAGATTTATAGACTCCATTTGCGTCACAAATATTAATTACTCACTTTACCCTATTTATACGCCTTCATTTTCCTCTCCGGCCACTTTTTCCGGTCATCTTATTTCTTCTCCGGTAAGACCCTTTTCTATTTTCTTTTAATTTTTTTTTTGATAAATATTTGCTAGTAGTGAAGTGTGAATATGAAGTGATGATGATATTAACATGTTGACTTTGTTTTCTCATCCAAAGATTTTCTTAAAAAAACAAGTAATTAATGTTTTTGTGCAAAACCCTGATTAAGGATTTATTGTTTTTATGTTTGATGACATGACAAATGCTTTAAAACTGAATCTAGTAAGTAGAGCTCCACACTGACTGTTGGAATATGTTTTTATCGAGTTTGAGCATCGAAAACTAGCTCGAGCTTAATCGGGCTCGGGTCGAGCTCTTATTGAGCATATATTTGTAGAAACTCGTATGTTTGGGATTGCTTATTGAAACTGCTTATGGTTTTTAATGAAATAACATAGTAGTGTCTAGATTTGCTAATTAAGTAGCTGTTTGAGTGATTGGATATTGTGTTTAGATAAGCAGTTTGCTTATCTGTAATATCAAAATGTGATAAGGAGATGAACCTTTTTTAATAAGCAAATCCCAAACACCACTTTAGTTTATAAAGACGATCTGAAAAATTAAGTTGTGATTTGTGGCCATGTTTTTCATATGTATATCCTAATCTATTCTTCAGTGATAAAAGGGCAAGATACTTTTAGTTCTTTCTTACTATTGTTCTTGTATGGGAAGTTAAATGTCACTTTTCTCGCTTTTAATATCATCATTTCTCATCGTTTATCCTTGTATACCGTCCTTTAGGTTGTGTTTTATGTATATGCTCTACACTGTATTACTGTTTTGAAATCATCGTAACCTTGTTCTTTTGAGAAGCTATGTGTATGTAAAATTGCTAAATGTGATCAAACTTGAAATCACTAGTAACTATATATCTATCTAATTTTTGAATCGACTTGCAGATGAGTTCTAAAAGAGGAGGTGGTCAGTCTAACCGAGGTAAAAACACAGCTGCGAGCTCAAACTTTGATGCTGATCAGTTGAATCACGCTGTCCAAGATATGAACCTAGATTCCGCTCAAGAGGAAGGATGGGAAGTTATCTCCAAAAAAAACAAGAACAAACAAGCAAACACCGCATCTTCAAAACAATATGCTTCTCAGACTCCTAAACAGAACCCGCGAGGTCAGCGTGGAAATCAACAAGTCCGACCTCCGAATAATGCTTGGGCAAACCAAACAGGTGGCAGAGGTGGTGGTGGTAGCAACTACAATCCCACCCCAAACGCTGTCCCTCCACCATTACAAAGTGGATGGAACTGGAACTCGAGGCCAAACAACAATGCAGGTCAAAGGGCAAATACGTCAATTCCTCAACATGTGGAGGAAGAAGTCGAAGACCACAACGAGACTGAAGAAAATGATGAATCAGATGATGAACTTCTGAGTGACGAGTATGATTCGGATGAAGGCTCTAAAAGCCACGAGGAACGGAAGAAGAATAGATGGCATTCTGAATTTTTTGAGACTTTGGATAGACTGACGCTTGAACAGATCAATGATACAACACGGCAGTGGCATTGCCCAGCTTGTCAGAATGGTCCTGGTGCTATCGACTGGTATAAGACTCTACAGTCCCTTATAGCACATGCCAAAACGAAAGGGTCGAAAAGAGTGAAGATTCATAGAGATCTGGCTGAACTTCTTGAGGAAGAGTTGCGTATTAGAGGGGCTATGTTTATGGCAGCTGGTGAATCTTATGGTCAATGGAAGGGGTTGAATCAAGTTGTGAAAGACCGGGAGATTGTTTGGCCTCCGATGGTTGTTATTATGAACACACAACTTGAACAGGATGATAATAATAAGGTATATATCACTTGCATTAATTATTTATACAATGTTTCATGTATTTTTATAGGGGTTTGGATTTGGATTTAGGTCTTGAAACTAATTAGTGGGAGTTGTAGTCGCAATAATCTGTTATTACTGTCTAGAAAAAAAATTCTGCTTCTGATTATGAAATGTCCACCGAATGGTCCTCTTTGGTCATATTATGTAAGTATTAACTTATTAATTACTCAGCATTTGTCTAAAAGGACAAACAGTTCATTAGACTAATACATCTACAAACAAAAAAAAGCACAACTAAACGTTATATCTGACTACTGCCTATCTAATTCTGATCCTACAAAATTTACGTTATCATTGATAAAACCCACATCCAAACACCCCGTTAGAGTCATAAGCATGTAGACAAACATAGGGCTTGTTATATGAGCTAATTTACTGGCATAAAATTTCTACTTTCAGTGGCTTGGCATGGGAAACCAGGAACTTCTTGATTACTTCGGGTCATATCAAGCATTGAGAGCCCGTCATTCTTATGGGCCAAGAGGTCACAGGGGAATGAGTGTGCTGATATTCGAGGCATCGGCTATAGGATACACAGAGGCTGAGCGGTTAAGCAAACACTTTGAACACCAAGGCACGGACCGAGATGCATGGGAGCATCGACCTAATCTGTTTTATCCCGGTGGGAAACGACTGTTGTATGGTTACATGGCAAATAAAAGAGATATGGAATACTTTAATCAGCATTCTCAAGGTCCGTATCTTTTTTGTTCTATCAAATTCATTCAGTTGTCGAGTTTTTGAAGGACTTGTTTTTATGTCTTCTTTAGGTAAGTCAAAGTTGAAATTTGAGTTGGTATCTTACCAAGACAAGGTTGTTAACCAATTGAAGCAAATGAATGAGGAGAACCAACAGCTGAATTGGTATAAGAACAAAGTTGTTAAAGAGCAGATGCATTCAAAAGCACTCGAAGAGTCATTTGGGTTAGTGTCTCAAAAACTGAGGAAAACAGAAGAAGAAAACCGCATTGTCAGAGAGAGAACGCAACGTTATCACGACCAGAACAAGGAGGAGGTTATCTTTTTAATAAATTATTCCTCTAATCTTAGAACATGAAAGTGAAAACTGAAAACCAATATATATAGGATCATCACTAAGAATTTGGGAGCTTTAAGGTATAAATATTATACTCGTCTAACTTTTTCCATTTATCGTCTCGTGTTTTATATGTAGATGGATTACCAAGAGCAGTTCTTCAAAGACCAGCTGAAAATAATCCAAAATTCGAGGAATGCAAGAGAAAGCCATTTTGATGAGCTGCAGAAGGAAGAACGCAAAAGGGTTACTCAATCTAATTCCACAGTGGATCCTCAAAAGAGGTATCAGCACTTGACTTAACTTTTACCTAAAACATGTCATTATTAATTTATTATGAGTATTATTGTAACCTTTCTTTTGTCATATAACTTTTTTGATTGTTACCTGAGTCAAATATGCAAGTTATCAAAAGAATAGAATATCTGCAGTAATGCGGCTCTTGTATATACAGGGAGGAGAAGCTTAAACAAATGAATGAATTTGAGGAAGAAAGGGAGAAGTTGATGAAATTGCACGAAGAGAAGATGGCGGAAATGAAGAGTAGGCATTGGAAGGAAGAGATCGAGTTAGAGGAAGGGTTTAATGCTGAGTTGACTCAGTTAATGGACAAGTACACTCCGCAATCTTGATATACAAGGCTGATGAACTAGAGAGAGCATAGAGTTGATTGATGAAATTATTCGAATGCCGAAAAGTTTTCTGGTATTTCCCTTTTTTTATTATAAAACCTTGTCATACATCTAGACTTTACAGTTAGACTTTAGACTTCAGAAATAGTTGAACTGGTGTAAGTTTCTTGAGTGGTGCATGCTGTTTTGTTGCTCTTAAATGCACTTAATTGGAAATTTGATGGCAACATTAGCATGCTAGGCTCAATATCATGTTGTTTCGTTCACGGGTTTGACTCCTCTTGATGGTATCATGGTGGTATTGAAATGAGTGTAGGCGTGGTTGTCAAATTCTTACGAGCCACGAGGTGACTGAGACCTTGACTCTTAATTGACTTTGACGCAGTTAGGAGTTAACAATCCTGAAGACACCATAAAAACCATGTAGGATGTATAAACCATATCATCTACTTTGAGAAACAAGGATCTGTAAGATATGTTATAAATTATTAGTGTCTTCTTTTATATTATGACTTTTACTAACCGAGTCACGAGTTAACAACTATGAGTGTAGGTGATTAAACTTCATTTCATGCTTTCTTAGGTAATGGCAATGCTCTTCTTTCTTTTATTTATAACTGTAATTTTATTTATATCTAGAACGCGCAATGTGTCATAATTAGTTCTCTATGTATTAGAGTTGACTGAAATTACTTGTTAATATCTACTTTTACTCGACATAAAAGAGCTTCTGGTTTATCTAGTGGATAGTCTCATTAGACGTGCTCGAGGACATGAATTAGGACAAGTTCTTTAAACCACTCTATCTTAAATTGCATTATATCCTTTTATCTCTCAACTTTAAACATAAGGATTTAAGTTGTGCATGCTATGAGTTTGTGTATATAGTTTACCGAAATGAAAGATATGAAAAAGCCTGTAAACTGATTCTCAGACCGACTCTTGTTTTTCTTACACATTTGTGGTTAACCCAAAAGTTGGTTGTACAAGGGTAAAGTTTGTTAACAATATTTGTAATTTTTCTTGTTTAAAAAATATGTGTATAATTTGTTTATCAATAGCATCCCAATAATCCCATTTTAGCATGGTTAATTGGGTATATTTAATATGTGATGTCACTATCATAGTAAAAAGGTTGGCAAAGGGAAATCCTGAGCATTGCATGATGTGTAACAAATTGATGTCACATTCATATCAAGAGATCAGCAGTTGTCATAAGTCACATTCAGAATATATGGACATACAATCAGTTAATCACATGTCAATATTAGAATTTCACCTAAAATACATTTTAGAAAATAATATAAATTTGTGAACATGTTAAACTTTTAAAACTTCCATATAGTAATGCAAAGCGGTGTTGTAAACAACGGCCTAGGCACTAGGCCGCCACCAGCCGGTCGATTTTACAAAATGGGTCAAAAAAGCAGTCAGCGGCGGTCAACACTGTTTTTAAATTAAGGTTTTTTTTTCAACAGGTCGGATTTTGTTTTTATATATAGTGAAAAAACTCTAATTTAACTAAATGAAAACCAAAGCAAATTAACCAGCAAACCAGGCAACATAACAAAGTGCATCATTTAATGGCAGCAATGCATAGCTCGAGTCTAAAACCTCCAATCGTTAATCATATCAATGATATATCAACCCCATACCATATTCAACTTTCGGGGTGAGATGGTTTTCAAAACATAAAAGTACAGATAGAACATAGGTCTGTGATCAAGTGTTAGAATTAGATAATGTGCAATTACTCTCACCTCTCCTACTTCATAGCCATGGCGCCTTGCACTGCATACTTTGGGGTGTACTTGGCCCTCAACTGACTCAACTCAGTATTATGCCCTGCTTCCATTGCGAGCAATTCCCTCCAGTGCCTACTCTTCATCTCCGCCATCTTCTCTTCATGCAACTTCATCAACTTCTCCCTTTCTTTCTCAAACTCCTCCATCTCTTCAAGCTTCTCATCCCTGTATGTAGAAATCAACATTAATCGTCACCCTATTTATAACCTTACTACAAACTTTATCAATGGAAACAACAATAATAAACGACTGTTATTAATAAAAGGTAAGTCATGTGCCAATACCTCATCTGAGGATCCATGGCAGAATAAACCTGGTCAACATGTATACGTGCTTCCTGCAGCAGCTTATCAAAACGGTCTTCCTTTTCAGTCCTCGAATCTTGGATAACCTTAAGATGGTCTTTGAAGAACTGTTCTTGGTAATCCATCTAATATAAAACACAAGACCAAAACCGGAAATTAGACAATTCCCTGATGAGTAGTATATACAAATCTTTATGGAAGATTGTACAGTTTAGACAAAACGTAATCATGTATATCTATAACTTCAAGTTTCTAAATTTACAGCGATAATACAATGAAACAATGCTAATCGAAATTAGTTTTCGCATTCATGTTATGAAATTTGCAGCCAGATCATAGACAAATTTTATAAAATGACCTCTTCCTTGTTCTGATCATAGACAAGTTTATAAGAATTACCTCTTCCTTGTTCTGATCATGTAGTTGTTTAGTCCTCTCCCTGACCTGGCGGTTCTCTTCTTCAGTTTTCCTCAGTTTCTGAGACACCAACCCGAATGACTCTTCCAAGGCTTTTGAATGCATCTGTTCTTTGGCAACCTTGTTCTTATACCAGTTCAGCTGTTGATTGTCCTCATTCATTTGCTTCAACTGATTAACAACTTTTTCTTGGTAAGAGACCATCTCAAATTTCAACTTTGATTTCCCTAAATGAACATCAAATCAAGTCAAAATAAATTTCAGAAGCTCAGACAGCTAAAAGACTTGACGAAAATTGAAAACATTGAAGCAGACCTTGAGAATGTTGATTGAAGATATCCATGTCTCTTTTGGTTGCCATGTAGCCAAACAGTTGTCTTTTACCACCTGGGTAGAACAGCTGTGGGCGATGATCCCACGCACCTCGGTCAGTGCCTTGATGCTCAAAGTGCTTGCTTAAACGCTCAGCCTCAGTGTATCCTACAGCCGAGGCCTCAAAAATCAGCAAACTCATGCCCCTGTGGCCTCTAGGTCCATATGCATGGCGGGCCCTCACAGCTTGATAAGAGCCAAAGTAATCCAGAAGCTCTTGATTTCCCATTCCCAGCCACTGAAAGTAGAAACCTTATTCAGTAAATTCATTTATGAAGCAAACCACACATTCATTTACATGCTATTGACTCTAACGGGGTGTTTGTATGTAACTTTTGCAAAATTATTTACGTACATTTGAATAACCATAATTAGATACTTAGTTCTTATAGGTTTTATTTTGCATTTGTCTTTGAAGCTGTAGTAATAAATCAACTGATTGACCGTTTGACAAATTCTGATTTTTTAGTAAATGTAATACATCTTATGACCAAAGAAGACTTTCTTGTGACAACAGTAAACACTTCCTGTGAAATGGGGTGCAATTGTCTAGAATTCTGTTAAAGGAAGCACTAACTCGGTAATTTACCTTTTGATAATAAGTTTTCTTTGTTTGTAGCTCCTATAAAACTGATTATCTAGCATCTAACAGTGAGTACAGACTATTGTAAGTTGTAACCGTAAAGCGTAATAATCAGTTACAAACAACAAATCCAAACACCCGTAAATAAGCATAAAAGACTAGTGATATACATACCCTCTCATTTTCATCCTGTTCAAGCTGTGTGTTCATTATCACAACACTCGGAGGCCACACAATCTCCCTGTCTTTCACCACTTCATTCAATCCCTTCCACTTACCATACGATTCACCAGCTGGCACAACCAAAGCCCCTCTGATCCTCAACTCTTCCTCAAGAAGTTCAGCAAGGTCCCTATGAATCTTCACTCTTTTGGACCCTTTAGTTCTGGCATGGGTCACAAGGGACTGCAGACTCTTATACCAGTCAATAGCACCAGGACCATTCTGACAAGCAGGGCAATGCCACTGCCTCGTTGGTTCGTTGATCTGTTCAACCGTGAGTTTATCCAGAGTAGTGAAGAATTCACAATACCATTTATTCTTCTTCCTTTCCTCATTGCTTTTTGGGCTCTCGTCAGAATCATACTCGTCACTCAGAAGCTCATCATCAGACCCATCATCAACATCATCATCACTTTCATCATCAACATCTTCCTCCACAACAGGAGGTTGAGGAATTCCCGTACATGGCCTCAGAACGGGATGGTTGTTTGGCCTTGAGTTCCAATTCCATCCACTCTGCAGCGGTGGAGGAACTGCACTTGGGGCGGGATTGTAGGTAATAGCACCACCTCTGCCACCAGCTGGGTTAGCCCACACATTAGTTGGAGGCCTGACTGGTGCACCACCCCTTCCAGCAGGCCTCAAAGCATCAGTTTGACCCCATGCAGTCGGTTTAGAAGCCTGGATGGAAGCAGCAGCAACAATTCCACCTTTGTTTTTGTTCTTCTTTGAGTAAACCTCCCAACCACCTTCATCATTTGAATCCAGGTTCACATCCTGGACCACCTTGTTCAACTGATCCATATCAAAGTCGGAAAACCCCGCTACATCTTTACCTTTGTTAGTACTCATCTGCAAGCCAATTCACAAACCACACTGTAAATAAAATCTCACCAAAATTCTGTATGTCAAAGGAAACAATCACTCACAAGAAAAAACAAAAGGTAATGCATTTGATGAAGTATAAGTATCGTAACAGAGTAAATACAAATTAAGACTAATATACACAGACTGCAGTAAAGTACAGATTAATGGTCAGATCATCATAAAATATTATTATGTATAAAGATAGTATCAATTTATAAACTATAATCAGGTTAATAAAATGATTGTTTTTGAGCACCTCTTCATCCAACTTAATACCATTAACACAAATGAAAAAAATCAAAGTAGCCTAACACTATAATAGTCACCATTTTGTGGCAGATCAGTGATCAGATAAGATATAGACCGTATCATATAGGAAGGTTCATAAGTAATATCAAACTATTTACTCAAATTAGTACTTTGCTAAATAACTCGAATCCTAATAAAAATTTAAATTGAAAAAAAAAAAAAAAAAAAAAAAAAAACAAAAGTTGCAGGATATACAGATTAGTATTCAGATCAATCTCATTATCATATTCGAAAACAAACCCACTACGTTTACAAGATTATCATCCGAATTCTGTATAGGCAAACAAAAGAATCCTTCACAAGCAAAAACGAAGTTTAGTTTATTTTCTGAATGATAGATTCCGAAAATATTCTTAAACTACCATTCCTTTATTTCGAACATCTCAAAGGCTCAAACTGAACAAAAAACTAGTTACGACAAATATTGACACAGACTGCAGTCACATACAGCATAACAGTCAGATAATCATCTTATTCAAACCCTGTATTCAGTTATAACTTATAACCAATAAGCCGGTTTACTGTTTAGCTTTATGAAACTCTTATTTCGAATACCTTGTCATCCAAGTTAAAACCCTTAGACAAGTGACAATACAAAAGAAGCCAAAATGCTGGTATAATTTGTCTGTTGTTAAACCACAATTTAAAACGCTAAGACAATGTCAATGCTAGTAGATATATCATTAAGTTGTAAATCAATAAATAACAAGGTTTATAAGTAACATTATACAATTTACTCAGTTTAGTCCCTCTGTTATACTACTCAAATCCGAAAGTTACAAGATATACATAATAGTATTCAGATTCGTTATCGTTATCATATTCGAAGGCATCTTAAGCGACAATCAATAATCATGTTCATTACAAAAAATCGCCATGTTAACAAAGTAATCATCAGAATTATGTATAATGTCAAACGATAACAATCATTCACAAGCAAAAACAAAGTGTAGTTTATTTTCTAAACGATAAATTCGAAAACTATCTTCTTAAGCTATGGATTCCTCTGGTTCTGAACATCTCAACTCTAACAAAGAACTGATTATGACAAATATTATCACAAACTGCAGACAGCTTAATACTCTAAACCTAGCAAAAGTGACAAAACAAAAGAAGCGTGCAATTACTGAATCACCTAACGGGTCTGTTGTTACTTGTTAAACCACAACTTAAAACGCTTAGACAATCTCTACGCTATAGTATCCTATCCTCTGTTATTTTAGCTTCTCAAACCCTAAGAAACACTTACTATAGTTTGTCGATCACATGAGAAATATCAACGCAACTTACACTAACATAGAGATTAACCCTCAGATTATCATCTTATTCAAAGACACGCCATAATCTATAAAGGTTAATAAAACATTTATTTCGAATACCTCCTCATCCAACATTCCAACTCAAAACCTAGCACAAGTGACAAAACAAAAGAAGCTCAATACTGGTGCAATTACGAAATCACCGTCTGTTGTTAAACCACAACTTAAAATGCTAACACAATGTCAATGCTATAGTATCCTCTGTTTTTTACACTTCTCAAACGCTTACTATAGTTTTTCAATAACATGACAAATATCAACGCGAATTACTCTAACATACAGATTATATTAACCGTCAGATTATTTTCTTATTCAAAGACATTTACGTCATAAGTTATAATCATGTTAATAGAACGTTTATTTAGAGTCCCAGTTAACCAATTCAAACACAAATGAGAAGTCAACAGAAGCCAAACACTAATATAATCTGCCGATATATAGTAGATGCATAATTTGGTTATAAATCAGTGATCGGCTAAGTTATAACAAGTTTTACAAGTACTATTAGAATATATACTAAAACACAGATTATCAGTTAGATAAATCATCCTAAGGTGTGTTTGGAGTGGACCGCTTTGTAGCGTTTTAGATACAAAGCTTGTTAAATTTTCTAACGCTACTAAAGAAGCGTAAAAAATTACCTCATCTCACGAATCACGATTACCAAACGCTTTTATAAAACAAACGGCTACGGCTGCCGCTTACGCCTACCACTAGTTTCGCATACATCTACGTCCAATTTAAAACGCTAACAAAAAATTCTAAAAAACAACACAATATTAGCACTAGATAAACAGTACATATTAGCCTTCAGATCATCATTTTATACAAATACACACATTTCAAAAAAAAGTCAACAGTAGTCAAACACCGGTATAATATCCACATAAGTAATAATAACGTTTACAAGAGATATGAAATTAAATTGAAAAAAAAAATCAACTAAATATGACAAAAAAATTACTGTACAAAAAATATAGATTAAAATTTTAGTTATAAATTATAAGTAACATTAAATTATTTATTATTTACACAAGCACTAACAAAAAAATAAATTATAAAAAAAGACTGAATAAAATAAAAATTAAATCAATATTATTACAAATTAATTATCCGATCATTATTATTATGAAATTCAGACACAGTATTTTTTATAACAACACTTTTAGGAGTATTTTATAAAAAGTGACACGTCAGCAAAACTTAAACCCTAACTCAAGGTTTATAACAACTTTATACAAACACATTTCCGGTCATTTTTACCGTTAAACTAACGGTAAATATATTTAACCGTAGTAAAAACAGTAAAAAAACGACGGTAAAAAAAACCCGTGAAAAAAAGGCCATCAGAAGATGAATAGAGTCTACCTGAAGTAGTTTTACAGTATGAATATGTGTGAAAATGACGGTGAAACGGTGAAAATTGAGGTGGTTTGACAGCGAGTGAAGTGCACGCCCCGATATGAGAGTGGGGAAAGTTAGCGCGTGGAGGAATAAAGTGGAGTGTGGGATGGTGTGATTCTTTTTTCTGTTGTATTTATTTGTGATTTGATTTGGTGTACGGACACTGCATCGTTTTGTTTATTTTGCAAGATGGTCCCTCAAGTATGAGATAAGTTTCGTTTTGGCACAAAGTTGGTTAGAAGAGAATGGTGGATAAAATGATGGAAAGAAAATGTGATCTTAATCTTGATTTTTTTTTTTTTTTGTTAGTTTATGATAGACTAGTTGGATACCCGCGCATAACGACGACGATAAGTATAGTTATATATATTTGCTTACCCCGTTTAGGAATTTCGTTTCACAACACTCTAAATTTATATGTGTTAGTTGTATGTGTTTGTTTGGGTTACCCGTAGCTTTCCTGTGATATCATTATTCCCGCATATAGAAATACTCTCGCAATCTCTTATCCGTCAAACATTCCCCCCAAAAATATATGATTTTGACGAATCAAGATTATATTGATTGAGATAAAGATTAAAGTTGTAAAAATTTGGATTAAAATAAAATAAACACACTAAAAATATAAAACCTAAAAACTCATAAAAATATATCAAAATGGATGTTGAATTAAAAAGCAAAAAAATTTAGAAAATATGGTGAAATTAGATTATAAACAAAATAAATAGATAAAAATATATTTCGATTTGAAAATAAAGATGAATTTTTAGTTGAGAAGTGATACATGTCACTTTATAATTTGAGCTTTTTATCTTAATTTTTAATGGTTAGGAGTTCGGTTTGGAGTTTGTTAAGAGTGGCATGTCATCTAGTGATTGGAGCTTTTTATCTTAATTTTTTGTTAGAAGTTAGGCTTGAAATTAAGATCGGAATATATATGCATTATAATATAGTATAGATATACCTTTTACTAAAGAAAAGATAGTTTACTTAAATGATCAGTTTGAAGAACGCGTAATAGGAAAAGCTTATTGGTGTATCAAGAGATTTTAGTTTCAAATTTTACTAAATAGACGTTTTGAGGTGGTCAATAATAAGGTCAAAGACAGTTACAGGATACCTCGATCAGAAAACGTATATATGAGTGAAAAACTCACTGTAGAAAAAAATGATTCGTTTAAATAAAAGGTGGAGTTAGGAGACTAACAGTGTGTTTGGTATCCCACTATGGGAATGACGCTATGACTATGAAAGTGATTAAAGGTGTTTGTTTAAGATGTGAGGGCCCACGACTATCGTAATGAATGATAGATATAATCTATACATTAATATACATCTAAAGGGGTAGGAATTGATCTTTTATTGGTGAGGGACCCACAACTACTATCAAACACATATCCATTGTCATTCATGACAAGATACCAAACACATCCTAAAATGTATTATATGAAATTGGAGGATAAAATTCGACAAGCAAAGAAAATATCTTTTGAAATATAGAAAATGTAAATGTAAATTACGTGGTTTTTTCATGAGGGACAAGTCAAGAAATTACCAAGAAATCGCCTAGCGGATTCACAAGGCTATAGAAATTACCAAGAAATTACCAAAAATTTAATTTCATGTCCGTTAACTTTAATATTATTCGTTTGTTACATATTTACTTGACAAAGACCATAGAGGTATTACTAGTGAGCTGGTAAAATCTAAATCATTCTCTAGGTAACCAAAGATTAAAATGTTTAGGATGGTTTTGGGTTAGACTTGATAAATGTAGCTAAATGATGCAGTTATACACCAAAATGATCTGGTGTCGTGCTTAAAAATCATATTAGTAATGACTTAAATGCAAATCTAATTAAAAAAAAATGACAACATATCAATCTTTAATGACATCGATAAAGTAACAAATATTTTAAAAAATTAACTACTTAAGTAATTAGATTCCTCATAAGCAAATCAAGCCATAAACTCGAGAGAGAGAGTAGTGCAACACCGAAACAAATCAAGCAAAGAACAATGAATTGGTATGAGAAGGTATTTCTACTTAAGTGTTTCTGAGTTCTTTTACCCGCACCAATTTGTGCCATTTATTATATACTCTCTTTGTGTTAAATTATAAGTTCACTTTCAAACTATACATAGTTTAAAAAAATCTCGATAAAATCTATTTTAATTGGCTAAATATCAAAATAAACAATCATTTTGAGATGACCCAAATAATAACATGAACTAATAAACTAAGACGGAAGGAGTTATAATTTTCTATCGATGCTCATTGATAAATTCACTTCTCACAATTATATACAAGAAAAAAAGATACTTAGACATATCAAATAAAATGATATGTCTAAGTATCTTCTTAAAAAATGGCGTTGGCATGTCGTTCATAACTCGGACTCTTTATGGGTTCGAGTGATTACAGCAATTCATGGTGATGAAACTGGTTTTGACTTGAAAGGATGCAACAATAGAGGTATTTGGTCTTCTATTATTTCCTCTTATTCTGAATTTGCATGCTCGTGATATTATTCTGTCTTATTCTTTGTGTCGGGTAATGGTATGTACATTCGTTTTTGGAAAGATAACTGGGATGGAAATGAGCCTTTATGTTTTAGATATAACAAATTATATCACTTAAACTCTAATGCTAATTGTGCTTGCGGACCGTTTTTCCAACGAGGCTTGGGTTTGGAATTAGAATAGACAAAGTATAGGTAGTTGAAATGTAGCGGCTCTTAAAGTTTTGATTTCGGAGTTAGGGCATGTTTCTTTGAACAACCGTCCTGATGCTTGGTCTTGGAAAATTTCGGATGATGATAGCTTCCTGCCTAAGCCACGAGATCTCACATTGACAATCGCTTACTACCATCGCTATGTCCTAGTATTAGATGGTCTAAGCTTTTACCTCGTAAGATAAATGTTTTCATTTGGTGACTTATTTTGGATAGACTTCTGAATAGTTTAAATTTATCTTCGCGGAGGCTTAAGATTTCTTCTATTGCATGCCCATCTTGCAATTCGGTATGGAATATGATGACCATGTTTTCCTCGATTATGATTTGGCTAGCGGCATTTAGCGTCTTATTCGAGTGTGAACCGACATTAATATGCCTTTTTTTTTCCTCCTGCTTCGATTGGTTACAATGGTTTAAGAATTGGAGAGCTTCTAAAGACTCTAAAGACCGTATGTATGTCATCTCTGCGGCTTCTTAGTGGGGCTTATGACGGTATCAAAATAGTGATATTTTTAACGATCATCCTATGAGGAGAGTGATCTATTCGATGATATTCGTATTTTTTCTTTTTTTTTTGACTCAACTGTAGAGGTCATAAAGTAAATAGCTGGAAGTTTTGGCTTAATTTGCTTTTGTAATTTCTCTTCTAGCACTTTGCTAGAGGTTTTGTCTTAATTCAATCATGGTTCAAAAAAAAAAGAAAAATAAATAAATAAATAAAAAGATTATGATGATGATATATCATTTACCATATTGTCATACTCGTATATTTTTATTGCTTCAGCGAGCAAATCTCATTTAAAAGGAAAGCCTAAAATGGATACAAACCATAGGTCCTTACAATGTCTTATGCTTTAGGGTGCGTTTGGTAGAGAGAAATTCAGAGAAAAGAAATGAAGTAGAGAATAAAATCTCAGAGAATAGAAATCAGTAGAGAATTGTGTTCAATTCTAATGTTTGGTAACAACAGAGACTTGACCCGAGAAATGAAAAAAAAAAAATTATTTAAAAAAAAAATAACTTTCAAAAATAATTTTTTTTTAAAAAAAAAACTTATTTTAAAAAAAAACTTATTTTTTTTTAAAAAAAAAATTATTTTTAAAAAAAAAAACTTATTTTTTTTAAAAAAATAATTTAAAAAAAAAATATTTTAAAAAAATAAATTTTTAAAAAAATAATTTTTTAAAAATAATTTTGAAAAAAAAATGTATTTATTTAAAAAAAAAACTTATTTATTTAAAAAAAATGTATGTATTTATTTAAAAAAATATATTTAAAAAAATAATTTTTTAAAAATAATTTAAAAAAAAATGTATTTATTTAAAAAAAAACTTATTTTAAAAAAAAATAATTTTTTTTAAAAAAATATATAACTTTTTTAAATATTTTTTTTAATTTTTTTTAAATGTAAAAAAAAAAAAAAAAAAAAAAAAAAAAAAAAAAAAATTAATCTATTTCTCCAATTTCTTCACCAAAATAAGAGAAATGGAGCTAACCAAATTACACTACCCAATTCTCTCCATTTCTCTCCATTTCTCTACCCCATTTCTCCGCTTTTTCAGTTCTCGGTACCAAACAAGAGAAATGGAACCATTTCCATTTCTCTTGCCCCAATTCTCGGTACCAAACACACCCTAAATTCCTTTGACTTGAATACCATCATCAACTTTACTTTCATTTTCTTTATTTGTTTATTTTTTATACACATTCAAAACTTTTCCATATATACGATTTCGTGAGGATTGAGAGGACTGTCTGTCTATATTGGCAGGATTCTTTTCTTCATTTGGTTTAAAATAAATGTGATCTACTCAAAGTGTGACACGTATCTATAAGCTATAATATCTAATACTATCATACTATGGTAGTAGCATTGTGTGAAGGGAGTTGATTTGTATTCTTGAATATTTTCTTAAATTATTAGAATATTCAAATTTTAAGTGTTTTGACATTTATACTCTCACATCATTTTTAATTATATTTATCATGTAAAGGTATAAATGTTTAAATACTTAAAATTTGAGTATCCTGATCATTTATAAAAATGTGCAAATCACTTCCTAAAATGTTGCACAAATACTTGATGCAAAGCGTGTGTTTTATAAACTTAATATAGTTTTTTTTTTAGTTGTCAAGTTTAAAATTGATAAAAAAAAATACATAATTTAAGTTATCAAGTTTTTAAAATATTTCCACGTTTGAGATTCCTAGAGGTAATTTACTAAATTTAAACAAACTACATTGATTTAAGTTTCAAAAAAGATATACACTCTGTATAAGTAGTTGAGATATCTCTTACTGAAGAAAAAATTATTTACCTACATTGCCGGTTTGAATTGATACGTCTCTCATCGTGTAATAAGTAAAACTGTAAGAGGTTTTCGGTTTAAATTTTACTAAATAGACTTCTTGAGGTGACGAATGATAGGGTCAAAGACAGTTACAAGATACTTCGGTTAAAAAACGTATATATGAGTGAAAGGCTCACTCTCGAATAACCTCACAAGAAAATTTTGATCCGTTCGAACAAAAGGTGGAGTTAGGGGGACTAAAATATAACATGTGGAATTGCAGGGTAACGTTTGACAAACAAAGAAAATACCTTTTGAAATGTAAATTATGTGGTTTTTTCATGTGACAAGTCAAGAAATTGCCAAGAAATCACCTAGCCGATTCACAAAGGCCATAGAAATTACCAAGAAATTACCAAAAATTTAATTCATGTCATATTTACCGGACAGAGGCCATAGTGGTATTAACTAGTGAGGTGGTAAACTCTAAATCATTCGCTAGGTAACCAAAAATAAAAATGTTTAAGATGATTTTAGGAGATTTGATAAATGTAGCTAAACGATGCGGTTAATCATATTAGTAATGACTTAAATGCAAATCTAGCTTAAAATGTGACAACATATCAATCTTTAATGACATCGATAAAGTAACAAATATTTTGTAAAATCAGTCACTTACATAATTAGATTCTTGATAGAGCAAATCAAGCAATAAACTCGAGAAAGAGTAGTCCAAACCGAAACAAATCAAGCAAAGAACAATGAATTTCTATGAGAAGGTATTTCTACTTAATTTGTTTCTTGTTCTTTTACCCAGACCAACTTCTGCCATTTATGTATTCTTTTTGTGTCAAATTATAAGTTTAATTTTAAATTGCGCATAGTTTTTAAAAAAAATCTCAGTAAGTATATTATTTATCAGTCAAATATCATCCTTGTCCATAAAAATCTACTTTGATTGGCAAAAATATCAAAGTTAACAACTATTTTGGGATAACCTAAATAATAACGTAGACTAATAAACTATTTACATATTTCCCCAAACGTTGCTTTAATAAGCTTGTACATCATGCATTAAAAACTTGTATTTAAAGAAATACGTAAATATTAATGTGTATGTGAGAATGTATGTAAATCTCCCAATAAACTAAGATGAAAAGTAATAACATGGACAAATAACTTTAAGACAAAAATAGTTATAATTTCTATCAGTACTCATTGATAAATTCACTTCTCACAATTAGACCATGGAGTATCATGTCATACGTGCACGCCAAATTTGATTTGGCAACTTTTTGGCGCCACCAATGGCATGTCACCATACCTCCTCCCCTTATGTCAAAACCCACGCCAATTAACTGGCATACGCCAGATTGTGTTTTTCCTTTTATATATTTTTTTGTTAATTGGTTGTGTGTGTGAGTGTTGTGTTTTAATTGGGTATGATAGTGCTCAAATAGCATGTGAAATGGATGTTATGATTGAAGAGATATTTTAATGTGTGTGGGTGTTAAAAGTAGAGAATACTAGAGATGATGCTATCACACTTACGTGATATCAAAAAATGACTTTTGGCATGCTATGACACCCCATACTCTTATACAAGAAAAAAGATACTAAGACATATCAAGTAAGGTGACATACCATTTACCATATTGTCATACTCGTATATTTATGGCTTCAGTGATCAGTCTCATTTAAAAGGAAAGCTGAAAATGGATACAAACTATAGGTCCTTGGAGCTTAAGGTACCATAACATGTTAACACGGAAAAAGTACCATCATGTTAGTGTCACATCATTTCAATACTAAAACATTTAACACCGAAAAAACATCTGTTATCATAACATCACATTTTTGGGACCCACATTTTAAAAAGAGTAAACTGCAAAAATCATCCTTGTGGTTTGTGTATTTTCGCAAGAATCATCCCTATCTCAAACCTTCAGCATTAAACATCCCCAAGTCCACAAACCTTTAGCAATAATCATCCCTGAGCACTAACGTCGTTAGTTTTACCCGTTAAGTGTTAAATAATATTTTCCCATTAGTCCCTCCGTTAACATTTGTTGCACCGTTAGTCCTCATTTTACGTTTTCATCACTTTTTTACGTTTTTGTCCGTTTTTACTCTTTTTCGTCCGCTTTTTATCCGTTTTTGTCCCTTTTTTTTATGTATTCGTCCGGATTTTTTACGTTTTTTACGTTCTCGTTCGTCTTTTTTTACGTTTTTTTTTGTTTTTACTGGTTTTCGTCCGTTTTTATATGTTTCGTCCGCTTTTTATTCGTTTTTTTAAGTTGTCGTCCGTTTATATACGTTTTTGTCCTTTATTTTTTTACGTTTTTGTCTATTTTTTACGTTCTCGTCTGTTTTTTTACGTCTTCGTCCTTTTTTTTACGTTTTTGTCCGTTTTTGTCAGTTTTTTATCCGTTTTCGTCCGTTTTTTACGTTTTTATCCGTTTTCGTCCGTTTTTTTACGTTTTCGCCCAATTTTTACGTTTTTGTCTTTTTTTATCCGTTTTCGTTCGTTGTATATTCGATTTCGCCAGTTTTGTTACGTTTTTGTCCGTTTCTTTCCGTTTTCGCCCGTTGTTTTACATTTTTGTCTGTTTTTTTCCTTTTGCGTTTGTTTTTTATTCGTTTTTTTACGTTTTTTTCAATTTTTATCCGTTTTCGTTCGTTGTTTATTCGTTTTCGTCATTTTTTTTACGTTTTTGTCCGTTTTTTTTTACGTTTTTGTCCGTTTTTTTTCGTTTTCGTTGGAAAAAAAATATTTTCGAAAAAAAATAAAAAATTTTGAATAAAAAATTTAAAAAAAAATTGAATAAAAAATATATTTTCAAATATTCTCTTTTTAAAAAAAATCTTATAAACAAAAATTTTGAAATTTGTTTTTTCAAAATTTTCAATATGTCGAAATTTGAATAAAAAAAATATTTGAAATAAAAATCTTATAAAAAAAAAAAGTTTCAATATTTTTCGAAATTTGGACATATTGTAAAAAAAATTTTTGAAAAATATTGACAAAAAACGGACATTTTTTGAATTTTTTTTTTTCAAATTTTTTTGTCGGAAATATTTTCTTTTGGAAATTTTTTTTCCAAATTTTTTTTCTTTTTGGAATAAATTTTCAATATGTTGAAATAGTACAAAAACGAAAGAAAAACGGACAAAAACGTAAAAAAACTAGCGAAAAAGATTAAAAAACAGGCGAAAACGGAAAAAAAAAAAAACGGACAAAAACGTTAAAAAACGGGCGAAAACGGATAAAAAACGAACGAAAACGGATAAAAACAGACAAAAAAGTAAAAAATCGGGCGAAAACGTAAAAAAAACGGACGAAAACGGATAAAAACGTAAAAAAAACGGTCGAAAACGGAAAAAAACTGACAAAAACGTAAAAAAATGACGAAAACGTAAAATAAGGACTAACGGTGCAAAAATTTTAACGGAGGGACTAACGGGAAAATATTATTTAACACTTAACGGGTAAAACTAATGGCGTTAGTGCTCAGGGATGATTATTGCTAAAGGTTTGTGGACTTGGGGATGTTTAATGCTGAAGGTTTGAGATATGGATGATTCTTGCAAAAATACACAAACCACAGGGATGATTTTTGAAGTTTACTCTTTTAAAAATTACAATTTACAAATTATACCCCCAACAATTTCATTCATTAAACATTCTAATACTTCATTAATAAATTTAAATTCTTTCAAACGCATTATCATCCGGTCTTTCTCTCTAGTCGCCTCTTGGGCCGCTTCCCGTCTAAGTCGAAGCTCAAATGACATAACTTCCAATTGGCTTAACGAACTTCGTTCGGTGCTCGTTGTGGTATCGTATTTTTGGTTTTTTTTAGCGCGTGGTTTGCCGGCCGGACATGGTCGTGCATCATCATCGAATAGCTCTTAGTGGCTTTCTCCGGGGACGTCTCCGGTTAGGTTAACCAGTTTCGGCGCGTCCCATTTTGCATGGACTTTAAAATTTCCCACGCTTCCTCTTGAGCAAATGAAACACCTTTATGCTCGTCACGATACATTTGTCTAGCCCGTTTCATATTATCCATTTTATTTTCACCACTTTTTGTCAAAATGTTTAGCACGTTCGAAAACTGTGTTGAACTTTTAGTAAAAACGTAGAGGGGGGTGAATACGTTACCGTTTAAAAACTTTAGATCTTTGGTATCAAATTGCTTATGAAGCTTGTTATAATATGAAAGTACCAATTATTGTTTGTGACTAATATAAAGTATAGTAAACCAAGTTGTCACACAAGCATGAACATCAAACCACATCACAAACAATAGTATAGTGCAAGTATAAAAGTAAAGAGATAAAGAAAGGAAAGTGCAAACCGAACACGAGGATTTATAGTGGTTCGGTCACGGATCGCCTCTCCGCCCTACTCCACTCCCTGAGTACCCAACTCGATAGTTACTTCACTAAATCAACAAGCTCCCTTCTCGGCGGAGAAAACCTTACAATCGTCGCTTACACTTTTTCCGGTACAAAGCCAAATACCGGGTTCTAGTTCGAGGTAGAACCAACCTAACGTCGCTTATACAATATTTCCGACACTAAGCTAGATGTCGAGTTCTTTTCGGGTACAACCACTCCCGTTATGTTTTATAGCCCAACATAACAAACCTTGTGTTTTATGGCACAAACACATAAACCATCTCATCTAAGTTGATGAACAATGTTGTGATGATATACTAATGTTCACAATGATGATCCATGACACAAATGTCTAATGGATATGAATGACTAATCTAAATGAACTTCCATTGATAGGAAGCCTTCATGATGAAGATCACAAGTTCCCTAAACTTGTTGTGATAGATCTTCAGCTTGTGGTGAGTGGGGATGGCTAGATCTCCAAGCTTTCCTTGGTTGATCAAAATGTAGAGTATGCTTACAACAAAGATGAATGTTAGAAGCATTATGATCATGATGATTAGGGTGTTTAATATATATTATTACATTGTTAAAGATTGATCTAAATGTATGCAAGAAGGTGGAGAAGATGTGTTTTGAAGTGGTGAAGAAATGAGAAAACAATGGGCTTCTATTTATGGGCAAAAGTGTTATGCTGTCACCACGGACCAAGGAACCAAAAAAAAGGGTTCCGCCCTTTATAAAATTTGGTTCCGTGGGTATAAAATTTGGTTCCGTGGGTGTCTGACAGAAAATCTAAAAAATCTTTGTTCAAATCTTTTCAAGATATTACCATATCTTACCAAGATCACATTTGATATATTGAGTGAAAATCTAACCAAAATATTCAAGAGATCTTCCAAGGATATCAAAGATGATGATGTAATATGTATTTCCATTTTTAGATTAAAAAGTTTATCAAAGTAAACTTGTAAAATGTATTAAATGTCTAGTTACCTTTTGTAAAATAAACTATCTAGTTGAGTGCTTGTCAAAATAAAATGTATTTTGTCAAGTGTAAGTAAACTTTAGTACTTGTATAAATATTATAGTTAGTTTACTTGTACAAATAAAGGTATATATTTGTTAGACATTTGTTAAACATTCTAAATGATTTGTTAAGGGGTTTGATTATAATGTCACATAACAAACATGTACGAACCTGTGTTGTAACATACGAGGACTTGAGACATCGAGAGGTGTTGAATGTATGTTGAGACAAAATGTGCTTACAAGTAACTTGTACATTTTACGTTATGTATTACAAGTTACATGTTTGTCATCAATCAAAACAAACGAGACTGTATAGATTAAATATCGTAATATTTTCACTAACAATCTCCCCCTTTTTGATGATGACAAAGATATGTAAACGTAATAGAAAATAAAATGTAAAAAGTTACTTGTATCCTTACTACCTTTATATTACCTTCTCCGTTTACACTCTTCTCCCCCTTTTGTCGAAACAAAAAGGGCGTGTCCTTGGAGTTTAACTTTATTTCTCCCCAGAAAGGCGAGCTTGCATCATCCCTAGTGAAGTTAAATCGTCTACTTCATTCCGTCCCTTGTTTGGTAGCGGATCCATGGATCAAATTAAGAGGCTTAACCTACATCAAGGTTAGTTTTATGCAACAAAAATTATGAGAAATATATGATAAAAAGAATGCGTAGCAATGTTAGCCTATTTTCTCCACTTTTTATCGAAGCACAAAGGCTTGTTGAAAAGTGAGAATGATGATAAATGCGTGCATGCTCCCCCTTGACGGTTGCTCCCCCTTGTTTGAGGCGTCAGGGTATGATTAAAAATCTACAAAACAAATATTAGTGCAAAACTATATTCGTCATTGGACGAGTAAGTGATATACAACAAAGTGTGTATAAGATGCATTCAATGAATGCTTGACGGAAGCTCCCCCTTGTTCTAGGGCGTCAAGATGAACCTAAAATAAGAAAAATAATTGATGCAAACTTCATCCTTAGATGAGTAAGTTATATATAATCGAGTGTATATGATGATGAACCTACAATGAAAAGCATTAGTGCAATATATTTCATCTTTTTGACAAAGAAAATAAGATGTATATATGTGATATATAAATGATATAATCACATATCTCATGAAGTGTAGTCTCCTAATTACAATCATAAGAAAATTGAGAATATAATATGATAAAAGCCTACAAAATAGTTCCTAGAAAGAAGATATGAAGTGAAGTTGGAATATAAAGAGTTAAAGCTAGCGGTGCTAGTGTTGGTGTCGATTTACTAGTAGGATTCATGTGGTGATGGTAGATGACTCAAGATTTACAAAAGTAAGTTTTCGCTAATCCATGGTGGTGAAGATTAGTGAAAGTGGTGATGGAAGGTGGTGGTGATAACGTAGAAAACTATTAAGGAGTTAGAAACTCGTACGTATAGCAAATAGTATAAAAATATGGACTCATGCAATCCTTTCGTAATGTCAAGTGACCAAGGCTAAGAGTAAGAAAAAATATGAGTTGCAATGCTATTAATTTGAACAGGCTCTTATATGCTTCAACCCAAGAGTAATCAATAATGCGTTTTATCTAAGAATGTTATAATGAAGATAAATTGTTCATTGATTGACACGAATTATAAAAATGACCTATTCTAGGTGACAATGGGAGAGATAGTATTAACATGGTTTTGACCGACATGGATGATTATGACATTGAAAAGAAGTGAAGAGAATATGTACCGAAATAATAATAACAAGTACCTATATGAGGATGACATCATATGATAGAGAGAGTTGGATAGACCAACGTGTTGATAAAGTGTTGGGAATGGCGGTTTTGATTCATATATCGTTTGCACTGACAATGACATGCATGATATGTGTCAAGCGAGAAAGAGATAATATCCTATGATGGTGTTCTAGATAGTGAAGTTGTAAGGTGCTAGTTTAAGGAAAATCCTAGATTTGTTGATTGTGGAGATGAAGAAGTTTGTAAAACACATGATGCGTTTTTAACTTGATGAGGTATTAGTGCAAACTTGTGATATAAGGTTGAACTAGTTGTGGTTTCATGAACCGGTTTTAGCTAAGTGGTGTTTACCTATGTGTTGGTATTTTAGGGTGTAAGAGACATAAAATTTTGACAAAAGACAATTATATGAATGGATTTCTCTCCCCCTTAATTGGTGGACATTCAACATAATGTGTAATGCATCAAATAAATAATGTCAATAAAGTGTTTTAGAAGGTTTTATGGTTAACACATGTGATGAGCTTAGTAACGTTTTTATAGATGATGGTTAGCATACAAAGAACTTCATCCTTGAAGTCACATCACTCTTCTCTATAAATGTGAGATGATCGCATAACGGGGCATGTGGTTTCCTAATAGGAAGTGAAGAGGATTAGAGTATTGTTTGTAACTAAATAGTGATGGAGTTGATTTTTTTGGAAAGTGGAAGCAAAAATGAGATTTGGAAAGAGGTCGGTTGAAAGACAAAAAATGCAACGCCAACCCTCTAGAACTTAATTCTATATACTTTTAAACTATATGTATGTGTAGGGGTCCGTAAGACATATTACTAAACAATGAATAGTAATCATGAGATTGAAATTATCCATAATAAGCATATAAATGTTAAAACGAAATTAGATAACAAATAATTTGTTATCAATCTACAATACAGTTTTGTTAGTGACAAAATACATCAACATTATAGAAATCAAACGATAACACTATAAGCAAAAACAACACATTGCACTACTAGACAAGAAATCACCACACAAGATAGCATCAAAACAATCATATTATGCAAGAATACGGCTCTATTCAAGACTGTTAGGATCCAATATTTATGTTGTTAGATGATTCGGGTGGTCTAGGATTGTGATTAAACAAGAAAGCCATTTTAGAGAGATGAAGAGAGTTGAGAGGAGGTTCTTGAAAGAGAGTTGCTTAAACAAATGTAAGGTTAGATTCAAAGAAGCCACACCCCTTCCATGGATGGAAGGGGTATTTATACTTACAACTTACACGACCTCCTATCGGCCTGTGGATCAGGCATACAGTGGGTAAAGACCCGTCCTTCCTCCACGGTGTTGCACTAAACTAAACTACGCTAATAACTAACTAATAAACTAACAAATAACGTAACTAATGATATGTCTACGAGCTAACTTATGCTAGATAATACTTGGGGTGACCGACACTTCACTATGGAAATTTCTAATTCCTAACAGTCTCCCCCTAAGGGAGGTCACCCCATGTTTTACATTTCGAATCCTAGCATTCTATTTTATCTTCAGTCTTGAGCTCGTAGACTTTAATTCTTCACTTTCGCAATCTTTGTGCTTAAGTAGTGCAACTTCAAAGTCCGCATTGATTTGTACTTTTAGTGGAGGCCTTTAACTGATCCACATCTTTGATGATCTTCGAGCTTTCATTGAGATCATCAGCCACAGTAAATCTCTGGATCACCCTTTATTGTGTTGCCATCATGTGAAGTTGTGACTTTTGGACCGACATGCTCACACTTTTGAATCATGACATCTTTCCATCAGAGTAGCGGAAGCCTTACTGGTTCATGATATTTGCAGTAGCGTAGCAGAAGCATAGTATAAAAATATCAGAACCAGGTTATGAAGATATGCACCAGTCATGATTTCTTCAATTAAGTGTGGTTGCTGTGAACATGCGGCTTTGGATTGACTCATCAATTCTGATCAGCTGCAATCATCGGGGTGTACCTGCATGTCACAATTCTCAACTTCCGGTCATTTTTCAAACTTATATTTTCATTAAACGTTTATTTTCCTATTAAATAAACACTATCGCGTAAACATTTATTTTGTACAATTGATCCGTTGCTTCCAAAATTTATCCCGACATATTTTTATACTCATATTAAGATTATAAAAATAATATTATGAGTTTACCCGATGTTTTCAATTTATTTTGTATATAAATTATTATATTTATATAATTACGACGGTTATCGTAAATCCAACTCGATAATTATTTATTCACTCAATTATTGTAAGAAATGTATTTTTATAATTTTTATGATCTCAATATATTTTATCTTGACCCGTTAAATTTTATTTTTAGCTAACGCTACCCTAAATGCTTAAATAAATACGCAAGTTATTAATTATCCTTACTTAATTACACATTTACTCTACATTAATACACTTAATTATCAATTAATACATCTATTCTTTTGTTTTATGTATGTCGACCACCTAAGGGGGTGAGTCATTTACATGTACTAAATATCTTCCATTTATATTGTATTAAACACATAACTACACATAGATTCATCATATTATTAAGTGTAAGATCAAAATTTATCTCTTCCTCTCCTCTTGCATAGAACCGGCCACCATAGAAGACCAAGAAGGATTTCACAAAAATTTTCAAGACAAGTTATTTACACTCTAGTATCACTCTTGTTTTAGGTTTTGCAATAAAAACCTTGGGTGATTAGGATAAAACCTTTGATCATAAACCTCATCAAGTTAACTAGTAAGCATCTCATGTCCATTTTTCATCTTTCATATTTATTTCATATTCATTTCATCATATTTGAGAAAACATGCAAGTCATATGATGTTTGTACCACTTTTTCATTGATTTTAAGAGTTATGTATATATAAGTCATCCTATAATTACTCCTTGTTATATATTATTTTTGGTGATGTCTAGGAACCCATGACACCCTAAGAAGGTGTATGGTAGGATTAGAATAACTTCGGAGTTGTTTTGAATGGGTTAGAATATGTTTGGCGCGAGAAAAACTCATTTCGACAAGTTTGCAAAAGGGTCTGTCCTTATTTTAAAAATCTGGAAAATCCGTCAGTAGGTAAAAATTTTTGGCCTAGATATTTAGAAAATACACTTTAAAACGAAAACGTGGCCGCTTGAACGGATTAAAACGGAGCTATAACGAAGAAGTTATGAATTTTTCAAGTTGGCGACGAAAACTATAATTTTCTGGAAATTTCAGCATGTATTGTTTATTTTGTACGAGTCAAAAAAATGAAACTTAGGTGTTATAAATTATGTCGACTTGTCAAAAATATGTTAGTATACTTTGATACAAAGCTAAGGACCTTTAAAACGTAGAAAACGGATTTGTAACGATTAAATTATACACATTTTCACAAAGTTGCCGTAACTTTATTATATAAGAAAAACTATATTATTTCTAATAGGCAAATATTACGGCAAAACTAGTGACCATATTGAAGGTTGTTTTTAACATTGATGTAGAACTTTTTATAAAGTGATGTCTTCTAATAAAAGTAAGTTCGCCAAGTATATTTTCCAAAATGTCCGACTGTTTGTTTAGCGGAGTTGTAATGAATTAATTACGGTCGCTTAAACTTTGCCGAAAACCATCTTTAAACTATACTTTGGACTAAAGTACCATACTTAACTTATATTTTCCTTTGTGATCGAGACCTTTAGGATGGAAACTTAAACACTAAAACTTTGAGATTATGTTATGAGCTTCCCAAAAACCGTTGAGTTAGTTTCCTAACGCTCGACGTGCACCATTTTACGACTAGCTTTTAGAGGCCGTTTTAGTCACTTTCATGAAATTGTCAAATGACATTGTTTTACGACGAAAAGTTGTAATTTCATAATAAATCATTAAATGAATATCGTAAGATATCATTTCAACGTAAATACTGATAAAGTATTTTGTAACTTGACAAGAGGTCATAAACATATATTTCGACGATAAACTTTATTTTCCAAAAGTGTAAAAGTGGTATGGATATCATATGAGTTTGCATGCACGACATTGTTTCATGACTTATATTAGATCATATCATTCATTATAGGTCGCGGTTAGACTGTTGCGTCTCATTTCTGTGCATCCACTTTGTCATCATAACTATTGCAACAGGTGAGTTCGTAGCCCCACTTTTACTCGTTTTAATTGTTTTATAAACACTTCGGGGGAGATACATGCTCAACTTCATGCTTTTACTTTACACTTATATGAACTTAAACTGTATTGTTAGATCTATCATGAACTTGTTACCCTTTTGTTTCACTACTTATGCTAGTAAGTAGATTGTGTCCGAACTAAATTGATCACTATGTTATGAACGCTATTAATTGAAACACCTTCCTTGATTTTGAACCTTTCGACATGTATATTTGAGCTCTTTCAAATTGATTCGGACCCTTTAACATATAAGTGAACACTTTGGACTTGATATGAACTTTTTGACATATAGTTGATCTCTTTTAACTTGTACAAGGACCCTTTTGATATATTTTAAACTTGTTTGACGTGATTTTGAACGCTTCGACTATCTTGAACCTTTTGATATTATTCGAACTCTTTGACTGCTCTGAACTTTTGAACTCGACTTAAATCTTTGAACTTAATTACGAACTTTTGAACGGAACTCTTGAACTTAAATACAAACTTATGACTTGTTTGAACTTATTGAACCGTACGTGTTATGACCTTGACCTAAAGTCTCCCATGTTCGGAGCATCACTATAAAGTCTCCCTTGTTCGGAGCAAATTAAAGCCTCCCCGGTCCGGAGCAGAATGTCTCCCTATGGGAACGGAGCATTTTCAATCTAAGTCTCCCCTGTTCGGAGCAGTGCAAATTCTCCCATGTTCGGAGTGTTCTTAACTGTATATAATAGTTGTATGATGTACTGTTCGTACATTCGCATTGTTAGTCTCCTATTAATAGGTAGTATGGATAGCGATATTAGAGGTCGGCCAACCTCTCGTCCACTATGTTACGGGACGCATATTATTTATTCTAGGGGCTTTGCCTGGCATACATTATTATATACATGGTGCTATATTGTGAACTATTATGACATCGTACACTGGACTATTAGACACACTATACTTTGTGCAATGGGTTGTGAACACACAGGTTGCAAGTTTTGTATGGGCGGAACTTGGAACTGAGTGGATTTACAATGCCTTTGCTTTGTGGACTATTCTAAATGACCAAAAACTTTGCCTTTGTTGCATGAACGCTCTTTAAAAGCTTTACTTGTTAACCAAACTCTATGAACTCACTCAACCATTGTGTTGACACTTTTAGCATGTTTTATCTCAGGTATCTAAGGCATTCACTTCATGGCATGCATGTGGACTTATCATAGAGTCGCGGTGTCGACGCGTCTCACCTACATTTTATGCACTTGACTATCGTTTGGTTGTAACAAACTTATTTTGGTATCTTGGAAATCTATTGGGACCTATGTTTTGTAAACTCTGATATTTTACTGAATCAAACGATATTTTCAAAACGACACTTTAGGTCGTTCGATATAACTGTAACTTTGATGCTATGATCGTCATCCCCCAGGAATTCCATTCCGCTGCAAAACATGTAATTTCGGGGTGTGACAGATTGGTATCAGAGCATCGGTTATAGAGAACTAGGTTGCATCATTGACCCTAGACTATAACTACATCATCATAGCATCTCATCATATCATTATAAGTGCATACTCCTTATACATGCGAACTTATGACTCAACACCAAACATCATATGAGACGATTAGTCCAAGCATTGCATAGTTACTCCTAAATTATACATAGCCTGATCACCTATGTCTAATTCAGGAAGAATCATGCAATGAAGGGAGTAGTAGTCTCATATGTGTAAGCAATTCCATAATCGAGCCAAATTTTCAAAAGATTTTCTTCAAACCACTTGTTTCCAGTTTGATCCAAGTGACAGTTCTTGTTTGATGAGTTGCAAAGATCAGGCTAGAAACAAGTTGTTACCTAAACCGATTTAGCCTAATCTCATGACAGTTCTTGTTTGATGAGTTGTGAGATTAAGTAAAAATCGGTTACCTAAAAATCTTTTGAGGGTTTCGCTCGAGAATGGGAAAGCCTGCCTCATCAAGCCTGGTCATAAGAGAGCATGTATTTAGGACGGGAAATGCTCACGATAGCACGAGAACGTATTTAGTTGAACGAGGAACCCATATGCATGAGCATTGACATAAGCATTTAGACCATACACGAGCATAAACTTTTAGAACCCTTGTCGAGGTTCGGACCATAATATCATTAATCGAATCACTAGGACGTGATTCCTCTGACATGGGAAGAATGTCACAATTCTCAACTTCCGGTCATTTTTCAAACTTATATTTTCATTAAACGTTTATTTTCCTATTAAATAAACGCTATCGCGTAAACATTTATTTTATACAATTGATCCGTTGCTTCCAAAATTTATCCCGACATATTTTTATACTCATATTAAGATTATAAAAATAATATTATGAGTTTACCCGATGTTTTCAATTTATTTTGTATATAAATTATTATATTTATATAATTACGACGGTTATCGTAAATCCAACTCGATAATTATTTATTCACTCAATTCTTGTAAGAAATGTATTTTTATAATTTTTATGATCTCAATATATTTTATCTTGACCCGTTAAATTTTATTTTTAGCTAACACTACCCTAAATGCTTAAATAAATACGCAAGTTATTAATTATCCTTACTTAATTACACATTTACTCTACATTAATACACTTAATTATCAATTAATACATCTATTCTTTTGTTTTATGTATGTCGACCACCTAAGGGGGTGAGTCATTTACATGTACTAAATATCTTCCATTTATATTGTATTAAACACATAACTACACATAGATTCATCATATTATTAAGTGTAAGATCAAAATTTATCTCTTCCTCTCCTCTTGCATAGAACCGGCCACCATAGAAGACCAAGAAGGATTTCACAAAAATTTTCAAGACAAGTTATTTACACTCTAGTATCACTCTTGTTTTAGGTTTTGCAATAAAAACCTTGGGTAATTATGATAAAACCTTTGATCATAAACCTCATCAAGTTAACTAGTAAGCATCTCATGTCCATTTTTCATCTTTCATATTTATTTCATATTCATTTCATCATATTTGAGAAAACATGCAAGTCATATGATGTTTGTACCACTTTTTCATTGATTTTAAGAGTTATGTATATATAAGTCATCCTATAATTACTCCTTGTTATATATTATTTTTGGTGATGTCTAGGAACCCATGACACCCTAAGAAGGTGTATGGTAGGATTAGAATAACTTCGGAGTTGTTTTGAATGGGTTAGAATAGGTTTGGCGCGAGAAAAACTCATTTCGACAAGTTTGCAAAAGGGTCTGTCCTTATTTTAAAAATCTGGAAAATCCGTCAGTAGGTAAAAATTTTTGGCCTAGATATTTAGAAAATACACTTTAAAACGAAAACGTGGCCGCTTGAACGGATTAAAACGGAGCTATAACGAAGAAGTTATGGATTTTTCAAGTTGGCGACGAAAACTATAATTTTCTGGAAATTTCAGCATGTATTGTTTATTTTGTACGAGTCAAAAAAATGAAACTTAGGTGTTATAAATTATGTCGACTTGTCAAAAATATGTTAGTATACTTTGATACAAAGCTAAGGACCTTTAAAACGTAGAAAACGGATTTGTAACGATTAAATTATACACGTTTTCACAAAGTTGCCGTAACTTTATTATATAAGAAAAACTATATTATTTCTAATAGGCAAATATTACGGCAAAACTAGTGACCATATTGAAGGTTGTTTTTAACATTGATGTAGAACTTTTTATAAAGTGATGTCTTCTAATAAAAGTAAGTTCGCCAAGTATATTTTCCAAAATGTCCGACTGTTTGTTTAGCGGAGTTGTAATGAATTAATTACGGTCGCTTAAACTTTGCCGAAAACCATCTTTAAACTATACTTTGAACTAAAGTACCATACTTAACTTATATTTTCCTTTGTGATCGAGACCTTTAGGATGGAAACTTAAACACTAAAACTTTGAGATTATGTTATGAGCTTCCCAAAAACCGTTGAGTTAGTTTCCTAACGCTCGACGTGCACCATTTTACGACTAGCTTTTAGAGGCCGTTTTAGTCACTTTCATGAAATTGTCAAATGACATTGTTTTACGACGAAAAGTTGTAATTTCATAATAAATCATTAAATGAATATCGTAAGATATCATTTCAACGTAAATACTGATAAAGTATTTTGTAACTTGACAAGAGGTCATAAACATATATTTCGACGATAAACTTTATTTTCCAAAAGTGTAAAAGTGGTATGGATATCATATGAGTTTGCATGCACGACATTGTTTCATGACTTATATTAGATCATATCATTCATTATAGGTCGCGGTTAGACTGTTGCGTCTCATTTCTGTGCATCCACTTTGTCATCATAACTATTGCAACAGGTGAGTTCGTAGCCCCACTTTTACTCGTTTTAATTGTTTTATAAACACTTCGGGGGAGATACATGCTCAACTTCATGCTTTTACTTTACACTTATATGAACTTAAACTGTATTGTTAGATCTATCATGAACTTGTTACCCTTTTGTTTCACTACTTATGCTAGTAAGTAGATTGTGTCCGAACTAAATTGATCACTATGTTATGAACGCTATTAATTGAAACACCTTCCTTGATTTTGAACCTTTCGACATGTATATTTGAGCTCTTTCAAATTGATTCGGACCCTTTAACATATAAGTGAACACTTTGGACTTGATATGAACTTTTTGACATATAGTTGATCTCTTTTAACTTGTACAAGGACCCTTTTGATATATTTTAAACTTGTTTGACGTGATTTTGAACGCTTCGACTATCTTGAACCTTTTGATATTATTCGAACTCTTTGACTGCTCTGAACTTTTGAACTCGACTTAAATCTTTGAACTTAATTACGAACTTTTGAACGGAACTCTTGAACTTAAATACAAACTTATGACTTGTTTGAACTTATTGAACCGTACGTGTTATGACCTTGACCTAAAGTCTCCCATGTTCGGAGCATCACTATAAAGTCTCCCTTGTTCGGAGCAAATTAAAGCCTCCCCGGTCCGGAGCAGAATGTCTCCCTATGGGAACGGAGCATTTTCAATCTAAGTCTCCCCTGTTCGGAGCAGTGCAAATTCTCCCATGTTCGGAGTGTTCTTAACTGTATATAATAGTTGTATGATGTACTGTTCGTACATTCGCATTGTTAGTCTCCTATTAGTAGGTAGTATGGATAGCGCTATTAGAGGTCGGCCAACCTCTCGTCCACTATGTTACGGGACGCATATTATTTATTCTAGGGGCTTTGCCTGGCATACATTATTATATACGTGGTGCTATATTGTGAACTATTATGACAGCGTACACTGGACTATTAGACACACTATACTTTGTGCAATGGGTTGTGAACACACAGGTTGCAAGTTTTGTATGGGCGGAACTTGGAACTGAGTGGATTTACAATGCCTTTGCTTTGTGGACTATTCTAAATGACCAAAAACTTTGCCTTTGTTGCATGAACGCTCTTTAAAAGATTTACTTGTTAACCAAACTCTATGAACTCACTCAACCATTGTGTTGACACTTTTAGCATGTTTTATCTCAGGTATCTAAGGCATTCACTTCATGGCATGCATGTGGACTTATCATAGAATCGCGGTGTCGACGCGTCTCACCTACATTTTATGCACTTAACTATCGTTTGGTTGTAACAAACTTATTTTGGTATCTTGGAAATATATTGGGACCTATGTTTTGTAAACTCTGATATTTTACTGAATCAAACGATATTTTCAAAACGACACTTTAGGTCGTTCGATATAACTGTAACTTTGATGCTATGATCGTCATCCCCCAGGAATTCCATTCCGCTGCAAAACAGGTAGTTTGGGGGTGTGACAGATTGGTATCAGAGCATCGGTTATAGAGAAGTAGGTTGCATCATTGACCCTAGACTATAACTACTGTTGGAGGTTATCTCCCAGAACAGGGTTAAGACAATCAATGACAGTAGCAATACCACTAGGTGGTTACCGGATATCACTTGGAATCGTGTGATCACTTTCCAAAGTAAACTATTCGACCCTAATGCCTGGGTTACACGAATATCTACTTGGGATAAGACCAAATGCAGTTAGAGAATTAGGCACAATTCTATAACCCTTTCGCTTATAAGTGCTTAGTGTTTTCTGTGTCTTGTTCATGCATGATCAGATCTCCTATTTATAGGAGTTTACTCTTGAGCTATTCCAATGGAATTATGAGTATTAATCGGCCCATTAATAGCCTCATAATTATCCCCATTATAGCCGTTAGTGGTTACATGACCAATTAAACGTGGTCATAAAGAAGTTGTAACTGCCATTTAGCAGTACTTTCCATAAGCAGTACTTTCCACTAGCAGTACTTTCACTTGCAGTGTAAGTACAGCCTATCAGTGGAAACAATGCTTATCAGTACTTTCATAGCACTATCAGTGGATACACCACTTCAGTGGAAACACTGCCTATCAGTGGAAACACTGCTTATCAGTGGAAACCACAAGCAGTACTTTCCACAAGCAGTACTTTCACCAAGCAGTACTTTCACCAGTACTACCAATACAAACCACTACAAGAGTCAGGGTGTTCATGGACCTTATGGGTGTACACTCCGTACCTCCTAACCCATTACAAGGTGTGAACTAATCCCACAAGTGCACTAAATTTTCCAACAATCCTCCCCAAATTTAGTTCACTTCCTTTGCATGAAAAATAAACATCAATCAAAACATGTGCATAAACGAAAATGTCCTGAGGATTGAGTTTCCATCTTAGTAAATTACACGTTCAAATATTCGAGAATCAGGGTGTTCTAAGAATTGAACCCTTCAACTCATTTGAATACCTGAAGATAAAATACACACAAGTTTTCAAACACTTAACAGCTCCTGACACTATACAAGCCATGTGTCCATATCCAAATTCATAAATGTTGTAAAAGCTAAAAGTCCAAAGCTTCCTGAAGCGGCAAAACTTCAACATTTACATAGGTGGTTCCTCTTTAGTCATGCTCCTGCCAAGCACTTTTTCAAAGAAAATTAACCATTAAGAAGTAAAGACTTCATCCTCCTTTCAGCAGGTTTTGAGCACAACCTTGGGATGTAAATAAAACATGTGCTCCAGTTCACTGAATGTTCAGCTTTCCACATTGAACTCAGCTCCTAAGTTTCCTCAGGAGGGAGTTGGGTGTCCTAGCATTCAGTGACTAAGTTGGACTTAAACCCATCCCTTTAGCAGACTTTATAACCAAGTCTCTAGCCAGACCCTTCGTCAAGTGATCAGCTAAGTTCTGTTGAGATCTCACAAACTCTATAGATACCACCCCATTCATGATAAGCTCACGAATCATGCTATGTCTGACACCTAAGTGTCTAGACTTACCATTGTACATCTGGCTATAAGCCTTAGCCAATGTAGCTGCACTATCACACCGGATAGAAATAGGTGCTATAGGTTTAGGCCACAATGGAATCTCAAGAAGCAAGTTTTTCAACCATTCAGCTTCTTTACCAGCAGCTGCTAGAGCCACAAATTCAGATTCCATTGTTGAACTGGTGATGCAAGTTTGTTTCTTGGATGCCCAAGAAATTGCACCTCCACCAAGTAGGAATACCCAGCCACTGGTAGACGAATTGTCTTCAGTGTCACTGATCCAACTTGCATCAGTGTAACCTTCCAACACTGATGGGTAACCAGTATATGAGAGACTATAATCCATAGTTCTCTTCAAATACTTCAGTACCCTCTGAACTGCTTGCCAGTGATGAGCACTAGGATTACTAGTATACCTGCTCAATTTTCCCACTGCAAAACCAATATCAGGTCTTGTACAAGTCATGGCATACATCAGGCAGCCAATTACCCTAGAATACTCAAGTTGAGATACAGCCTTGCCATGATTAGGCATCAGCTTGTCACAAGTATCCATAGGTGTACTCACTGGAGTACAATCAAAGTAATTGAATTTCCTCAGTACCTTCTCAATATAATGAGACTGAGAGATAGAAATTCTATTACTTTCATGTTTAATCCTTATACCAAGGATAACATCAGCCTCCCCCATGTCTTTCATGGAGAACCTTGATGACAAAAATTCCTTTTTCTGGTCAACCTGATTTTGGTCAGTGCCAAAGATCAACATGTCATCAACATATAGACAAATGATGACTCCTTTACCAGATTCATCAAATTTGCTATATACACATTTGTCAGCTTGGTTAAGAACATAACCACTAGACAAAACCACTTCATCAAACTTTTGATGCCATTGCTTAGGTGCCTGCTTAAGTCCATAAAGAGACTTAATCAGTTTACACACCTTGTTTTCATTGCCAGGCAAGATGAAGCCCTGAGGTTGGTTCATATAAACCTCCTCTTCCAATTCACCATTCAAGAAAGCTGTTTTCACATCCATCTGATGAATAACCAGATTGTGAATAGATGCCATAGCAATCAGCAGTCTTATGGTACTGATACGAGCCACAGGGGCATAAGTATCAAAATAGTCTATTCCTGACTTTTGTTTAAAGCCCTGAATGACTAGTCTAGCCTTGAACTTTTCAATAGTTCCATCTACCTTCATTTTCCTTTTGAAAATCCATTTGCAACCCAGAGGTTTGCAACCAGGAGGTAGATCAACCAACACCCAAGTGTTGTTGCCCATGATGGAATCCATCTCATCATTGATTGCTTCTTTCCAGAAAGCAATATCCTGGGACTTCATTGCTTCTTCAAATGTTTTGGGGTCATCCTCAACAATGAAGCAATAGGAGTATTGGTCTGAGACCTCATCCCTGGTACCTTCAACTAAGTATAGTTGAAACTCAGGTCCAAATGACTTTGGAGTCCTGACCCTTTTGCTCTTCCTGAGCACAGGTTCAGGTTGCTGAACCACAACCTTATCAGGGACCACTGATGGTTCATCAGGGACCTCTGATACACCAGTGTCATGAGTTCCATTAGGAATCCTCTGACTTGGTCTAGGGACTGATGAGAATCTATTCTCATCAAAATCTGCATCCCTTGATTCAATTATTGTGTTAACTGAAACATGTTCATTAGGTTCAATAACATAGAACCTAAAAGCCTTGGAATGCTCAGCATATCCAACAAAGATGCAGTCAATGCCTCTTTCACCCAAAGTCTTTTGCTTTGGATCAGGGAGTCGTACAACAGCCCTACAACCCCAAACCTTGAGATAATTCAGGTTGGGTTTCTTTTTAGTCCAGAGTTCATAAGGGGTAACCTTGTTCCTTTTGTTGGGAACTCTATTTAGCAAATAGCAAGCTGTTAACATAGCTTCACCCCAGAACCCTTGACTCAGTCCTGAATAGGACAACATGGAATTAACCATCTCCTTCAGCACCCTGTTTTTCCTTTCAGAAATACCATTTTGCTGAGGAGTATAAGGGGCAGTCGTTTCATGGATTATTTCAACAGACTGAAAGTACTGAGTATCCATGTACTCACCTCCCCTATCAGTCCTTAATCTTTTGATTAAAGACCCAAGTTGTAATTCAACTTCAGTTTTAAACACTTTGAATTTATCTAATGCTTCATCCTTGGTATGTAACAGAAAGACATAACAAAATCTAGAAGCATCATCAATAAATGTCACAAAGTACTTCTTATTTCCCAAAGAAGGAGTGGCATGCAAATCACACAGGTCACTGTGAATAAGCTCCAAGATCTTAGTCTCACGACTAACACCCTGAAAGGGTTTCTTGGTTATCTTGGTCAACATGCAAGTTTTACACTTTTCAGTGTCCATGTCAAAAGCAGGGATTAAACCATCCCTAGACATATCTTGCATTCTTTTATAGTGTACATGGCCAAGTCTTGCATGCCATAGGCTAGAATCAGTGTCAGTTGTGGTCACAAAAGCTGAATTAACATTGTCAGTAGAAATATTAAGCCTAAACATTTGATTACATAAATAACCAAAACCAATAAAAACACCATGCTTAGAAAGCACAAATTTATCAGATTCAATAACTTGTTTATATCCATGATTATTCAAAATACTACTTGAAACCAAGTTCTTCCTGATATCAGGAACATGAATAACATCAAACAAAGTTACAATCTTTCCTGAACTAAACCTAAGATCTACACAACCACGACCATGCACCAAGGCTGTTGACTCATTTCCCATGTGAAGAATAGAACCATCATTCAGTGACTCATAAGTCTTGAACCAGCTTCTATCTTTGCACACATGAACTGTTGCACCAGAGTCAACCCACCACGCAACATCATCATCCTGCACATAAAAAGATTCAGATACATATGTAACATAATAAATCTGAAAAGACTTATTAAACATATTCTGACCTTTAGTGCCTGATCCATTGGCTTTACCGCCAATTTTAACACCCTTGCAGTCCCTTTTAATGTGACCAGTCTTGCCACATTTCCAACAAGTAGGTGTTGCCTTCTTGTTAGGATCTGCCCTTGTGTTATCATGAAATTTGCGTTTGCCTTTGTTGTCATTGTACCTGGTGGAGTTGTTATGCTCCACCATATTGACAACAGATGGTCCAGCAGCATTGCCACTCTTTGGCTTGTCATTATCCTGCACCTTGAGAGATTCCTCAATATGCAAATGACTGCCCAACTCAACAAGAGTTAACTCCTCCTTCATATGTTTCAAGGTATGCTTGAAATATTTCCATGAAGGAGGGAGTTTGTCAATGACACAAGAGACTTTGATAGCCTCATTCATGTTCATTTGGTGTTGTGTAAACCTTCCAAGTATTCCAAGAAGTTCATTGTATTGTTCCATAACTGGTCTTGAATCAGTCATTTTGTAATTTGTGAAATTACTAACAAGGAACTTCTTACTTGATGCATCCTCAGCCATATATTTGGCATCCAAGGAATCCCACAGTTCTTTGGAAGATTCAAAGTTCTGATAAATATCAAACAAAGAATCAGACATACCATTCAGAATAAGACCTCTGCATATGTAGTCATCATTCTCCCACTTGCTCCTCCTCCTGATTTGCTCCACAGTAGCATCATCACCATCATCAGGAATTGGAGTAGTCAGCACATAGACCACACTCATGCTTGACAGCAAGAAGTGCATCTTCTTCTGCCACCTCCTAAAATCCACCCCTTCAAACTTGTCCAGCTTAGCAAAGTTTGAAGCCATGTGTTTCATTGCAGCAGTTGCCATTGATTATCACTAAATAGTTTACTTTGATTGTTGGAGGTTATCTCCCAGAACAGGGTTAAGACAATCAATGACAGTAGCAATACCACTAGGTGGTTACCGGATATCACTTGGAATCGTGTGATCACTTTCCAAAGTAAACTATTCGACCCTAATGCCTGGGTTACACGAATATCTACTTGGGATAAGACCAAATGCAGTTAGAGAATTAGGCACAATTCTATAACCCATTCGCTTATAAGTGCTTAGTGTTTTCTGTGTCTTGTTCATGCATGATTAGATCTCCTTTTTATAGGAGGTTACTCTTGAGCTATTCCAATGGAATTATGAGTATTAATCGGCCCATTAATAGCCTCATAATTATCCCCATTATAGCCGTTAGTGGTTACATGACCAATTAAACGTGGTCATAAAGAAGTTGTAACTGCCATTTAGCAGTACTTTCCATAAGCAGTACTTTCCACTAGCAGTACTTTCACTTGCAGTGTAAGTACAGCCTATCAGTGGAAACACTGCTTATCAGTACTTTCATAGCACTATCAGTGGATACACCACTTCAGTGGAAACACTGCCTATCAGTGGAAACACTGCTTATCAGTGGAAACCACAAGCAGTACTTTCCACAAGCAGTACTTTCACCAAGCAGTACCTTCACCAGTACTACCAATACAAACCACTACAAGAGTCAGGGTGTTCATGGACCTTATGGGTGTACACTCCGTACCTCCTAACCCATTACAAGGTGTGAACTAATCCCACAAGTGCACTAAATTTTCCAACAACTACATCATCATAGCATCTCATCATATCATTATAAGTGCATACTCCTTATACATGCGAACTTATGACTCAACACCAAATATCATATGAGACGATTAGTCCAAGCATTGCATAGTTACTCCTAAATTATACATAGCCTGATCACCTATGTCTAATTCAGGAAGAATCATGCAATGAAGGGAGTAGTAGTCTCATATGTGTAAGCAATTCCATAATCGAGCCAAATTTTCAAAAGATTTTCTTCAAACCACTTGTTTCCAGTTTGATCCGAGTGACAGTTCTTGTTTGATGAGTTGCAAAGATCAGGCTAGAAACAAGTTGTTACCTAAACCGATTAACCTAATCTCATGACAGTTCTTGTTTGATGAGTTGTGAGATTAAGTAAAAATCGGTTACCTAAAAATCTTTTGAGGGTTTCGCTCGAGAATGGGAAAGCCTGCCTCATCAAGCCTGGTCATAAGAGAGCATGTATTTAGGACGGGAAATGCTCACGATAGCACGAGAACGTATTTAGTTGAACGAGGAACCCATATGCATGAGCATTGACATAAGCATTTAGACCATACACGAGCATAAACTTTTAGAACCCTTGTCGAGGTTCGGACCATAGTATCATAAATCGAATCACTAGGACGTGATTCCTCTGACATGGGAAGAATGTCACAATTCTCAACTTCCGGTCATTTTTCAAACTTATATTTTCATTAAACGTTTATTTTCCTATTAAATAAACGCTATCGCGTAAACATTTATTTTGTACAATTGATCCGTTGCTTCCAAAATTTATCCCGACATATTTTTATACTCATATTAAGATTATAAAAATAATATTATGAGTTTACCCGATGTTTTCAATTTATTTTGTATATAAATTATTATATTTATATAATTACGACGGTTATCGTAAATCCAACTCGATAATTATTTATTCACTCAATTCTTGTAAGAAATGTATTTTTATAATTTTTATGATCTCAATATATTTTATCTTGACCCGTTAAATTTTATTTTTAGCTAACGCTACCCTAAATGCTTAAATAAATACGCAAGTTATTAATTATCCTTACTTAATTACACATTTACTCTACATTAATACACTTAATTATCAATTAATACATCTATTCTTTTGTTTTATGTATGTCGACCACCTAAGGGGGTGAGTCATTTACATGTACTAAATATCTTCCATTTATATTGTATTAAACACATAACTACACATAGATTCATCATATTATTAAGTGTAAGATCAAAATTTATCTCTTCCTCTCCTCTTGCATAGAACCGGCCACCATAGAAGACCAAGAAGGATTTCACAAAAATTTTCAAGACAAGTTATTTACACTCTAGTATCACTCTTGTTTTAGGTTTTGCAATAAAAACCTTGGGTGATTAGGATAAAACCTTTGATCATAAACCTCATCAAGTTAACTAGTAAGCATCTCATGTCCATTTTTCATCTTTCATATTTATTTCATATTCATTTCATCATATTTGAGAAAACATGCAAGTCATATGATGTTTGTACCACTTTTTCATTGATTTTAAGAGTTATTTATATATAAGTCATCCTATAATTACTCCTTGTTATATATTATTTTTGGTGATGTCTAGGAACCCATGACACCCTAAGAAGGTGTATGGTAGGATTAGAATAGCTTCGGAGTTGTTTTGAATGGGTTAGAATAGGTTTGGCGCGAGAAAAACTCATTTCGACAAGTTTGCAAAAGGGTCTGTCCTTATTTTAAAAATCTGGAAAATCCGACAGTAGGTAAAAATTTTTGGCCTAGATATTTAGAAAATACACTTTAAAACAAAAACGTGGCCGCTTGAACGGATTAAAACGGAGCTATAACGAGGAAGTTATGAATTTTTCAAGTTGGCGACGAAAACTATAATTTTCTGGAAATTTCAGCATGTATTGTTTATTTTGTACGAGTCAAAAAAATGAAACTTAGGTGTTATAAATTATGTCGACTTGTCAAAAATATGTTAGTATACTTTGATACAAAGCTAAGGACCTTTAAAACGTAGAAAACGGATTTGTAACGATTAAATTATACACGTTTTCACAAAGTTGCCGTAACTTTATTATATAAGAAAAACTATATTATTTCTAATAGGCAAATATTACGGCAAAACTAGTGACCATATTGAAGGTTGTTTTTAACATTGATGTAGAACTTTTTATAAAGTGATGTCTTCTAATAAAAGTAAGTTCGCCAAGTATATTTTCCAAAATGTCCGACTGTTTGTTTAGCGGAGTTGTAATGAATTAATTACGGTCGCTTAAACTTTGCCGAAAACCATCTTTAAACTATACTTTGGACTAAAGTACCATACTTAACTTATATTTTCCTTTGTGATCGAGACCTTTAGGATGGAAACTTAAACACTAAAACTTTGAGATTATGTTATGAGCTTCCCAAAAACCGTTGAGTTAGTTTCCTAACGCTCGACGTGCACCATTTTACGACTAGATTTTAGAGGCCGTTTTAGTCACTTTCATGAAATTGTCAAATGACATTGTTTTACGACGAAAAGTTGTAATTTCATAATAAATCATTAAATGAATATCGTAAGATATCATTTCAACGTAAATACTGATAAAGTATTTTGTAACTTGACAAGAGGTCATAAACATATATTTCGACGATAAACTTTATTTTCCAAAAGTGTACAAGTGGTATGGATATCATATGAGTTTGCATGCACGACATTGTTTCATGACTTATATTAGATCATATCATTCATTATAGGTCGCGGTTAGACTGTTGCGTCTCATTTCTGTGCATCCACTTTGTCATCATAACTATTGCAACAGGTGAGTTCGTAGCCCCACTTTTACTCGTTTTAATTGTTTTATAAACACTTCGGGGGAGATACATGCTCAACTTCATGCTTTTACTTTACACTTATATGAACTTAAACTGTATTGTTAGATCTATCATGAACTTGTTACCCTTTTGTTTCACTACTTATGCTAGTAAGTAGATTGTGTCCGAACTAAATTGATCACTATGTTATGAACGCTATTAATTGAAACACCTTCCTTGATTTTGAACCTTTCGACATGTATATTTGAGCTCTTTCAAATTGATTCGGACCCTTTAACATATAAGTGAACACTTTGGACTTGATATGAACTTTTTGACATATAGTTGATCTCTTTTAACTTGTACAAGGACCCTTTTGATATATTTTAAACTTGTTTGACGTGATTTTGAACGCTTCGACTATCTTGAACCTTTTGATATTATTCGAACTCTTTGACTGCTCTGAACTTTTGAACTCGACTTAAATCTTTGAACTTAATTACGAACTTTTGAACGGAACTCTTGAACTTAAATACAAACTTATGACTTGTTTGAACTTATTGAACCGTACGTGTTATGACCTTGACCTAAAGTCTCCCATGTTCGGAGCATCACTATAAAGTCTCCCTTGTTCGGAGCAAATTAAAGCCTCCCCGGTCCGGAGCAGAATGTCTCCCTATAGGAACGGAGCATTTTCAATCTAAGTCTCCCCTGTTCGGAGCAGTGCAAATTCTCCCATGTTCGGAGTGTTCTTAACTGTATATAATAGTTGTATGATGTACTGTTCGTACATTCGGATTGTTAGTCTCCTATTAGTAGGTAGTATGGATAGCGCTATTAGAGGTCGGCCAACCTCTCGTCCACTATGTTACGGGACGCATATTATTTATTCTAGGGGCTTTGCCTGGCATACATTATTATATACGTGGTGCTATATTGTGAACTATTATGACATCGTACACTGGACTATTAGACACACTATACTTTGTGCAATGGGTTGTGAACACACAGGTTGCAAGTTTTGTATGGGCGGAACTTGGAACTGAGTGGATTTACAATGCCTTTGCTTTGTGGACTATTCTAAATGACCAAAAACTTTGCCTTTGTTGCATGAACGCTCTTTAAAAGCTTTACTTGTTAACCAAACTCTATGAACTCACTCAACCATTGTGTTGACACTTTTAGCATGTTTTATCTCAGGTATCTAAGGCATTCACTTCATGGCATGCATGTGGACTTATCATAGAGTCGCAGTGTCGACGCGTCTCACCTACATTTTATGCACTTAACTATCGTTTGGTTGTAACAAACTTATTTTGGTATCTTGGAAATCTATTGGGACCTATGTTTTGTATACTCTGATATTTTACTGAATCAAACGATATTTTCAAAACGACACTTTAGGTCGTTCGATATAACTGTAACTTTGATGCTATGATCGTCATCCCCCAGGAATTCCATTCCGCTGCAAAACAGGTAATTTGGGGGTGTGACACTGCATACGACAGTTAGCAATAAAGCGCACGAAAGTGTCTTTGATCACTTTCGTTGAATTGAGGTACACGGCCCACGGTTCCCCGTTGTTCAGTACAAGTACTGCCTGTGATCAGGTAGGATTCCTAAGAATCTCCTTGACAGGGTTTCGCAGCTGTTCTAGCTGTTCTCAAACCGGAACGTCTCAAAGAAGACAACACGGAGTGAGTGAACCATCAAATTGAGATTCACTGATTGATGAAAAATGATTTGAAAAACAATCGCGTATTGCTTGAAGAAAGAGTTTTGCAATACGACGAAGGTTTTATGAGAAAGATCAATTTTCAATCAAAATACTTTTTGTATTAAAGAATGAGTACACATTCGACGTGCTAGCGAAAAGAAGAGATTCGCACATCGAACGGTTTTTCTAAAAGTATTTTTCAATCAGAGATACTTTTTGAATTTGAAATGAATACACATTCGACGTGCTAGAGAAAAGAAGGTTTGCACATCGAACGGTTTTTCCAAAAGTATTCGTCAATTCCATTCCTGGACCAAGGTTGATTCAAGAATGAATCTCCCCATCGTTTCTATCCAGTTGTCACAAGCTTGATCTTACGAGAAGATCTCACATGTCACCCACCAAGAGCTTGTTTGATGTTGGCTCTAGAAGGATTTCCATCTTCATCGTGAATACTTTTACATACCACTCAGATGTTCTGGCAATACCACAAGGATAATGCGTAGGACTCTTAATATATACTTACTTTCCACATTGTGTGAAACAGCAAGTCTTCATGAATTTAGTGTCCTAACGAGATATTGTGGATGATCTCTTGGCTCTAGACTCAATAGTGCACATTTGGTTCCTATGCCGGAGACTAGGGAGAGGGTCTCCTTCTTCAATATCAACAATCTCTAAGAGAAAGTCGATAGATAATGTTGGTTCCCCGTGAGAATGAAACAAGTCCTTTTAAGAGGAACTTGAGTAGCTTGGGAAGTTTAGTGCAGTGCGTCACTGGGTCCATGATGTCTTGTCTTCAATACCGGCGTTACCTTGGTAACCACCAGTAGCATATGTATTGAACCCGGTTACTGCCCTAAGGTTGAATTATTGGAGGGCTATTTCTTTTCACCCTTTTTTACATTCATTTCTTTTTCATTCTTCAACCCCTTCAGTGCTTACCGAGACTTCATAACTAGAACCTTGTTGGGTTTATTCCAGTACTAGCTCTGTCTCAGTCTGCACTCTTCCCATTTCTCATTTTTCTCCTTTTTTTTTCATCATACCTAAGGACTCTACACTATCTAGTGGATTGTCCCTGGGTAGATCCCTCCGGCTCTGGCGGGATCGTGGGAACGAATACCTAACCTAACCATCCTTATAACACCATGCATAAAGTAAATTGGTCGGTCTTTTGGTATTGTTCTTTCCTTCATGAAACCAATTGAAAAATCATTTGGAAAAACAATCAAGGTGCTTGTGATACGAGATCAAAGCATTTTGTACCTTAATAGTTTTGATCATTTAGAAAACCTCCCCCTCAACATGTGCATATGATTTAGAAATTGTTTAGCACATGGAGGCAAGAGGACTTTGAAATATTTTCTTTGACCATTATTTTCATAGAAAAAGCCATTTGAATTTCTTTGGTAAATTCTCCCCCTCAATATGTGCATAGGATATTTGAAAAAAATTTATCACATAGAGGAAAGAGTTCTTTTGAAGCACATTTACGATCACAAAAGCCATTAAGAAACCATTCGCTCCCCCTCAATATGTGCTTCGAGATTCGAAAGCGTTTAGCACATATGAGAGAGCAGCCTGCACATTTTCATCAAAACGATCACCTTTTATCAAATTTCTTATTAAATCACAAATTCTCCCCCGATCAAAAATATCAAACCCTTTGAGATTTTGGATCCCAAGTGATTTAATAAGGTTTATAAAACATGGGAGAATATGTGGCCAGGTTTAAATACTCATCTTGTTTTTGGATAAATCCTCCTCCTCAACATGTGCATTGTGTATTTGAAATCGTTTGGCACATGGAGGCAGGAGTGCCTTTAAAGGACTAAACCAAATCCATTTAAACAAATTTGAGATTTAAATCACGATCTCTCCCTCGATCAAAAATATCAAACCATTTGAGATTTGTGATCCCATCTGATTTAAATCATTTAGAAAATTTTAGGGGAAAGACGTGGCAAGATTTAATTTTTGAAATTGACTGAGATGGACCAAATCTAGACATTAAAGATTGTTAGTGTCAGGTATGATAGTTTTTAATAGATCTTTAAGAAAAATAAAACAGTTTCACAATCAAACAAGAACAGAAAAAAATTCATTTTGAAAGACCTTGATTCAAAAGAAAAATCATACCATGACATAACATTAAATCTTTAGATCACCACATTTTAACGTACAAACCGGAACTTTTATGAAGAAATATCGTTTGAAAATATTTTATTTAAAATCACTCTCCCCCTCAATCGATGACTGTAGTCGTTGATTGAGTGACTTAGGTTTTGATAAAATGAAGTCCGGTGATTTTCAAAATTTAGTCCAATATATTTTCAAAACAATATTTTCCATTTTCAAAACAATTTAATCAAATTTTTTCAAAATTGTTTAAAAATGGTATCCTGCACAAAGATACGTTAGGTGGTTGAGAAGATTCCGTTGTTGCTGTAGGGCTTGGAAGAAAACCGTCTGCTGATGCAGTGAGACTTCTTCTTACGTTGCATTTTGAATGCCAACTGAGGTCAAATTAAGCTCCGTTTCTTCAATCACTTAGAAGAAAACCATCTGCTGATGCAGTGAGACCTCTTACGTTGCATTTATGCCAACTCTCCATTGAAGTCCAATTAGGCTCCGTTTCTTCATTTGTCAACCCAAGAAATAGTTACCCTTTCCTTTCGGCATCCAATCATCTTCATTAGTGGGATCCGGATTGGGAACATTCTTATATCCATAATATATGCATACGTTAGTGAACACACATACAAATATATGGTGGTCGACAACACCCAAACAACAATCGACTAATAAAAGTCAATTCAACATATCAATCAGTTCATATAAAGCATGGAAATTATGCGTACATCAAACTCTAATCATCTAATCCTAACAATCATATCCTAAATTCCTAGTCCTTCGACATAGGCAAATATCATTTTTAATTAAGCACGTAGGATAATTAAGAAAGTCCGTTAGATGATGTAAATTTGAAAACATTCTCCCCCTCAATCAATGACTTATTTTCTGAAAAGATTAAAAGCGCTGAAGTCATTGATTGAGTTTTCAATTTTTTTACGAAAACTCTTAAACTGATTGATTTAATAGCAACTCATTTACCACCATTTTTGAAAAACAACAAATATTTTCCTGAAGAATTTTAGACGGAAAAACATTTGTGTAGGAACAGCAGTCCTTCGACATACTTTCCTCATTTTGATTTTAGGATAAGTGCACGAAATTTGTGAAAAACATTTAAGCGTAGCACTTTCCTTTCTTGAAGAACGGGTTGCTATCGGAAATAATAGCAAGCCATGGTTTAAGCGCGGGTCACAGTCTGAAGTAACTGCAAGCCATTTGATTTGTGACATGTTTAGAAAGAAATATTTACACCTCCTGTTCGAACTTCATCTATGGTCCCGTGCCATTATTGAATGACATTTCTAAGATCGCAGATGTTATCGATATCAGAAGACATGTCTTGAGAAAACAATATTTTTGGTATTTTTCAAATTTTCTGATTTTTATGGATTTTTGTTGGTTTTATATTTTTCTATTTTCTTTTTGAGGTTTTCTAATTTTGTATTTTGTTTTTAATAAATATATACAAAGATAGAATAGATGATATAATTTAAGAAGATGATGATACGAGTACCGAGATAAGGATATCGAGTAGCACGTCGTAGAAGAAAGAAGTCATCATCTCTTAAACATTCACCACCAAAGCTTCCAGGACTCTTGAATCGAAGAGAGAAATTGAGCCACTTGAAAGAGAGACTTTGGTAGCTTCCCCCCAAACCGTAAATCTTCTTATTGAGCAGATTCTAAGCTTTCTTTCAAGCTTGCCTTAGCCAGATGCACAAGAACGCACACCATATCATCGATCTTGCTGCTCCATATAAGAAGGATCATTGTAAGTCTCCGTTCGGGGTTATATCATCAACAAGAACAACAACGTATCATCCCACTCTTTAAAATTCTTCTCAAATTTCATAACCACTGAAGTCTGACGCAATCCATTCCAAAAGGTGTCACGAGACCACTTCCCCCGAGTAGTTGAATTGATGCAGCCCGTCTCTTAGTATAGAGCTCAAGAGCCCGAGTACACAAATAGATTTCCAAAGAATAAATGATACAACCACCCAATGCACATTTATCTTTCCTGATGATTGTGTATGAAGCTCAAGAACCCGAAGTACACAAATGCCTCCTCACTTGTGTGCCTCTTTTATCTTCAGAAACTGTCTCTTACATCTCTTCCCCCACGTAGTTGGAATAAGAACACTAAACGCCTTGATGAGTAAAACCTTGAGTTTCTCTGCGGTCATGACATTTGTTTTCCCGGGATTTCTTCAATCACTTAGAAGAATTAAGTCCATCAACTTTACTCGCCATGAGTCAAACCTTGAGTTTCTCTGCAGTAATAACATTTGTCTTCCCGGGATATCTTCAATTACTTAGAAGTATTAAGTTCATCAAGTTTTACTCGCGTTTAGATACGTGTCTCCTTCCCCCTTGCTGGTTTTGACACTTCAGAATCAGCAACATATTATCAACCCAAATACTTGAAATCTGTTGAGAAGATCATCATAAGCTCAGATGTATCTGTAGGAATCAACTTGCTGCAGATTGTGAGCAAGTCTAATTGGGGATTAAATTCGACATTTCACTCTTCCCCAATTAGTGCTCTCCCCTAAACCGACAATCTGTTTGATAAATGCTCAGATTAAGAAGAAGTCTTTAGATAATTAAAAGCAACTCGTCTTTAGTCTTCTAACATGTAGTAGAGAATGTAGAACCGACTGTAGACTCGACCTTCTTCAAGATTGTCCAGTTGGGGAATAGATAGTTAACATCTTCATCTCACCAAAAACAAGAACATCACCAAAAAGCATCCCAATCAACTTACATCTTGCAAATCCCCTTAACAAAAATCCCTCCCAATCAAACAAGAACAGAAAGATGTTCATCAAGGAAATCAGCAATCAGGCCGCAACGAACACATAAGATGGTAACACCAAACTACCAATCACATCAAACAAGAACAGAGAGATCGTTCGGAATCATCATGTTGATGTGTACGTGAAGCATTAACCGGAAGCACTTTGTTGATAATCATATCAGCCGGTGTGAAGATGTCAACCAATAACTCATAGAAGAAAACTCCATGTAAAGATGACCCGATAAGAAGAAGCTCGGTTCTTACATGAGTTTGGAGCCGTTTGACCATTTTATCTCATAAATCAATCAACCATGTAGTAAATTCACACTTTTTCTCCCCCTCAAGAATTGCATACGGAGTTGCCATTCTTGATTGAATAAGTGAATATCTTAACCAAATGTATTCTATTCACACTACTCCCCCGCAATATTAGCACATGATGTCTCCATCTTCATTATAGTTGAGCAAGTGGAATAAGAAAACAATCAGTGGTAGCCCGGTTCACTTGATGACTGAAGCGCATGGAAAAAGTATGAAGCATGTTGATGAGAATGGTCATAATAAGAAGATTTCTCTTCTTCAGAAGATAAAGCGCACTGACACGTACACTTTTTTTTTCTTTAGAGTACGAGGCATGAACTGTTGTGTTCATACGTCATTATGATGAAGTACGAGGCCTGAACTGATGTGAACAGACGTCATAAATCTCTCTCTTTTCATCTACTCTTGGCAAACTTGTAATCACCCCATTATCATTCAGTAGGTTCTTTGTTGTGACAGCTGATGGAGAAAACCCGATATAATGAATTTGACCCTGAAGTGAACTACTCCGAACTCGTGACTTAAACTTGCACATATGTAACAAAGAGCGGTGCCGAGACTTCATCCTCCATTGAATCTCTAAGTACTCTATACTCTTCATCCAACCAACCATCAAGTAATAGACGTACATCACCTCTTGAGAATCCACAATTCAATGTGACACTGAGTACTACAACGTAACTCCTTAAAGTGATAGTTATTTTGTAGTGGTATGAGCCCAATTCCCCCAAGTGGTAAAAGAAAAGGTAAAAGACACCCAACAATAACTAGATTTCCAAGTCTTCGTTTTTTGATAATAAGCTCGAACAAGGATCATGAAGAATCTTCATCCATCCATCCCCGATACCTTCAGATACTAAGTACACTCACCCGTGATATTTCACTTCAACCTCAAATAAATAATAGTGAATTAACTCCGTTGTCACATCTTCGGGTTAAAAGCTCAAATCTAGCCTCCTTTGACGTTTTAATTGAACTATGATAATGGTTTCATCCCGACCATGGTTTAATGAGCATAACCCCGTAAAACATAGAAGTAACCAAACCGCCATGACGAATATCCAAACACACATCCACTTCATGAGGTACACCCTTCTATCCCTTCTTTGAAGCAGAAACCGTAGCACCAGCATCAAATGAGATCCCGAAATACACTTTCCTTTCTCCAGGATGGTTCCATCATTACGGGATTTTACAACTCTATAGTTTAAACCGAGAAATAGTTTCTTTCGCGGGATTTTACAAAACCAAGAATAAACCGTAAGATAGATCCGGAAATGCTCATTACTTTAACCATGATGTTTTCATTGTCACGGGATTTTATAAGTCTGTGATTTAAACCGAGAAATAGGTTCTTTCGCGGGATTTTACAAAATCAAGACAAAATCGTAAACAATGTCAGCTTGAATGAGTTATGACAACCTTGGTTTCGGTGAATATCTGTTTTAGGGGAACATGCAGCGGTTCATCAGCGATTCTTACTCCAACATCAACACTATCATCAACCATCCAATAAACATTTTGGTAAACACATCTTCCACATATTCTGGCGGCTATTGCTGTGACTACTTGGCGAAGTAAATCCGATATACCAAACTTGATCATGAAGTAAGACTCCCCAGATTTGTTACTTAAACTTGTACTAATCCTCGTGAAAAAGAAACGGTGTACCCAATGTACAAAACCTCTTGACATTCTCAACTGTGTGAGTCACCGAAGTGATAGCTATGTTGTGGGTAAAGCGAGATAGAATCACAAACATAACTAAATAGCCAAGTCTTTATCACACTCCATAAATGCCCAAACAAGTCATCTTCGCGGAATAGAAAGAAAGAAGACGAAATCAGTAAACGCGCCCGGAAAGACCTCACTTCAAATTCAAATAAGAAATACTAGATATAAACAATCCCGTAGTCAACATTTTCCAATAGACACTTCAAGCCGTGAAATAATATTCTTCGTGAAGACGTATAAGCCAAAGTGCCAAACCTTACAACATTATGAATCTTAGTAACACACCAGATCTCATCGTCAAATCTCGAAGCAACAAAACTCATCGTCAAATCTCTTCATCAAATAACAATTCACATCCCATGATAATTGCCACAATTCATAGCAAAACTCATCGTCAATTTGTGAATAAGTATCCTCCGTTGAACATTTTAGACCAAAGTACCACTCGTTATCGAGAGATATCAAATCATATTTAACCAAATCTTTGGGATGCAAAAACTTCGGATAACAAACATTTTGTATAACCAGATATTTGCAAGTCTCGTATATAATTCAACACTCAACGAAAGTCCCTTTTAAATCGTTAGGCCCAAAATGAGCAATCACCCAATCGTTAAACAGGCCCATTCCCAAATGATCAATCCGTTAAGCCCAAGTGATTCACAATCCGAACAAATTTCGTCAACCCTAGTGTTTTGATGTATATATAACTTACACTTCTCACACATCATTAGCCCTAAAACTTCTCACACCAACCCTAATTTATCTCATTGTATCCGCCCCCCTCCAAAACTTTCTCACTTATCAGAAAATGCATCACACAATCTGTAAAAATCAAACCCCAAGTATCTCTCAACCTAAAACCTAATCTCTTACAGTTCGCCCCCAACACATCTAAAATCTCCATTCACATATCCGAAAAGGAAAAGACCAACAATACATATCATATCTCATCCAATACTCAGTCGAAAAAGCCCATGTGAAAAGAATGATAACGAAACGCCACCAAAGGAATATGATTTTTCCTTGTTGACCTCGCCACAGGGATGGCTAGACAGGTAGGACCTTGCTTCGACAAAACCACAGGGATGGTAATGAAATTCTTGATTTGGCCACAGGTACAAGGTAAACAATTAGTTGAATTAACGTTTTACCTTTCTCCCAATTAATTTACCGAATCAATGAAATTGATTCAACAATATTGTTGAAATCACTTCATTACCTTCGAATAAATAACAAGAAAACGTTTGGATCAATGTTGATATGAATGACTCGAGTTGTAGACTCTTGATAGTCTTGGTGTTTCTTTTGAGAACCATGAGTCATAAATCCTGAGATCAAGAAAAACGTTTGGCTTGAAACACATTTATTTTCAAGTCAAAGTATAAATCAATTAGTGAGGATGAATATTCGTGGGTCTTGCATCTTTGATGTAGAAATAAATCCCCTCGAACCAAATCTGAGATCTTGACATTCTTTGTTTATCATTAAACCATTGATCTTTGCCTAAGCGAATAACTGAAAATGAATTAACATAAATTGTTAAATTCATTTCAGGTTTCGTATAGTTCATGAATAACATTAACTCGATTTATGATGTGATAACTTTTCGTGTTCTTGATCTTGATGGTCTCGAAGTTGTTGTGACACACGAAAAGAAACTGAGATCGTTATAGGTTTTAAGTGTATCATTTGTCTTGATTGATTTGAGTGTTGAGGAGATTGTGAACATGACAATATTCGAAATAGTCCAAGTTATCATTTTGTTGTTAAATACATTGACACATGATGTGAATAAACTGAGGTTGTTGTGTTGATAGTATTAGGTTTTGTGGTCAAGTGGTCATAAACTTATTCTTCCTATCTGTTGTTACTGGTTAAACCTTAGTCATGAGTCTTGTCTATCTTACTTCTTCCTTTCTGTCTCGCATCATCAACTCGCCTCATCTCCAACTCACATTTCTCCCAACTCGCTTGACCCAACTCGCACCAGCAGCATCTCGCTCAAAAGCAAGTGCACCAAAACCATATGCGAGTTAAGTAACTCGCATTGTAACTGACCAGAAACCCAACTCGCTTTTGACCATACCAACACGCATTTGACCTGACCAACTCGCATCTATGCCCAACTCACATCAATACATTTATGCAGCATGACAACTCGCTTTTGACATTAAATCAATAGCAACTCGCTCAATAGCAAAGTGCAATAAAACCAAATGCGAGTTAAGTAACTCGCATGAAACTGAACCAGTACCCAACTCGCTTTTGACCATTGTAAGCAACTCGCAGTTGACTAAATAGTCAACCCGCATCCTTAAAGCTAGTACCCAACTCGCAAAGAACAAAGACTAATCTGGACATGACCTTGACAACTCGCTATTAAGAATACCACAACCAACATGTACGCATGAGTGCATTAAAACCAGTTTACACAGTTAGCAGCTTCTTACTGCAAGTGAATACCAGATTTTGAACAGTTTTATCTCATGTAAATGATATCAAAACGGTTAATAGCTTAAAACAGATTTGATCATTGAAAAGGAAAAAAATAAGACTGCTCAAAACATTATGTAACACTAGAAACCGAATTATGACCACCAGAACAACATAAACCATACTCAATAACCATATTCAAACCAACATATGACCCATTCATAAAAGCAGATTCAACAAATCTGTAAAGCAAATAAACAGACTTCACAAACAAGACGCATCAAACATGTCAACCCGCATACAAAACCGAGAGCAAAACCATACGAATCATCAAGAACAACACAACCTTGGCTCTGGCACCAATTGTTAGGATCCAATATTTATGTTGTTAGATGATTCGGGTGGTCTAGGATTGTGATTAAACAAGAAAGCCATTTTAGAGAGATGAAGAGAGTTGAGAGGAGGTTCTTGAAAGAGAGTTGCTTAAAAAAATGTAAGGTTAGATTCAAAGAAGCCACACCCCTTCCATGGATGGAAGGGGTATTTATACTTACAACTTACACGACCTCCTATCGGCCTGTGGATCAGGCATACAGTGGGTAAAGACTCGTCCTTCCTCCACGGTGTTGCACTAAACTAAACTACGCTAATAACTAACTAATAAACTAACAAATAACGTAACTAATGATATGTCTACGAGCTAACTTATGCTAGATAATACTTGGGGTGACCGACACTTCACTATGGAATTTTCTAATTCCTAACAAAGACATTTCATTTTGAGATTGTTTTGTCGTTAGACTTAGACACTTTAAGCATACTTAGCTATAAATAAACACAACAATCTATGTGATAAGGTTTTAAAATGTACCTTTTTGAGGAGTCGTTTAAGCCCTTATTTGATCACTTTTGTATCCGTTATTACTTAATATCGTTCCTTTTCACTTTTTAGGTATCTTGAAGGCAAAATGCTGGAATGACACTTATTCGGACGAAAAGGCGCGAATATATGAAGAAAATGGCAAAAGTCGAGAATTGAGACACTCAGGCTGCTGGAACTGAAGGGGACGGCGTCAGGCACTAACAGTAGCCAAATTGCCCATTTACAAGTGACGGATTCAGGTTTTAAAAGGGTAGGGCGTCGCAACTCAGACGGCATAGATTTGATCCAGACGACGTCAGAGACTGAAGGGGATGGCGTCACAGGCATAAGGTGACGCCGTCGCAAGACTAACGTGGCCAAGACGAAACCATGATAACGGCGACCCGACGACGTCACAAATCAAAGGGTGACGCCGTCGCATGTGTAATCTTATATATAGAATCCGAATTTTTTAGTTTTCAGTGTGTAGTCTTTGGAGTAAAAACCTAAAACGAACCAAGGCTGTCTTGTACAGTTTAGGGTTCCATACCCTATCTTACATCAAGATAATTGTTTTAATTCGTTAGTTCAATTATGTCTTCAATTAATTGCGTGTATGCTTGCATGTTCCCCATGTCCGGCTAATTTACTTGTATGTTTGCTTAGGGAATATGAAACTTAATTATTGAATATTGATTGGTTGTCTCTTATCTTAATTGTTAATGATCTAGTATTGCGATAGGTCATCCGTTGTGTAGTTAATGCTTGATTAATCTTTGTGAACCTTAGCTTATAGTACCTAGAGTCATTGTAGGCTAAACTATCCGAAGAGTACCTTAGTGTTAAGTTTATAAATCCTAGAGATTTTGTAGGCAATAACCTTTGGTAGTTTCAAAGAGTTAGGGTTAAAAGCATACCCTACGACCTTAGACACACAACGTGATTAAGAATAAAGACGTGACAATTCAACCATCAATAGGAGATAATTAAGGAGTAATAAAACCTAAGTAAACACATCTTTAAATCATCATACGAGCACACAATAATTAGACATAGACTACCCACTAGATTAGATAATTAGATAAGTAGAGTAATCGGTAGAAATACCAAAACCCCCAAATCCAAACCCCGAGATTCGTACCTTTCCATTTCCTAAAAAAACATAAAAAGATAAAAAAATAATCTTCCTCAACCCCAACCTTAGCGTAGTAATGATAAGGTTTTAAAATGTACCTTTTTGAGGGGTCGTTTAAGCCCTTATTTGATCACTTTTGTATCCGTTATTACTTAATATCGTTCCTTTTCACTTTTTAGGTCTCTTGAAGGCAAATTGCTGGAATGGCACTTATTTGGACGAAAAGGCTCGAATATACGAAGAAAATGGCCAAAGTCAAGAATCGAGGCACTCAGGCTGCTGGATCTGAAGGGGATGGCGTCAGGTGTTATCTGTGACGCCGTCGCATCACTTTTGTGACGGCTCAGTAGCCAAATTACTTATTTTCAACTGACGGTGTTAGGTTTTAAAAGAGTAGGTCGTCGCAACTCAGACGGCCTAGATTTGATCCAGACGGCGTCAAAGACTGAAGGGGACGGCGTCACAAGCATAAGGTGACGCCGTCGCAAGAATAACGTGGCCAAGACGAAACCCTAATGACGGCGACCCGACGGCGTCACAATTCATAAGGTGACGCCGTCGCGATTGTAATCTTATATATAGAATCCGAAATTTTTAGTTTTCAGTGTGTAGTCTTTTGGAGTAAAAACCTAAACCGAACCAAGGCTGTCTTGTACAGTATTTTAGGGTTCCAAACCCTATCTTACATCAAGATAAGTGTTTTACTTCATTAATTCAATTATGTCTTCAATTATTTGTGTGTATGCTTGCATGTTCTCCATGTCCGGCTAATTTACTTGTGTGTTTGCTTAGGGAATATGAAACTTAACTATTGAATATTGATTGGTTGTCTCTTATCTTAATTGTTAATGATCTAGTAATGCGATAGGTCATTCGTTGTGTAGTTAATGCTTGATTAATCTTTGTGAACCTTAGACTATAACACCTAGAGTAGTTGTAGGCTAAACCATCCAAAGAGTACCTTAGAGTTAGAGTTTATAATTTCTAGAGATTTTGTAGACGAGACCCTTTGGTAGTTTCAAAGAGTTAGGGACAAACGCATACCCTACGACTTTAGACACACAACGCGATTAAGAATAAGTACGTGACAATTCAACCATCAATAGGAGATAATTAAGGAGTAATAAAACCTAAGTAAACACATCTTTAAACCATCATACGAGCACACAATAATTAGACATAGACTACATACACCTTAGATTAGATAATTAGACAAGTAGAGTAATCGGTAGAAATACCAACCCCCAAATCCAAACCTCGAGATTCGTACCTTTCCTTTTCTTAAAAATATAAAAAGATAAAAGAAATAATCTTCCTCAACCCCAACCTTAGCGTAGTAACTTCTCACTAGCATTCCTATTCCCCTAGAGAATGATATCAATACCCGTGGCTTACCCTAATACTACACTACAACGATTAGGTTCACTGCCTAGGGTGTTGAAAAACTTGCTCGAAGAAAAGGAAGTTCCTTTGACCCCGAACGCGATTAAGAATAAGGACGTGACAATTCAATCATCAATAGGAGATAATTAAGGAGTAATAAAACCTAAGTAAACACATCTTTAAACCATCATACGAGCACACAATAATTAGATATAGACTACATACACCTTAGATTAGATAATTAGACAAGTAGATAAATCGGTTGAAATACCAACCCCCAAATCCAAACCCCGAGATTCGTACCTTTCCTTTTCTTAAAAATATAAAAAGATAAAAAAAATAATCTTCCTCAACCCCAACCTTAGCGTAGTAACTTCTCACTAGCATTCCTATTCCCCTAGAGAACGATATCAATTCCTGTGGCTTACCCTAACACTACACTACAACGATTAGGTTCACTGCCTAGGGTGTTGAAAAACTTGCTCGAAGAAAAGGAAGTTCCTTTGACCCCGAACGACGCGTGTAGCGTTATCAAGTAACTTCTCACTAGCATTCCTATTCCCCTAGAGAACGATATCAATTCCCGTGGCTTACCCTAATACTACACTACAACGATTAGGTTCACTTCCTAGGGTGTTGAAAAACTTGCTCGACGAAAAGGAAGTTCCTTTGACCCCGAACGACGCGTGTAGCGTTATCACTATGTGATTCATTTGCAAGATAAAAATACTTTTAAAAGTTTGTCATACCAAAATCACTTTGATAGATTATATGTGCACACGTAGCAAACAAATAGTGTGACAAAGAAGCATAAGAAACAAGATGAGAGATTCATGTAAGCCATGTTTAAATTATAACATTTAGGAGCATGTATCATTTAGACCATCTTATGCATAGATTTAAAGAATGTCAACAAAAGACAATAGCTTTCAAACATGGATACATCAATAACAAAAATACATATTATGAGTTAACAAGTAACACGTTAATCATGCTAAACATCATACAAGGGACATAATTGATTCAACTATAAATATCATGCAAATCATGTTTACGCTTATCATAAAGTAGCATAAAGCATCATAGAGACAAGAACCTTTTTAGGGTTTATACATTTGACAATCAATCAAGTAAATATCACGCACCAAGAAAATATCAATACAATTGATCATTTTAAATAAGAACATGTAATCAACACATGTATGTGTACTGCAAGTGGTTTTAAAGGAAAAGTCATATATACTACTTGTTTGATTAGTATTCCTACGGCGATGCAAACTATTACTGTTTTAACACTTACTTTAGGCGAGTATAGGAAAACAGATTTTTCAAGTTGGAGAATGAATATGAGACTATTACTAGCGGTGCTTAATTAAGGCTAAACACGACCATTTTCACGGGTGATTCCACATACCCAACTTCTCTCATGGAAGCAATTCAACCGTTAGGTCAAATTGAGTTTCTAGTGCAATAGGTTCTCCAGTAGTCATTCTCATGGTAGAAAGATGGGAACTCCTACTTTTGCCTATTAAAGTGTATAAAAGATGATAGTTTACCAATACTTGGCTTAATGTGACTCAACTAATATGCAATATAACTAAGGTGATGAAGACGTCATGTTATGCACATGAATTTTAACAATGGTGTGTTGATAAACAATATGTTTTAATCTTGTGTTTAGAATCTAAGGTTGTTCAAATTACATAGCTAATTGTATGATCTAATGGATGGCATCTTTTGAGTTGAAGTGTGTACTTTAAATGTGATTTGATCATCTAAGATTAGGGAATGGAATATGCTAAACTAAGAACGTTCTCAAGAAAGCTCTTGGGAATTTTATTTAACAAGAATCTAAATAAGGTTAACAACTTCAATAGATCTTGTGTATGCTCTAGAGATTTGTAGTTTTAACCTTAGATGTGCACTAGGTTTTAGCAAGGTTAGGTTATGATGTACGCTTAAAAGGAAATAGATACAAATAGTATCTTTCAACAAATGAGATTATCCCATGGGATAAAGTTATCATGCTTATGAAAACAAGTATGACAAGATGAATTGGATACGCTAGTTCATACAACTTGTAGATGTTTGTTTCAAGATCATTCAACCAATGAGGTGTAATGAAATCTCTTGTAACACAACCATTTATGTTTCAAGGAGAGAATGATGCATAGGATATACAATATCCTTTTAACAAGATGAAACCTTAACGCACGATTTCTTAGGCATAATGTTTTTCAAAACATCATGTTTTCTAAATGAAGATATGAAGCCAAAGTGTTTGAATCGGATAGTCCTATCCTAAATATACTTGGTCTCAAGATTATATTTACTAGATGATGACAAGAGGAATTCACTCGAGTTTTTTTATGTATACTCCTCAAGAGTTATTGTTGCTCGGGGTGTATGATGTTGGCTTTGAATTTTAACATATGTTGTTAAAATGTTGATTTAAGGTTTAGTGAAACTTATGCAGAAGTTTTGACGACAAAGTATTACTAATACTTTGATAACTTGTGAAGGTAGTACTACTTATACCTAGTGGATATTGACAAAAATTACCAGGAACATCATACTCATTTGATAGTTGAGGTTCTAGCCATAATGAATCATTTAAGTCCTTATAGGTGGGAAAGTATGGTTGAGTTTGTTCAATGTGCATTTGACTCAGTACGAGTGTTGAACACAAGGGATTTTTGATTAATACATTCAACGAATTCAAATGATGGTGGATTGGTTGATCTAGGTGGTGGGTCTTCTAGTGTGTCTAAATAAGGATGTGATGATGTAGAGGTTTATTGTGCTATGGGAGTGCTTAGATTGATTATTTGTTCATGGATGTTGAAAACAACAAGAATGGATACTAATTCTTGTGGTCCATTGGTTGGTACAACTAGTGGGTGAAGTGCTTGAAGTTTTGATCATGTTTGTGAAGCTTAACGGTTGAGATATATCACAAGTGAGCTTAAGTGGTAAATGTTCAAGGATGAAGACCTATTGACATTTGCTTTATTCCTATTGATTTGGAGAGTGTTAGGACAAGTGCTACCGAAGGTGTCAAAGTAGGATAATTGCCATAGTAGGTGTCGAAGAGGGATAGTAGATGTCAAAGAGGGATAAGTGCCACAGTGAGTTGTTTGTTTTGGATAAGTGTTCTAGTTTGAGTCATTTTAGGATTAGTGTTTTAACATGTGTTGTTAAAATACTTGGGTGTTGATTTTTCGGATATGACTTTTAATGACTGCAATCGTAAGTCACATATACTTGAATATTTCGGATGAAATACTTAAGTTGTCAATCTTACCTTGTTGAGATTATAGAGCTTAGATTGCACTCAAGGATAGCAAGACTTGATAATACATCTTTAACATACGTATGAGTTATGAATCGACGTAAATCCTTATCGTCTTGGAGGATGACACATTATTTTCATGTTAACCAAGTGAGGCAAAACATGTAGATACAAAATAATATCTATAGTCATATGTTAGACTTGTGTGTGATATCTTTGCAGATAATGAGTCCGGGTTTGTTAGTCTAGGTGGCAAGTCATCTAAGTCATCCGAAAATAGATGAGGAGATGTTGGTGGTGTTGCGCAAAGTTCGATAGGTACAAGTTTTGGAGACTTTAGAAGTGAAGGTGTTTTGGATGGTTGTGAAGTAGTCATAATGGTGGGTGATTTTGGTGGTGGAGTTGGAGTACTTAAGTTTAGAAAGTTCTCATCTTGAATGGGTGATGAGATATTGAGAGGTGACGAGTCTGAGGATGAAGAGTTCAAGTTGATGAAGCAACAAGATCGAACGCTAATCTTAGCGGTTTTATTGAGTGGCTTGTTTGAAGGTGACGAGGTTGAGGATTTAGTCATTTTGACTTTGCTTTAAGAAATGTTAAGCTTAAGGAGAAGTAATAGTAGAAAGTGTGAAAATGACCATCCTAAATGTGTTAATTTATGGAACTAAGGATTCATGGAGAATTGTGTTTGATTTGATGTTAATCCACACAAAGATGGTGGCTTATAATAAGATGGAAGTGTTTAAGAGCATGTCAAACATCCTTAGTTGATTCATTGAGGATGTGTTGAGTGAGATATGAAAGATATGCAATAAATGAACTTCAATCAATGTAAAATCTTAGAAGTCAGATATCCACGGATTGCAAGGAACCAAATTTAGGGATCCTTCCTTTATAGGAAAGGGTTCCTTGGGTGGATTTTGTGAATTTTGAGTTTTTGTGAGAAGTGAATATCCTATTGGTCTAAGTAAGTTAAACTAATCCTTATATAAATGAAAAGCAGTGAAAACTATCTTAGAAACAAAATTTGGTAAATTAGAGTGCAGGATTTAGTAAAATTCAGCAACTTACCTGCAATGGCCACGACACCAAACATTTACACGGACGGAACCCAGTTTTTGGTTCCGTCTGGTCCGGCAGTGTGAATTTGGCGGCACCAAATGGTATAACGGACGGAACTAATTTTTTGGGTCCGTCAAATCCGTGGTGTGCAGAAATGTTCACAGAGGCGTTTTTTAACCCTCGGGGACTTTTCCGAATCCTGAAATTTTTCTTAAAACATATGGAGATAATCATTTCTAGTTAGTAACAAGTAATAACACACATATAAACATACGGGAGCATGTATTTCCAATAGGGGCTAGTGATTTTCATTAAAAAGTGAAAACGGTGAAAATTTGATAACATCCGAATGTTATCCTCATGCATGACAAAGTTAGTTCACATCATTGTTTTAAGTTTAGTTATCATCCTAGAAAGCGAAAAAACATAAATTACATCATACACTATTATTTTGGTTCTTGTACCAAACACTCCTTAAACCTTCATTTTAACACTTGAACTTATATGCGGGAGTTTATGCAAAACAATACATTTAAAGTTCTTGACTAATTTACTTAGTACTCATTGCTAAGTAGTTTATGACATTTCAAAAGTTATGCGAGATGTTAGTACAACCTATGCAAAGAAAGAGATCTAATTCTACAAGCGATGGTAAAACAATTTTTCAACTTAGTGCACAAAATCTAGCAAATGTCCTATTGTGCATAAACAAGAAATCGTCAAACAAGCGAATAAATAACATGGCAAGATTGACACTCATATTATACAAACAAACAAGTGTAAACAACAATTTGAAAATAAGCAAGCAACATATATGCAAACAACATAAACAAGTGGTCATTTAGCATAACATAAAAAGAAAAACACTTTTCGTCATTTTGCGTTTAAATATGACGATGTATACCAAGCTTGATTAGTTTTCTTTAAACATATTACCAAATTATTTAGTTTCAAAAAAAATTGTATCAAAGTTCTAAGAATACCAACTTAAATTGCTTGATTCAAAAATTTGAGTTTTTATGTTAAAGCGAAACTTAATATCTTAGACATACTGTAGTATTTGGTCTATTTTACTTATTTAAAACTAGACTCAGGCCATAAGAGTATTTTTAAATGAAAGTAGACTCAATTTTCTTTAAAATGATAGGTGGCTCGACTTGTATGGACTTACGGTTAATTAGCTATGATATTTTGAAGTTGGCCAAAAAACTGCATACTGTGCAGACGGATTCCAAGGAACCAAATTTAGGGTTCCGCCCTTTATATTATTTGGTTCCGTGGTCCTCTGAGACAGATTCACTAAAACTAGTATTTTGACATAGATAAAATGTGTGGGACTTACTAGATTTGATAGTAAACATATAATACACGTATTTAACAACATTTCTACTTATGTGACTTATCTTAAACATTTACGGAGGTGATTTTTCAACTAAATTTATAGTTATCCCAAACACTCCTTTTAAAATCATATTTCTTCGTAAATTTTCTATAAGCACACAATACAATACAATACAATACTTACAAGTTCTTTCAAGAAACTTTTATTTTATTTTTCAAGAAAACCTTCAAGCTTGTATATAAAGTTACATTTAACAACAAAATTTCTAAGTATAATTAGCAAAGCATTTTTCATATTATTTTTCGCTTCAATGGTAATTTGATACATGGATCGTACTCTATTTTAAAAACCATTTGTTTGAAAATAAGAGCTATGTGGCTTTGGTACCAATTGTGAAAACGTAGAGGGGGGGGGGTGTGAATACGTTACCGTTTAAAAACTTTAGATCTTTGGTATCAAATCGCTTATGAAGCTTGTTATAATATGAAAGTACCAATTATTGTTTGTGACTAATATAAAGTATAGTAAACCAAGTTGTCACACAAGCATGAACATCAAACCACATCACAAACAATAGTATAGTGCAAGTATAAAAGTAAAGAGATAAATGTCTAGTAACCTTTTGTAAAATAAAATATCTAGTTGAGTACTTGTCAAAATAAAATGTATTTTGTCAAGTGTAAGTAAACTTTAGTACTTGTATGAATATTATAGTTAGTTTACTTGTACAAATAAAGGTATACATTTGTTAGACATTTGTTAAACATTCTAAATGATTTATTAAGGGGTTTGATCATAATGCCACATAACAAACATGTACGAACCTGTGTTGTAACATACGAGGACTTGAGACATCGAGAGGTGTTGAATGTATGTTGAGACAAAATGTGATTACAAGTAACTTGTACATTTTACGTTATGTATTACAAGTTACATGTTTGTCATCAATCAAAACAAACGAGACTGTATAAATTAAATATCGTAATATTTGCACTAACACTTTTGGCAATTTCCGTTCACCGTATGTCACTTGCTTGTTAGCATATCCTTGTTGCGTGGTTGAAATGTTTTCTTATTGAACTCGTTCATAACCCGATACCAAAACGTGGTGCACTTTTGTAATACTCTGACATTTGGATCCTCGGAAATGGCCACGTAACACGAGGCAGGTAGTATTTCCTCTTCCGGTGTCCAACGTAATGTAGTCTTACTCAGGTCGGGATTTCTTTCACCATAGGCATCGGGTACTTTGGATTTTTTTGACATATGTTTACCTCGAATTTTGGGCTTTCGAAAAGACGTAGCTTCGGGGTCGATTTCAGATTGTGATGATTGGGTTTGCGGTTGGGTTTGTTGTTCGAATTGTGGTGGGTTTTATTGAAAATTTGAGAAACGGGCGTTTTGCCACATCATATACATTTGTTGTTGTTGATAAAGTTGCTCGGGTATGAAGCCAAGTGGGTTAGGGATATCGATTGAAGACGCGTTTAGGTTCGGGTTTAAAGAAGATCCGGCGTTCGGATTTCCAAAACCGAGTAAGTTAAAAAAAAATTCGTCACGACCTCCCCAACATCGTTTTCTTTTTTTTGAGAATGAATGTATATGAGATTGAGTTTGAGCAGAGAAAGTGTGTAAAAATAATATGTGAAGGTGGGTATTTATAAAATGTTTTGATTTTTTTTTATTTATTACTTTTTTTGAAATGTAGACGTTACATTCAAACAAAGGGTGTGTTGTGATTTTTTTTCCTACTTGATAGAAAGAACACCAGGGGTGGTTTTTGTAAATTCTTTTTATCGTGACATACGTTTCCTTTTGAGTTGCTAGACCAACGTAAGTTGGAACGCAGCCACAACGCGATGAAAGGCGGTATAATAACGCACCTTCAACGCTACTCAACACCGTCCAGATAAGCCTTAACGTCATTGGAGCATTATTAGGCTAGAAGGTAAGTAGGAAAACTCACTCACCTTAATGCCTCACTCACACGTGAATCCTTTGCCATGTATAACCACTCACGCGTCACTCACTCTTCCTAAAAGTAAATAAGGTGAGTCGATCACCTTTTTGAAGCACGAAAAAGTATCCGATCGTTTGGTTTTGTATCCATATAATAATAATAATAATAATAATAATAATAATAATAAAAGAAAAAATTAAAGTGAGTGACTTGTCCAAAAAAAAATGAGTAAAAATGAATGAAAGTGAAAGGAAAGAAAAAACTAACATAAACGAACTTTTACCGAACGGTTCATGAAATGTTCACTGAACGTTCAGTTCGTTTACAACCCAATGGGACGAATATAGTATAAAGTTTTTTTTTTTTTTTGTAAAGAAGTTTAGGATCGATAAAAAAATAAATAATTAAGTTATCAAGTTTTTAAAATATTCCCACGTTTGAGAGTTCTTAGAAGTAATTTACTAATTTTAAACAAACTAGAATAATTTAAGTTTCAAAAAGAATATACACTTTGTATAAGCAGTTGAGATATCTCTTACCGAAGAAAAAATAATTAACCTACATTTCCGGTTTGAATTGATACGTCTCTCATCACGTAATAGGTAAAACTGTCAAGAGGTTTTCGGTTTAAATTTTACTAAATAGACGTCTTGAGCTGATCAATGATAGGGTCAAAGAAAGTTACAAGATACTTCGGTTAAAAAACGTATATGAGTGAAAGGCTCACTCTCGGATAACCTGACAAGAAAATTTTGATCCGTTCGAACAAAAGGTGGAGTTAGAGGGACTAAAATATAACATGTGAAATTGGAGGGTAACATTTGACAAACAAAGAAAATACCTTTTGAAATGTAAAAACTGTAAATGTAATATATGGTTTTTTCATGTGACAAGTCAAGAAATTGCCAAGAAATTGCCTAGCCGATCCACAAAGGCCATAAAAATTACCAAGAAATTACCAAAAATTTATTTCATGTCCGTTAACTTTAATATAATTCGTTTGTTACATATTTACTTGACAAAGGCCATAGAGCCAAAATCTAAATCATTTTCTAGGTAACCAAAAATAAAAATGTTTAAGATGGTTTTAGGTTAGATTTGATAAATGATGCAGCTATGCACCAAAATGACATGGTGTCGTGCTTAAAAATCATATTAGTAATGACTTAAATGCAAATATAGCTAAAAAAAAAGTGACAACATATCAATCTTTAATGACATCGAAAAGTAACAAATATTTTGAAATATTATTTACTTATATAATTAGATTCTTGATATAGCAAATCAAGCAATAAACTCGAGAAAGAGTAGTGCAAACCGAAACAAATCAAGCAAAGAACAATGAATTGCTATGTGAAGATACTTATACTTGATGTGTGTATGAGTTCTCTTACCCGCACCACCTTGTGGCATCATGTACTTTATTCGTCTTAAATTATAAGTTCACTTTCAAATTGCATATAGTTTAAAAAAATTTCACTAAAAGCATCAAGTGCAGTAACTTAAATCAAAGCATTATCACAGGGTCTCCCACTCACACTCAAAAAACATCATCCCTTTAAGCTAAAATCACACTTTTGAGACCCACAATTTCATTTTCTTTTCCTATTTTTTCAAACCATTAGTTTTTCATTCATTAAATAGTTTTTCATTCATTAAAGTAGAAATAAAAAAATACAAAATAAAAATAAAAAGTAACGTAGACGAGTAACTGTAAAAATAATTGTGTAAAAGAGGTTTATATAGAGTGAAAAATGGTTGTGTAAAAATGAAAGTGTATAACATTAAAAAAAAGGCAATTAGCCATTGCATTTGCAAGGTCAAAAAATATGTAAATTTCTCAATCTTACGTTCGCCAAAAGATAGGCGATTGGCTTGGCGAACTGCACACCTAATGCGGTGGTGAGGGTCTTGGCGAGGCTCTATAACTATTGTATACACTGCTTTAAGTATATTATTCATCAATCAAATATCATCTTTGACTACTAATATCTATTTTGATTGGTTAAATATTAAAATGTACAATAATTTTGAGATAAAATAAATAATACCATGGACTAATAAATTAAGACGGAAGGAGTTACATAAAATTACTATGTGTTATGCTTTAAATTCCTTTGACTTAGAGGGGAAGGTGTCGCCTCGCCATCACTCGCCGTCGTCCAACGTGGACGCTCGCCGTCCTTCGCCGTGGAGAGGAGCGTCGTTCTGACGACGAAGCAAACTTCTGACAAAAGTGAGGGCAACGGATATATATCCGTTATTAAACGGATATATTAAAAGTTTAATTTAAAAAAAAAAAAAAAAAAAAACCCACCACCCCTATAAAATAACATTTATCTCCACCATTTTTATCATCTTCATCTCCTACATCTTCCATTCTTACTTAACTAAAAAAAAAAAAAAAAAAAAATCTCACAATGTCTCAAAACCCAAATGACGGAGGGTACTTCACAAACTTACTTAACTCAAACCCACCACAATACGGGGGTTCTTCAAACCCGTTTACCCCCTCCTCGCAAAATTCCAACCAGTCTCCACAAGAAATATTTCTTAACCAACAATATCCGTTTCAACAAGGATTCGTAACTTACCACGCCCGCTTTCAATCACCACAGTTTTTTAACCCGTCACAACCTCCACAGTTTTTTAACCCGTCACAACCTTCACAGTTGCCCCAAATGGAATCACAACCGTCCGGTTCACAATTCAAAGAGATGACTAGGTTTCGTATTATTAGTATGTGTTGTATTTTGTTTTACCCGTGTCGTTTTTTTTTTCTTTTCGTATCGTTTTTATTAGTAAGTGTTGTTTTTTTTTCTTCTTATTATTAAGTTATGTATTGTATTTTTATTTTGAATGAAATGAATTTAGTTTATTTGGAAAATTGCATAAATAAAAAAAAGTGGTAGTGATGAGCCCCTAATGAAGAGGTTGAGGTTTGTTATGAGTGAGGGGGGTTAGTTGTGGAGAAGTGGGATGCTGATGCGGCGCTGATGTGATATGATAAGGAGGGTGTGACACCTTCCGCTCTTAATAGCATCATCAACTTTACTTTCATTTTGTTTATTTGTTTATTTTTAATACACTTTCAAAACTTTTCCACATACAGTATACCATTTCGTGAGGATTGAGAGCTATACTGGCAGGATTCTTTTCTTCATTTGAGTTTTAAACTAAATGTGATCTACTCAAAGTGTGACACGTATCTAAAAGCTATAATATCAGTCTATCAGACTATGGTAGTAGGCTAGTAGCATTGTGTGAAAAGATGGCACAAATACCTGAAAGATGTTTAAACATGAGTTTACGTCACACTTTGTATTTTCCTTTTGTTTTTGCTGATACAGTACTTATTGATAATTTAGTTAAGTTTTATTAAAACCTTATATGTCGGAAAGTTTGAAAATTTGATGTACAATGGAGTAAAACGAGTTAAACCACAAACATGTATTTTGAAGTTTACTCTTGATTATTTGAAATTTAAAGGACCGAAAGTCAAAAAGACTCTCACATGCATTCTCTATTTAAAGTTGATTCTCTCTATCAAACCCTTTTTAACCTCTCCACCATTTTCAGTTTTCTCACACAATAACTGTTTATATATCCTCTTCAGGTATATTACATTACTTCTCATTGCTCTTAAATTAAATAATTTGTTATATTATATGATCAGTGAATTTAGTTTCATCTTTGTGATAATGTATCTATATATATGCTAATGGTCTGATCATTTTAATCTATAACTTATATTAATAATTGTCATGGTATCAAAGTATATGTATAGTTTTTACAAAAAAAAGAAAAAAAAAAGAAAGTATATGTATAGTTTTTTTTTTCCCTTAACTAGGGTTTAACTAGTTCAACAACATAGGATTGACAAACTAGGTTACTTGTTTTTAATTTATCCTTTGTAAACATATATTACAGTTTGGTTTTTCTTAGTTTTAGATTTAAGTAAGTTGTTTCTCAGTAGAGATGGAAAAAAACCCGTACTCGATGGGATCATATCATTTTCCTCGACCCGGTTTGGGACAGGGATGGGGACAAGGAATGAGGAATGCATTCCTTTGTACCCTGACCCGTTGCCGATTTCTCATTTGATCGTATATGATATACATGTGTTTGGTTCAAATTCCGTTGTTATTGTTCGTGACTTTACATTTTTGTTTTAATTTTACTTAAGATCACAATGTGGTAGTGTGTCATTGTATATACTAGGCAATGAATGTTTAATAGTTAAGTTTGTTTATGTTTTAGCCGGAAAATAAACAAAGAAAACGATATTCTTTTAATATAATGCAAAAAGCATGAAGTGGTGACTAGCCTAAAAACTACCTAAATTGAGCCAACTTTCTTGAGTGACCACGCAGGTTTCTAAACGGCGAATAGTTGACATTTGCAATTTGTAGTTACTTTTAGGATCCAGTTATGACAGATAATGTTAAATGCTAAAATTGATCAAATTTGAAATTAGTACTTTACTCGGAAGTACATTAAACTGATAATTGTTAACATGCGTTACACTTTGTTCTTCCTTGTTTCTGATTGTTGCCTATACAGAATTTAAATGAGGATTTTCTCACCATTTGTGAATCTATCTGCAGTGCGATGAGTTATCAAAGAGGAGGTGGTCAGTCCAACAAGGGTAAGAACGTGGCGGTGAGTTCTGATTTTGATGTGGATCAGTTGAACCAGGGAGTTCAGGATGTGAACCTGGGTTCGAACGAGGATGGTGGTTGGGCGACTTATTCTAAAAAGAACAAAAACAAAGCTGGAAACGGTGCTGGTTCCAACCAGTGGGCTTCTCAGAATCCGAAAGCAAACCCATGGGGTCAATCTGATCCTTATAGAACCAGTGGACGGGGGAATGTGAATGTGAGGCCTCCAAACAATGCACGGGCAACCCAAATGGGTGGAAGAGGTGGTTTCAACAACCAACCAATGAACAGAAACTATGGGAACAACTACAATCCCGCCTTAAATTCAATTCGTCCACCTCTTCAGGGTGGATGGGACAGGAAGCACGTTAACGCCCTATTTCCTCAGCCTGCTTCTGTGGAGGACGAAGCTGAAGATCACGATGAGACTGAAGATCTCGATGAATCTGATGATGAGATTCTGAGTGACGAGGATGATTCTGATGAGAGCCCAAAAAGCCACGAGGAAAGGAAGCAGAATAAATGGTTTGCTGAATTCTTCACTACTCTGGACAAACTCACGGTTGACCAAATCAATGAACCAGACCGACAGTGGCATTGCCCTGCTTGTAAGAATGGTCCCGGTGCAATTGACTGGTACAAGAGTCTACAGTATCTTATGTCGCATGCCAAAAGAATAGGCTCCAAAAGAGTCAAGCTTCATCGGGATTTTGCAGAAGTTTTGGAGGAGGAGTTGCGGATTAAGGGGGCCACGGTTGTACCAGCTGGAGAATCGTTTGGACAGTGGGCGGGTCCCAATGAAACAGTCAAAGACAAGGAGATAGTGTGGCCACCGATGGTCATTATAATGAATACGCTTCTTGAACAAGATGAAAATGATAAGGTATATATACCATTTGTTATATTGTTTGTGTCTTGCTGAAGTTACTAAATTGAAACTCTGCTTTCAGTGGATTGGCATGGGTAACCAAGAGCTTCTGGATTACTTCCCGGCTTTTGCGGCAGTCAAGGCACGTCATTCCTATGGGCCTAAAGGCCACAGAGGAATGAGTTTGCTGATATTCGAGTCCTCAGCTGTGGGATACACAGAGGCTGAGCGTCTAAGCAAACACTTTGAACAGCAAGGCGCACACCGAGATGTGTGGGAGGGTTATCGCCCTGCTCTATATCTCCCTGGAGGTAAACGTCGGTTATATGGCTACATGGCTACAAAAAATGACATGGATATCTTTAACCAACATTGTCAAGGTCTGCACTATTCTTTCTTTCTTTTTTGTCCTAAAGTTCTTTCTGTTCTTACTTCTTAAGCTCTGGTATTAAGCTTCATTTGTTCTATATTTGTTAAGGGAAGTCGAAGGTGAAGTTTGAGATGGTTTCATACCTAGAATACTATGTAAACCAGTTGAAACAAATGAAAGAGGATAATCAGCTACTGAATTTCTATAAAGACAAATCTGCTAAAGACGCAAGGCATGCAAAAGCAATGGAAGAGTCGAATGTGTTGCTGTCTAAAAAGTTAAGGGAAAGTGAAGCACAATATCGTGTTGTGAGGGAGAGAACAGAAAGCTTACACAAGCAGAACCAAGAAGAGGTACCTTTTATAACATATTACCACGGTCTTGCCACTAGATACTTGTATTTTTTTATAAATTATGATTACTTTTATGTGCATTTGTGTAATTTACATCTTGTCATGTAATAGATGGACTCCCAAGAGCAGCATTACAACGACCTGTTGAAGGGTTTCCAAGAGGCCAGGAATAGAGAAGAAGACCATTTTGATAAGCTTATGCAGGAAGAGCGCAGGAGGGTTGACCAAACTTTTTCCGATGCAGATCCTCAGAAGAGGTATTTTGGCCAATGACTGATCTTTTTAGTAAAACAACATATTATTATATCACATGATTTCTGCAAATGACGTAGTAACTTCTTGGGCTAGAATATGTTAACTATCTGTGAGACATATTTGGTTTCCCTTCGCAACAAGATGTACTATATCGAGGTTGAGAATAAACCGATGCTTGAGAATAAAAAGTACATTTTCAGTAATATATAGGAGGTTTATGCCATAAAATATACACTTTGGGCGACTTTGAACCATGTTTGGCCTGTTTCTTGTTGAGTTGACTTTCCGTTAGTTTAACGGTTTAACCCGTTAGAGACAAGAACTTATACCAACATCAACCCATTAATAAGTATATGTATCGAAATTTCCACCTCAACACACTGACGAACCTATTGCATTTCAGTAAGACGGTACTTGTTAGGGGTGTTAGGGGGTCAAAATAATGTTTCTTTTGCCAATTCTTACTGTAGCTTGCTTGAGACCGTTGTCTTTTATTGTATATACAGGGACGAAAAGTTTGAAGAAATGAAAGAGTTTGAGGAAGAGAGGGAGAAGTTAATGAGTTTGCATGACAAAAAGATGGCAGAGTTGCAGAACAATTATTTGAAGGACAAGGTCGAGTTAGAGCAAGGGCTCAATGCTGACTTGACTCGGTTGAGGGACAAATACGCCCCGAAGGCATGAAGTGCGAGACTGATGAAAGGTTTGTGCTGATCATTAGAATTATCTTATTACCCAAAGACCTATGGCGTTGCATCTATTAAATCACATCTGAAAACAGCACATTTTTATGGATGCCACACATATCTAACTTTCGGTTTTTGACAGCTAAGAGTTGTAGGATGCAAGAGTTTGACGAATCAGCGAGAGGGAAGATCGCAGTATGAAGAATGCAAAGTTTTTCGTTGCCCGAATATTTTAAATCCTGGTAGAAATGTTATTACTGTTGCATGAATTCTTGTTTTCCTTGGATCATCAACACTTTGCTTGAACTTGCAACTTATATCTTATCTATAGATTCGGATTGAATCGTATAAGTCGTGTTAAAGTTTTTTTTGACACACCTAGTTTACACTACCGCATCCTTCTATATTTTCAAACAATGTTAACTATGTTACCTCTAAATCTTTAGACTAAAGTGTAATGGTGACCACCAAGAGACCAAGATTTTCCGGGACAACTTCACCATCAATTTAGTGTAACAAGGTTACCGATGAAACCACCAAAAACATACCTCACAAAAACAATTAATTGAAAAAAACACACACAAACATCCTCCATAACTCGGTCGCTTATGCGACCGATTCCTTTATTTTGTCCACTTTGAACGCGTCCCAAGTTGGGATGTGTAGTGGGGTGCGATGCGTGGGGGAAGGGGACTGACCGAGAGGTCAACCGTCCGGTCTTAAACATCATTACACCTTTTCAAACAATGCTATCATCATAATAGTTGGACACTGTAGCATTGATACTTGTCAACTTTAACTCGGTGTCTTATTTCAAACAACACCTTATAGTATATGCTAAACTTCTACAGTAATATTTAACCTTTTCTTTTGTGTTTACCAAAATGAAACCAAAGTTCTGCACTTGTTTATTCTGTTTTATCAAACATTGCCTATCGCGCATCAGATGATTTTTGATAACCATAGGTTGCGAGTTCAAGTAACTTGGGCTCTGTTTTATATGCACTTTAGAATACTCGTCATAAAAGGTATTCATAGTTACAAACATAGGAGCGGATACTTAGCATTAAAAAAAAAAAAAAAACATATACCCTGAGGCAATATGCCTAATGAAAGAAAAAAAAAGAATAGATCCCAAAAACTTTTTCTACTTCTTACATATTCAAAGTATACGAACATGATGCAATCTATGAACGACACAATAATTTCTCATAAGAAGAAAATATCGGTATCCAAAATGAATATTTCTTTCGGGAACTAGGATTTGCTCAGCTGTCATGGTATATCTCAGATGGTGACATCATTTCTTCTTCGTCACTTGATGAATCGCGTGTTTTTACTCTTTGTTGTGATGACGCGTCTACTTTTTCTTTTTCCGGTGACTTTTTCAACTCTTTTTCATCGCTTATAGATTCTTCTTTAGGTGATTTCTTTGTATCTTCTGCATTGCTACTCGATAACGGTTTGCTTTTTTCTTCTTTGGGTGGTGATTTCTTGGACTCTACTTGATCACTTGCTGATACTTCTCTGGCTGTTTCTTTTTTTGGCGATTTTATGGGCTCAACGACCTTTTCTTCTGTTTGTGGCCGGATTGTATCTTCTTTCTCTCTTTGGGATTGTTCCTCAAGAGTTCCTTTTATCGGCGATCCACTTTTATCTGTTTCTTTGGCTTCTACAACTTTACTTTTGTCTTCTTGTAAATCTTTGGATACTTCCTTCTTGAATGGCGATTCAGTACGTTCTTCTTTTGGTAAAGAAGATGGCTCCTCTTTATCTCTGCCTTCCTCTGTTTTGACTGGTGAGTCGGCATTTGCTGACTCTGATTGTACTTCTTCGGTCGGTAACTTGGTATCGTCTTCTGGTATGGCAGTTTTTTCATTTGAAGACCTTGTTTCGTTTTTGTTGGGTGAGTCAGAGCTATCATTGACTACCGGTGGGACAGTGTTTGTGGGTGATTCCGTTTTATTAGTATCCTCACGGGCGGGTAACTCACCGGATTCGCTAGTGTTTGGCTTGGTGTTGACTTCTAGCGGTCCAAGCTTTGTTTCAGCATCCTTGATCAAAAAAGTCAGAGCTCTTGCATCACGTGCTCTTGTCAACTTTTCAATATTTGATAGCTGCCACAAAGGAAAATTTAGATGTTTCTCGTCCACTAAGAGTGTGTCTGGATGAGTCTTTTGAAAATGATTATGTGATTACTCAAAATCAGGTAGTCCATTGTATTAAACCAGACCATAAAAATTATACGAAATCCAGATAATTTGATCAAAAAAGGCATTTTACGAAAAAAGAAGAGACGTTTTGTGAATTCAGGTTAAAAGTCACAAATCCAAAACGCAAATCAGATAAGCATTTCCAAACACTAAAACTGCTTATTGCAACTTAAAGTCGCAATAATCAGACAATCATTTCCAAAACACAAATCCAAACACCCCATAGACCCCAAAATCTTTTTAATGAAAAGAAAATTGGAAAAAACTCACTTTGAGAATTTGTTCCACCCTATGATTTAGATCTCCTTCAGCTGCTTCCTTATGAGCGGATCGTATGATATAAAGCAAGTGAGAAGATAACTCGTCAGCATTATGTTGTTGAACATTACACCGAGGTATACTAGACTTGCACCCCACTGTATAAAACGCACAATTTACAAGCTTCATCAGACAAATAGTTACACAATGCCTATCCATCTCACGCCTCATAACATAATCCGAGCATTTCTGTTCACATGGGAGTATCATGAAAGGACAAACCGATTCATGATGTTCCTTCTGAGCCGCACAATACCTAGTTGAACACCCTTCATTCATGCAATCCATAGGTCTAAACTTGCAATTTGATCTATGCTTAACAAGTTCTTCCTCAGAGCTGCATACCATATCACAGTGAAACGTGTTCTTATAGTCAACATTCTTAAGCAACATTGAGGCAACACATTCTCGTCGAGCTAATAACCAGAAACCATTAATTTCCATTTCTTGCACAAAATCATCGATTCGATCTTCTCTTCTGTCGCTTAAAACCCACTCAGAAACCCGACTAAACATGTTTGTTTTAGAAGAGGCAAAATCATCAATGAGATTAAGGACTATATCATAAGGGTGTTCTGATATTTCTATGTTAGAGGCGTTTTCCGAGAGTATGAACTCAGCAACGTATGTTTCGCTTCTTAGGGTTAGATAATCAGTCATTTCTTTTCTCATATTGACAGCTACTGAACCAGCACTTGTGAAAAGGCCACCGGTGGTGTTGTCAACACATGCTGAGGCTAATCCTGGGAGGAGTTCTTGGGCTATTTTGTACACAACTTCGATGTCGCATAGTCCACAATCATAGCTTTTAGCAGGTTTCTTTTCATCGGGTTTCTCAGTTTTGGTTTCTACTTCTGCTGCTTTAGGTGGGTCCATGATCGGTTACAGTATTCCTGAAAAAACGTATCAAACCGAAAAAAAAAGACGATTTTTTAGTATTTACAAGAGTTACTGCTGCAATGTGTTAAAACACAGACTGTATGCTGAAATTTACTCAACTTAGAAAAGTATATACTCAGTTTCTTTTTGGGTCAGGTACGTCAATTTATGCAGCAAAACTGCTATTTACATTTGCTGAGACAATGGGGAACAAAGATAATTACAGTATGTTTTAATCAGCAAAACAGCTACATTGGGCGTTCTACACGGATGCACTTGTGGATAATATAGATTAGTGAGCATTTATCTTTTACACTTGTGGTAAAACATTTATCCGTTTTACATAAGTGACAGATGCTATCATGATACAACAGATGAGTAAGGTCGAGTTGGAGTTTTACTCCAAACTGTTTCCGTGCCTCATTCTTTCTCTCTAGCAAACATAAGTCAGATTTTTTCTCCGTTATGATTTGTGGATTTTCATTCTTATACATATTACGGAAAGGCCAAAATTATCCCTCTCGATACCTAATGCCAAATCAGCAAATTACATCAAACTTATGTAACCACTAATGATCATAAACAGAAACTTTCCAAACTAGGAATTAGATTACTGTTATCGCTCAACAGTCACGCGAATGCTAATATTTCTTATAATCCTAGTTCGTTCATTAAAAAGGTCTCCACGCAATAAAACGCGGCAATGTCTGTAATCGAAACCATTGCAGTTTTCGTTTCAATATTTCCTAATGGCTAATGGCAAACAAATACATTGGGATGCATATATTTGTTTTTTTTATAAAAACAAATCAAATATAATATCAGTAAACATAGAATCAAGCAGTAATCAATAACCAAAAACACAATAAATAATCAAATCAATAAAAACCTAGCATAAGATCAAATGACAAATAAAAAGACAAACAGAATTGCAGATAGATTTACCTAAAAACACGTATGAAAAATGTTGATCGAAAAACGTTGTGAGATTGATTCAATTAAACGTGATCTTCATTAATGAAACACAATTTATTTGAATATATTGATTTACAAAATTAAAGAAATGAAATTTTGGCATTTTATGAATCTGGCGCTTTTGTTATTCAACTCCACCTGACTTTTTCTTTTGTTTTTTACGTGTTTGTAATGACATTTCTACCCTTTGCTTGTACATGCTTTATATTAAGCGCGCTAAATACCGTCGTGTTATACGCAATGTTCTAAAAGGCGTGAGGCGTGGCATGGCGGCATAGCCACACCTCAAGCCTTACAAGCCTTTGCGTTTCATAAGGCGTGCTTAAGGACGCAAATTTTTTTTTTATAGATTTATGTATTTATAATTTTGTATCATTTTTTAAGAGCAATTTCAATAACTAAAGCCCCAATCCCAAATAACCAGGCCCAAATATGAGGCCAAAATAGGAATTAAGTTTTGAAATAACGAGGCCCAAGAAGTAAATAACCCAAATACTAGAAATTCAAGCCCAAATCCGTAAATCCCTTAAATTCTTCTAAAAATGGCGGCACGCCTTACCAAAAGGCACGCCTTTTCACGCTTTTTCGCGCCTTATCTCACGCCTTTTCACACGACGCCTAGACCTCGCGCCTTGGTTCATATCGTGGCGCCGAGGCCACGCCTCGCGCCTTGGCGGCGCCATGGCGCGCCTTTTAGAGCACTGGTTATACGTCCTTATTATATCAAACTAGCAGGGTGCCCGCGCGATGCGGCGGGGGTATCTTGTGATTAAATTTTCTGGCGAACAAATGTTATTTTGTTTTGAGCTGTTGAATTTCAGATTTATGTTTTGGAAGCTTTATTAGATTGTACATTGTGATTAAAGAGTTGTATATTTTGGTGAAGGTGTGAATTAAATTATGTATTAATTGTATGTGTTGAATAATGTGTTTTTAGTTTTATTTATATTTGTACATTGTGCTTATATATTAGTGATGAGGTATATTAACTGTATATATGTAATAAGTAGTATTTGCTTAATATCAATTATGCTTTACATAGTTGTACATTATGTTTTATAAATAATATTTGCTTAAATTTTAATTTAGAAAATCTTAAACTCATAAATAGGAGAGAGAGTCATTGTAGAAACCAAGATACGGACTCAACTAGGGTATGAGTAACATTGATTGATTGAATGAAACAGATAAATGATAATAACAATCAATATCACTAATATGGTTTTCTTTATTAATTAAAACAAAGAAACTACTACAACTAATATACACACGCTATAATCGTGTGTCTAGACTCTCATTAGGAGATGTCTTCTATCAACTGAAATGAAAGAGAAGGAAAGGGATGATTTGTAACCACTACGCCTACCCTCTTTATATAAGAGGGAGGTTACAAACCCTAATAGATAGCTTACTATGAAAGCTACTAAATATTACATATAAGCCCTCGTTATTTCTTCGTTCTATATTCTTGCTTGTGGTCTTGTAATCGGCAATTCCCAACAGTCATCCCTACATTATAAGTAGTATAGATAATTTAACTCAAAAACACTCTCCCTCTCCCCTCTCCCTCAATCAGTCAAGTTATAAAACATCTTCAGGCTCACAATTTTTAAAATAAAACGCACAAAATAAATAAAAAAACATTATAACTTGGCTGGTGAATTGGACGCCTAGCCTTTGTAACTTAGGGTATTATATGAGCTGGTGACATAGGGTTACATCATATTACAATAACGCACTCTATCGTGTTCAGTACCGAGTGCTTTATAAAAAAAAGAAAAAGAAAAAAAGCTAGCCTCAACTTTTATCTCTATATATTTTGGGTTGTACCAAAATATTTATCAATTTTAATCAAAAGATACTTCAATTTGTAAAGAACTAGAGATGAAAAGAAATCAGAGAAATAAAAATTCGACTAATTTCAATTGTTTGGTAGAGATAAATAAAAGAGTGAAGAATTTGGCGAAGAAATGAAGAAAAATGAAAGAGAAAATGATAGTGTAATTTTGGTAGCTCTATTTTTATCATTTTGGTGAAAAAAATTAAAGAATTGGATTTTTTTTTTGATTTTTTTTATTTATTTAAATTTTCATTCTTTTTCTTATAATTGCTTTCAATTATACTTTTTTTTTTATAAAGCACGGACTTTGTTAAAAAAATTATATAAACAAATTACATGAAACATTAGGTATTTAAAAGCATTTTGATTTTTTTTTAACATTATCATAATATAATCTTTTTTATTTTGATTTTCTTTTAAAAAAAATGTAATTATTTTTTATTTCAATTCTACTAGACAATAGAATTCAATAAATTTCTCACTGAAATTCATTTATCTGAATTTTTATTTTCTACTTCATTTTAGTCTCTAAACTTCTCTTTACCAAACGTGTCTTTAGAGTTTAAATATTGGTCCTTGCTAAAAGCAAAGGCGGTGTTCGAAAGATAAAATTGAACTCAAATTATGATACGTGGTTATCATTTATCAATTAAGTGATTGATTCAGTTTTTATTACTTACAACAATTTAAATATCGTCTTAACCTCTTAAACATAGCTAGGGCTACTATTATAACTTTTCTAGGTAAATATTAAATATTATATTTTGTGTTAAGCCTAGTTGTATATTTAATAGCGTGAGGTGTTTTTCAAACAATTGATTTTGAATTTCAGTTCCAAGTTCCAACTTATACATGTGTGTATATGAGTTTTTTTATTTTTTGAGAAAAAAGAAAAGAAAAGAAAGAAGAAGTTAATATTAGGTGAATGGGCTAAGCCTTACCATGAAGCAACAACAATACAACAGTAGAATACCCAATTGGGAAGCCCACACTAAAAATGGGCTACATTCCTGCAGCTACATGGCATTACGGCCCAAATAGTTTAACTAAAAGGTGGCAACAAGTCAACAACTCGGGAAAAAAAAAAAAAAAAAAAAAGGTACATACCAACATTTTAGTTTATTCGAAGTTTTGGTTTCATAAATGATTGACCCCTTTTCAATTCATTCTATTGAACAATAATTTTAACTACAATGCAAACATCAACTGATTAAGATTTTAATTACAAATGAGCCTACAAGTAAAATTTAGAAAGATTTTAGCAAGGTTGACTCAGTATTCACAAGGGTTAAGTTACCTAAATCCCTATCCTCTAAGATCACATGTCGAACGAGTTTGGCAGCTGGCTTTCAAGGGCATTCTTAATCAGTCGATGGCTTCAATATTGTCTGGTTGTTCAAAGAGAAATTCTAGTTTGCAATCTCTCGTCTAAGTTATAGTTCAATGAATGTCAATGTTGATCAAGTTGTTTGGTTTTGGTCATTCTAGTACAAATGATTCAGTATCTGTCAAGATCAACTTTATGGTTCTTGAAATGTTCTAGGATCATAAGAGTGTCAGGTGTGATGAAGAAGGTTGGTTACTCATTCGGGGTTCACGGGGTGCCACATCATTATAATAAACCTCCACAACTAACCCCCTTTCAGTCACAACTAACCCCAACTTACTTATTTAGCGCCCACCACTTACAACTTTATTTTTTTTATTCAAATTACCAAATAAACTAAATTCATTTCATTAAAAATTAAAGGGCAAATGATAAAAAAAAAGAAGGTATTATACTTGACACCATTTGCTTTTGTGGATAGCGAACATTTTTTTTTTCTTTTGTCGGTACTATACTTTCAAATTTATCCTTTTTAGGGTATTTTGCGAAATTTTTTGACATTTTTGCCCCTCTTAGCTAATAGATTTTTTTTTCCCGAAGGGAAAAAATGTCACATAGTTCCCTAAAGAGGATGAATTTGAAAATATAGTACCAACAAAAGCAAAAAAATTTGTTCGCTACCCACAAAAGCAAATTATGACAAGTATGATACTTTTTTAAATCATTTTCCCAAAATTAAAATACATTACAACATACTAATATTACACGCAACTAAAAATAATGCTACAAAAAAAAAAAAAAAAAAACGATACGCGGAAAAAAAATACAACACATATTAATAATAAGAAACTAAAACGTAAAAAAAGGACGAAAACGTAAAAAACATTACAAAAACGAAAAACAGAAAAAAAAAACTCGTAAGAAAACAGACGAAAACGTACAAAAAATAGACAAAAAAGTAAAAACAAATCGAAGAAACGTGAAAAAACAGACGAAAAAGTAAAAAATTATTGAAAACGTAAAAAAAAAAATGGATGAAAACGTAAACAAATGGACAAACACGTAAAAAAACAAACGAAAACGTAAAGAAACGGACGAAAACGTAAGAAGATGGACGAAAACGGACGAAAACAAAAGAAAATGTAAAAAAACAGACGAAAACGTGAAAAACGGACGAAAACTTAAAGAAATGGAGAAAAAACGTAAAGAAACAGACGAAATGGTAAAAAACGGACGAAAATGTAAAAAAACAGTTGAAAACGTAAAAAACTGACGAAAACGAGAAAAACGGTTGAAAAACGGTCGAAAACATAAAAAACAGACGAAAATGTAAGAAACCGGACTGAAACGTAAAATAACAGATGAAAACGTAAAAAATTGACGAAAATATAAAAAAATATAGACGAAAACGTAAAAATACGGAGCAAACCATAAAGAAAACGGACGAAAACGTAGTAAACCGTTAAAACCCGGATGAAAACGTAAAAGACGGACGAAAGCGTAAAAAACGTATAAAAACGTATGAAAACAGATAAAAACGTAAGGAAAACGTATAAAAGCGGTCGAAAACATATAAAACGGATGAAAACGTATAAAACGGACGAAAGCGTACAAAAATGGATGAAAATGTAAGAAAAACGGACGAAAGCGTAAAAAAATAGATGAAAACGTATAAAATTGATAAAAAGAGTAAATTACGCCGTTCGTCCTTATGGTTGCGAAATGACGAGTATACCCTTACGGAAAACCAAGTTAACGAGCGTTAGTGGGCTCCATTAGAGGGAGGAACAAACGGCGCATAATGTTTGCCACTTAAGGTTGAACGGTGCAATTTTTTTGATCAAAGGACTAACGGCTGCGGTCAACGCAAACCACAAGAACGAACAATGTAATTTACTCAAAAATAAGTAAAGAGAGAGGAGATTAAAAATGGCCCACAAAATAGTTATAATGTAAGAAAACCAATGAATATGGTCCGGAATTTCAACTGCTCATATATTTGGATTTAAGTCCAAAGTCAAATATGGAAAAAGCACACCAAACACCATTTTACGCTTTAAGTCCCATTTAAAGGATACGGGTGCCAACCAAACGGGCTCTTAGTTATCTAAACGTTTAACATATTACTTATTTAAAATATTTTCTCATCTAAATGCTTAAAAAAAATATATATATGTATACATATGCATTTAATTGTTAAAGTGAGATGACGTAACACATTTTATGGGATTTTGCTTGACAGAATGTTACATGACGAAAGCCAAAGAATATATGACGAAAGCCAATGACATACACACGCTTTAACAGGACATATATTATTAAATGCTTCAAACATTCAAAACAAATGTTCATTATGCAATATGAAATTAAATGCTTGTATGTCAGTTGTATACGAGTGGCACCCGTATAACCGTATTGTGTGAGAATATTGTTTAACCAAATTGCTATGGATTAAGCCATATTTAAAACATATGAGAAAAATTTATGGTTTACACGTTGTGAGACAGTTAATTGTCTTTCGGTAAAAGAAAAACAATGTTGAAAATTAATAAGTATGACTTAAGTTCGATATCTAAATTTAGATTTCACCCCTTCATCAAAGGTAATGATATCTGAGTTCAATATATATCTACATATATGCACGCCTGAAACTTCAAGGTTGAATGTTTTCTTCATATTGACAATGTCGTAGCGATTCATGAGCTTATTCCCTAGTTGTTGGAATCGTCCGATCAAGAGCCAGTGTGAGAGAGCTAATACATTAACTACTACGTTTTCTTATAAACATTAAGTTAGTCATACATGTAATCATGAACGTTTATCATCCGCGTAATCATAAGTTCATACCTTGTTCTGCTTCTGAAATAGGAGTAGACATGGAAGTTGTATACAAAAATACGTGGTTGCTTATAGTCTTTATTTAATGTATATTTTATAGTCTTTTTTATAAATGTCAATGATCAAAAGTCAATCTAACGACTAAAAGATCTGAACACAACTAGCAGCTTTTGATGCTTATTTATGGCTAAGACATATACATATATGAACACATAATATATATCATTTCACTATTTTATAGTATAGAATAAAACAGTTAACCACCCTCAATGTCGGTGATTAACTCCAAGATAGGGATTATCGGAGGCGGCGTAAGTGGGTTAGCCGCTGCAAAGCATCTGTCCAAACACAACCCAATGGTGTTCGAGGCTACGGACTCCATTGGGGGTGTTTGGAAGCATTGCTCCTTTAGGACAACCAAACTTCAGACACCTCGTACCGGCTATCAGTTCTTTGATTTCCCTTGGCCACCAAGTAATGATGATCATAATCCATCTAGCTTCCCAACTTATGTTGAGATACTAGACTATCTAGTATCATATGCTAACCACTTTGATTTGATCAAGTTCATTAACTTCAATTCAAAGGTCACTGAAATACGCTTCGTGGGTGATCAAGAAACAATGGCTCGTCAAACTGTCATGACTGGAATACCTCTATGGGAAGTTGCTGTCCTTAATGCCAAGTCAAACATCATTCAGGTTAAGAAGTTGCTGTCATTAATGTGATATTTTGTGAGTCAACTTATTTGCTTTGACTAAACAATTTTAATGAGATTGTAAAAGTAAACCCATATGCAGTATAGTAAGCAATGTCAAACACCCTTAATTTGTGGATCTCAAATTTTTTTATTTTATTTTATTGAATTCTATGTGCTGAACAGAAACAGTTTTAAAGGTATTTGGGATTATTGTAAGCAAATTCTTTATGTGGTTACTTGTCACTGTAATATGGTACCATATGCTTAAAGACTGTTTTTTTTAGCATTTTCTTATATTAAATATATGACAATGACAATTTTTCTGTGCATATATAATTGTAGTGGTATGCATTTGAGTTTATGGTCGTGTGCAGTGGTAAATATGGAGATATACCCATAATGCCAAAGTTTGCCATAAACCAAGGATCAGAAGTGTTCAAAGGTAAGGTGATGCATTCTCAAGACTATAGCAAACTAAGCGCCCAAGAATCGGTTCAACTTGTCAAAGGAAAGAAGGTTGTCGTGGTGGGCTACAAAAAATCTGCCCTTGATCTTGCTGTTGAATGTGTTGAAGCTAACAAAGGTATACTAAAAAATTCTCATTGATCGATCAATTTGTTATATATACTGATTGCTGGCCGATGTTTGAAACTAAGGGGAAGACGGGAAAGCTTGCACGATGGTGGTGAGGACTCCACATTGGACCCTTCCACATTACTCAGTTTGGGGCTTGCCATTTTATGTATTCTATTCCAACAAATTTTCTCAATATTTTCGGGAAAGACCCAACCAAGGCGTCTTTAGGGACCTCGTGTGCAAAGTGTTCTCTCCTATGGTATTCATCTATACATTTATTGCTTATTGATGTAACGAACTTAATTTTATCGTTTTACTAATATATGCAATCAAATTTTCTTCTGTCATTTAATGCAACATACTTATAATTTTACGACAGCAACTTCATGCCATTTAATGCAAAAAACGTACCTTGTTTGCCATCTATTGCAACGAAATTGCATACTTCGGTAGCAAAAGCTAAGTATGTTACATTAAATGGTATTGTAAAAAGGAATGTGACTTCATATTTTGATAAAAATGTTCTAATTAAGTTCGTTGCATGAACAAGCAATAAACTCTCTTCTCATGTATACATATCTCTTACAGTTGGCAACAAATACTCATTATTAAAACTCTGCAATAACTTCAAATTATAGAGAAAAGCAGCATCCAAGATTATTGAATCTTACTTGTTGTACAAGCTTCCACTTGTCAAATATGGACTAAAACCGGATCACCCTTTTGAGGAAGACTATGTGTCATGCCAATTAGCCGTGTTGCCCGATAAATTCTTTCATGAAGCCGACAAAGGCAACATAACTTTCAAACGAGCATCAAACTGGTGGTTTTGGGAAGGTGGCGTTGAGTTTGACGACAATACAAAGTTAGATGCTGACGTGGTTCTTCTTGCCACCGGTTATGATGGCAAAATGAAGCTCAAAAATATGTTACCCGAGCCCTTCCGAAGTTTCTTAGAAGTTCCTTCTGGCATTTTGCCTTTGTATAGGTAATTCAAAACATATTCCTCTCAGCTTCTACTTAGACGGGGAAAAAATTGTAGCCCGATGTGTTGCTAACTTTGCTATATTGGCAGGGGTACAATACATCCCTTTATTCCAAATATGGCTTTCATTGGATATGTGGAAAGTGGAACAAACATTCACATTTCAGAGATCCGGTTGAAATGGTTAGCTAGGATGATTGATGGTAAGTTTGCGCTACCTTCCATAAAGAAGATGCTCGAGCATATAGCCAAAGAGATGGATATAATGAAGAAGTCATCAAGGTTTTACATGAGGAATTGCATATCTACATTTAGCATCAACTACATCAATGAGATACATGAAGAGATGGGATCAACTTCTTAAAGGTATTGAGATGAGCTGCTTAGCCGATTATCCTTGTAAAATTTCTATAATTTACGCGTTTTATTACTAAAATAAATGTGTTGTCCAGCAATGCTCCTATGGGGTCTTACTGATGTACATTACCAGATGTCAACTTAAATCGTAAATTTCTTATTAGTGTCATAAAAATGATGAGCTTCTAATTGGTATGAATTCATCAACTACAGCTTTTTCTTTAATTTCTTTCACATGGGCCACATCATACTCTTCTATTCCTTCCATCTCAGCCAGTACTTCAAAATTATTCTTGTTCCTGCTATTCTCTTCTTTCCTCTGTCCATCCTTTTCTTTTATTACTTCTTTACCATTAGCCTTTGTTTATACACTGTTTTTACCTCTGTTTTACCTCCAAATTTCTTCCTTATAGTGTTGGACGGTGTAGTTATGAAAGCTACACCGTGCAATTTGTTAAGTCAAACTTTGAGGATACCTCACAACTAGGATGGATGGTAACATAGCCCAACTATTTACGTGTTGACTCAATTACAAGTTTACTTGTTATATTTGTCAAGAAAGGTGGCCACCAACTTATTTCATTTAGCACATGCAAGCAACTTTTACTATAAAAGGAGATGGAGATGAGCTTCATTCCACATCCTAAATTCAACAAACACACTTGTTTGTTTGATACAGTTAGTAAGAGTATTTTGTAGAGAAATAAAGAGTAGTATAGAATTATAGTATAAAATTCTATATGAGTGAGCTAGAGAGGGGAATGTATAAAATCTAGTGAGGGTCCAAAATACTTTCAAGAGTATTTCTCAAAGTATAGATTTTGCGTGATACATTGTTTAACCTCGGTACTCCATATTTGCTAGTGAAATTCAGCCTGGGACGTAGGTGATTGCCGAACCACGTGATGTCTTTATTTACTGCAAAATTGTTCTATTTGATTACTTGTCTTGAAAGTACATTAATCAAAACAAACCGGTATCAGAGCCATAGTCAAGATTAATATTTTGAGATGACGGTAATTAAACCGACGTGGAGAAATTTAATGGTGAGATCGATTTCGGTAAGGTGAATGTAGATGCGGGCTCTACTGAGCCAGCAAGGATATTTCTCAGCTTAGATTGCCTGAAAGGTTGACTGATGAAGAGAATGATGAGCTTATATATGGATAAGGCACATGGCACGCTTATATTAAATCTCGGTGATAGCGTGCTTCGATAAGTGGCAGGAGAAACCACACCTGCTGGCATTTGGCTACAACTCGAAAGTCTTTATATGAAGAAGTATTTTACAAACCGATTGTATATGAAACAATGGTTATATACTCTCCGGATGAAAGATGGTTCATTGAACGATCACATCAATGAGTTCAATAAAATAACTTTGGACTTGAATAACATTTATGTTAAAATTAAAGATGAAGATAGGGCGTTGATTTTGTTATATCCGTTGCCCAAATTATATGAGCACTTGGTTACAACTCTCTGTACGAAATGGAAACCATTTCAATGGAGGATGTTAAATCTCCCCTAAATTCTAGCGAGTTAAGGAAGCAAGTCACGGCGGATTATGTTGAAGAAAGTGTTAATGGTTTGATGGTAAGAGGAAGACGTAACGACATAGCGTCTAGTAGCAAAGGCCGTTCTATATCTAAACCAAGATATAGGAAATTCAAATGCTATAATTGGCACATGAAAGGCATATGCGAAGAGACTGTCCAGATTTAAAAGGCAAAATGGTTACAACAAGAGCATATAAAGTTGTTGTACTTACAGAAGGAGATTCTAATGGCACAAATTCTCTTAGCGTTACTGATGACCGCTCTGGTGACGATTGGATTCTTGATTCATGTTGTTCCTACCATTTGTGCCGCAATAGTGACTAGTTTTCCACATATCGAGAAATTGATGGTGGTAAAGTCCTTATGGGAAAAGATGCACCTTGTAAGGTTGTTAGAATAGGAACGATTCAAATTAAGATGTTTGATGGCGCGGTGAGGACGTTGACAGATGTCAGGCATGTTCCAGAAATTAAAAAGAACCTCATTTCATTGGGTACATTGGATTCCATCGGCTGCAACTATTGAGGTCAAGGTGGAGTATTGAAGGTCTCAAAAGGTACACCATTGTGATGAAAGATGAAAAGACTAATGGCCTTTACTTGTTGAAAGGTAGCATGATTACTGGTTCTGCAGAGGTTTCTTCATCGTCAACAATTTTAGACACTACCAAGTTGTGGCACAAGCGCCTAGGGCACATGAGCGAGAGAGGGATGGTGGAGTTTAGTAAACGAGGATTGTTGTGCAGGCAGAATAAAAGGAAGTTGAATTTTTGCGAGCACAGCGTATGCGGAAAACAACAAACTACTAGTTCATATTCTTACTTCTTCAACATAGTAGACTCATCAAATGTCACATCCTTACTGATAAGAAACCGAGATGATTACCATCAAGGCACCACAACCTGTAACCGTTCTGTAGAAACGTAGAGCGGGAGGGGTGAATACATTCCCGTTTAAAATCTTAATTTTTTTTTAACAAATGACCGATCAAGCGCGAGGTAATATGATTAGTGTCAACAATAGTCTTACAACAACTAGACATAGTATAATGCAATAAGTAAAGCGTGTCACCATAACACAAACATAGACACAATATAAATACCACGCCATGACACAAATATAATCAACACAATCTAATCAACAAGCCATACAAACCTAAACTCAGTGCAAGTATAAATGTAAAATGATAAATGCAAAAATAAAACATAAAGAGATAAGTAAAGAAAATGCAAACCGGACACGAAGATTTATAGTGGTTCGGTCACGAAGCCCCTCTTGCCCTACTTCACTCCCCGAGTACCCAACTCGAGAGTTACTTCACTAATCAACAAGCTCCCTTCTCGGAGGAGAAAACCATACACCGTAGCTTATACCGATTTACGACACTAAGTTAAATGTCAAGTTCTAATCTTAGCTAGAACCGCTCTACACCACACAACACAACACTAACCACTACACGACACTTCACGGACTTACACACCATCCGGATCTACACGACACAAACCACTACACAACACTTCACAGATTTAGACACCATCCGGATCTGCACGACACTAACCACTATACAACACTTCACGGATTTACGCACCATTCGGATCTGAACGACACTAGCCACTACACAACACTTCACGGATTTACACACCATCCGGATCTACACAACACTAACCACTACAACACTTCCTTGACTTACACATCGTCTGGATCTACACTTACACAATAATTTCCAACTTATACACAAGTCGGATTTATCAATATACAAGAATGGAAAGATATGGACTCAATCTATATGTAACAAATGTTACATATAGACTAACTAGACTACATAACTTCGTATCTTAACGATAACGAAAGTTATTCTCTTGCACTTGAGGAAAGAAAGAAAGAATCACATTTAAACAAGATTAAATAAGGTAAATGATCAAAGAAGGAGAGGATATAAAAGAGAGAAATATGTGTGCAAAATGGGTGAAGAAATCAGTTGAAATGGTCCAGTATTTATAGCCAGCTCGAGAAGCGGGGGATGGTCCCTTAAACATGGATGGTCCCTTATATATAAGGGACCGTCCATAGGATACTCCATTTTTTGTCCTGGCGTGGTGAAATGTTTATGTGGTGAAGGTGTTATCCTTATGGACGGGAAAAATGGCTGTTGGAGATTTCAAACTTATTTTTCCTCTTAAAACATTTCTTTAAAATATAAAAATAATTTGTATTATTTAATTTTGTAAAAAGGTTTTGTCACATTTATAAAAATGTGAGTTTTAAGGACAAAAATAATTCTTTGATCACTTAACTAGTTTGGTATATTGTTTGTTCATACCTTAAGTGATTCAGACTTGAGACGTCGAGAGATGTTGATGCGTGCATGCATTGATGATTTGTGTAAACGAGTAACTTGTGCACTTTACGTTATGTATTACAAGTTACATGTTTGTCATCATTAAAATACAGAGAGACTGTGTAGATTAAATGTCGTAACGTTTGCACTAACTATCTCTCCCTTTTTGATGATGACAAAATATGTAAACTGTAACTCATAGTAAAGTGTAAAAGTTACTTGTTTACACTCTGATTCACTCCAGAAAAGAGATCAATAATAGAAGTGTGTAGTATATGGGTAACTCAAACGTATTAGGTTTGAGTACCGAGATCGTTTCGAACGAGGGTTGAATGGAATTTTCAACTCACGTCGAGATTATCGGGATTCGAATGGGAAAGGGGGATAATTTGATATTTTTCTAAACTACGGGGCAAGGGAAGCAAATGGGAAGCAATTAAAAGGGAACTAAATCTATGGGGAAGCAAATATAACAACTAATAACTCAAATTCACGCTAATATGCAAATTACGAATTAAATGAAACGTGAATTAAATGCAAACTAATCCAAATTAATCCCTAAAATTGATCTAATATTTTTCTACAGCTAAAAATGATATTTGAAAATTATCTAAAATTTAAAACTAATTTTGTTTTTGTTTTTCTAGATTTAATTTGAATTAAAAACCATTTTTGTATTTTTAAAATAGAATTAAAAAGCCAAAAATTATGAAAACTTTCAAGAAAATTACAAAACTATTTTTCAAAAATCTAATTCAACTAAAAATAATTTTCAAAATGGGAATTATATTTTTCTGGCTTTTTTGTTTAATTTTTATGAATTAAAATCTAAATTCGGGTTTTTACGTTTTTAGGATTTTTTCTAGATTTGAAAAAGTTTGACTGAACAAATCACATTCCTTTTTATACCCACTCACACAAGTTTCAAAAAATGACAAAATTGGTCCTTGTGATGGACAAATCTCAATGTTTATCCTAAATTGACGTTATTGGCCATTCTCTTTGACAAATTGCACTCTCAACCTTAATGATTATCATCACTTTTCATTTTTGGCCCTTTATTTTGATAAATTGCATTCTCAACCTTAAATATTTTCATGCATTATACAATTTATCCCTTTACTTACTTAAAGGTGTACATTTGTCATGTTCTATTCAGTTTGAACCCTTACACCACATTACATGAACATTTAGAGATACAAAACTACACGGGTGAGCAAGTCAGGATAATGAATGACATGACCATAATTACACGAATATCTATGGAACGATTAGTAGATAGCAATCAAGATCCTAAATATAAAACATAATCAACACATGAGACCATATCAGACTAAATGCAAGATTGATACCCCATCAGGTATGAAAGTCGGGATAGAATTCAATAAGTTGAGGCAGGTTGACTAATAATCATAAATTTTGAACATAACTCTCCCCCTCAATCAATGACTCGATTTAGATTAAGCATGAGTAGTCATTGATTGAATATGAAAAATTTATGCACCCATGATTCCCATTGATTAAGAACACTTTTAGCAGTAATGTGAGAAACAATTGCATTACTGAAAAATCATTGATATAAAAAGATTTGTATAGGCATGTTTTGAGAAACACATATGAACTTCTGTTCGAACTTCATCTAAAAACCCGTGTCATTATTGAATGACATTTCTAGGACCGTAGATGTTATCGATACCTGAAGACATACCTTTAAAACTATTTTTGGGATTTTCAGAATTTTCAAATTTTTTATGGGTTTTTGTTGGTTTTATAATTTTGTATTTTGGTTTTTGTTTTGAAAAATATTTACAAAGAATAAGATATTTACAACGTGGAAAACTGTGTAGAGTATACCAGAATTGGAAATACTCTTAAATGAGGTGTGTTAAGGTACGAGTCCTGAGCTGAAGTGATCATGAATCATAGTACATGCTCATCAATTCTGACATTCTGGAGCTCCTGAACCAGGAGGCTTCTGTTCCTTAGGCACCCATACCATGAGTCTTTTCTTGATAAAATTGATCAATGTACCTGCAAATGAGTGAGGAATACATGCACTAACAACACAAGTAGGTATGCAGTTAAGTGGGTTAACTGCAACAGTATCAAGACTTTTGGGAATTTCACAATCAACCTTTGAGTTTCCATTGGTGGTTAATTTGCTGGTAGGAATCCATGTGAGTCCAAAATTCTTAAAAATTCTACCAGTTGGTATCCACTTACGGCGAGACTTCTTAGGTACAGTGGAAGATGTAACCTTATTTGTTGGAATCACTCCTAAACCTTAAATCAAGTGTTAGTGATTCATATGTAATAGTTAGCTTAATATGGCCTTTATGTTTATTATTAAGCTAAGGCTTATGTAGAAGGCCCATAAGCCTTGACCCAAGCCCATAAGAAGGGAAGGAGTCTAGATGTGTTGCCCTAGCTCCTTGCCCTATAAATACCTCTTGTAAACCTTCTATTGAAGGTTGGTTGTTTACTTTTACTTATCACCTACGCATAACCTTTCTATATTTCTTATTCGTGTGTTTGTGATTGTGTTCATCCGATCTCTTCTTATCTATTTCTTATATTGATGCTTGTGTTACATATATGGTGACCTAACAGTGGTATCATTCGCCAAATAGTTGGGTGAACATCTTTTGTTTTTGAAGTTTTTGGTCTTACGCGTAATACAGGTTCATACTTTGCCACGCTTAAAAACTTATTTTTTACACTTTTTAATCCAAGATTCTTGTACTTTCAACGTTTTTAGGTGTTAAAATATATGTTTTTGGCAAAAAGTTTCAAACTTTACGTGTGGATCATTGTTTTTAAGCTTGGTTTTAAGCTTGGGTTTATTTCTAAGCATAAGGTGTTTAGAAGTTTTGGATCATCAAGTTTCACACTTTTGTGTTATTTTGGTGATATTGAAGCTGTTTCATCACAAAAATCTGGTTTAGAAACATCATTGGGCAGAAATCAGTTTTGGTCAAGTTTTACGCGTATCAAAACCCTATTTTTACGCGTAACTTTTCCTTGGATCGATCTTCAGTTTTCGTGGTTTACTCAGTGTTTTCTTGCTTGGATAAGCCTGAAAACACTTCGACTTTGGATATCCTTTGCACTGTGATAGTGTAAAAGATCTTTTGGGCAAAACCATAATCTTACGCATAAGATCAAACTTATGCGTAGAACTCATTACGCATAAGATTTTTCTTACGCCTAAGCTCTGTCTTACGCATAAGCTAATCCTACGCCTAAGTTTTCTACGCTTAACTTTCAGTTTACGCATAACTTTAGTGTTTCTCAATTCTTACGCGTAAGCTACTCCTACGCGTAAATATCACTTTTACGTGTAAGTTTGGTGTTTTTACGCTTAAGTGTTACTTTGCCTACACTTGGTTTCTACGCCTAAGGATACTTCATCAACAACGTTTCATTCGACTACAAAGATCCATTTAACAACACAAGTTTTCAACATGTCACAACCACCATACTCTAGCTACTTTCCTTACACTTATAATCAACAACAACAACAACAACAACAACAACAACTAAGTCCACAACATCAACAATTTAATCAACAACAACAACAACTAAGTCCACAACATCAATAATTTAATCAACAACAATAAATTTATCAACAACAATTTAATCAACAACATACTCCACAACTAGGAGCAATTCCACCACAAATGGTTCAACCACCACCTAGTCTTCAAGTACAACCTTACACAAACTTCTACAATCAACATCCATCCAGGAGTACTATGAAGGAACCGACATGGTTTGGCAAGATGTGTGAAGCCTTAAGTAGCCAACAATCAATTCATGAAGCTGGCTCACTTGATAGACCTCCAATGCTCACTCTCGGAAATTATGATCAATGGGTGATAAGGTACTTTAGGTTTTGTGATCTAAAGAAGCCACATGGAAAGTTTTTAAAGAAGGTCATTATGGAAGGTCCATTTCAGATGCCTACTGTTGTCACACCCGCAGATCCAGATGCCAATCCACCAAGAGATGCTGTCACCAACATTGCAACTATCTCAGACCTCACTGCTGATGAACTTCTACATTTTGAAGCCGATGAACTAGCAATGCAATACATCTTTTTAGGATTACCCAATCCAATCCTTCGAAGTGTTGATGCTCAAAAGACTGCAAAAGCAATGTGGGAACATACTCATCTTCTTATGGAAGGCACAACACTCAATCAGGAAGACATGGAATCCAAAATCTACTTGGCTTATGAACACTTCATGATTGAACCAGGAGAGACATTAGAGTCATATCATCATCGCTTTTCAGACATCATTAATGATTTGGACAAACGCAACATCATCATGCCACGAATTGCTGTCAACACTAAGTTCCTAAGTAGTCTTGGTCCGGAATGGGAGAAGTATGTCATTTTTCTCTGTCAAGCTAAGAATCTTCATCATGCTACATACGGATTGTTGTACGACTATCTGAAGCCTCACCAAAAAGAAGTTGACAAAGAAAGGGCTATCCGTGGACTCCCGGCTTCACAGTCACTTCCGGATAATCAACAACTTGCTTTGTGGGCTCAAACTAGTTTTTCTCCTCAACCAGCTCCTCAACCCGCTCCTCAACCAACTGCAACCATCATACCATATGATCCGTCACAGCAACAACCTCAACAAACTCAATTGGTTCCATACAACAACAACAATGCTCAAGCACTTTACAGTGAAGCTGATGAGGACTCCGATGCTTTCGATGAATTGCAACAAGGATTTGTCATGATTGCTAAAGCCTTCGGCCGGTATACAAACAAATCTAACAATCGCATTCGTTCCTCATCAAACACAAGGAATCAGGCTGTTGTGAACAATGGACGCGTTAAAGTTCAGAATCGTGGTTATGGTCGTCAGATGGGAGGTGGTCAAGGGTTTAATGCTATGGGAAGGAATAACATGGGTGCTCCGCAACAACAAAGGGCTCAAGTGGTTGAACAGGGGAATGCTCAGAATGGGGTTAATGGTCTTCATTGTTATAACTGCAATGAGAAGGGTCATCTGGCTAATGCATGCCCTAAGCCGAGGACAAGAGGCAGTGCTTATCACAAAGAGGCTTTGATCTTGGCTCTCAAGGATGAAGCTGGTGGAACTCTTACCAACAAGGAACAGAGCTTTATGGCAGATGCAGATTCTGATGATGATATGGAGGACTTGCAGGCTAATGCAGCAGTGATGTTGATGGCACAAATGCAAGCTCTACACATGAGTGACACATGCCCAGTGTATGACACTGACGGCTTGTCTCAGGTACCGGACCAAAATACACTCATTCCTGATCTGATATCTCCGCCAATTTCTCCATCCGACAAGGATCAGAGTGTTCAATATGAGTCATCCACATCTCATTCCGATGACTATCAAATAGATCTCGTAGTCATATTTGACGATCAAGATAACCTTATGGTTAATATTGATAATCAAGTTGACTCCGTGGTTATATTTGAGGATCTAAATAATGATCATGTTGAGACCCATGTTGAACAAGATGAGCTTTTGTCTAATAGAAAAATTGAGCTCCTGACCTTAATTAAAGACCAAGAATCTCGTTTGGAAATTTGCAAGCAATTAAAAGATAAAAATGCACTGTTAATTAGGGATAATGAATGCTTAATTAGACAAATCAACATTTTTAAAACTCAAGAAAAACGTGAACAAGGTTTTGAAGTCGCTTTTGCTAAATCTCATCAAAACGAAAAATCATTAGAATGACAGATACGTGATCTAGCCGCATCCAAGAATGCTTTGTTGTCTCAAATAGAACAACTGAAACATGAACATAAACAACAAATTAACGCTCTTACTTTGGAAACTCAAAAAGCCAAGGATGAGTTGTTAACGTGTCAAAAACAGTTCTCTGAGTACAAAAAGCATTCCACGAAACGAATAGATAACTATATTAAAGAAATTGTCGACTTACAACACAAAATCAAAGAGTTTCGAAATGTTGTTTATAAACATGGTGAGTAAATCACAACTATTCAAAAGTTTACTTTTAAACCAAATCCAAATGGTTATGGACCAATTCTTCCTGATTACAAACCTAAGTTTTCAAACAGAGCATTCAAACCAAATCCTGAAGTTTACAGTGCAGAACATAGAATTGATGATTCAGTTATGACTGTTGTTGAATATAATCGCATGGAGGAATTGGATGCAGATGAAGAGAGTCGGTCAAAAATGGAAAATGTCGTTTATAACAAACCATTTAACTATTCAAAAGCCGTAACTTTTGTCACACAACAAGATACTTCAAACAAACCTTTGGTTATCACACCAGTTTCTGAAGTTCGTCCCCAACACAATGGTGCACAAATTAATTGGTCCTTTACCTTCACTTAGTGAAGTTAAAACAAATGCCGAAAGTTGTCGCGTTATCAAATATTTTGACACTTTCTTATCTGACCTCAAAATTTTGGAACGTGAGATTGAATTTCATTCTGAAATAAAAGTTGAACATTTTCAATCGCCAATGGCGCGAGAACAAAGAGATATTCTTCAGAAAAGAATTTTACCCCATGTCAAAAATTTGAAAACTTGTGCACTATATTGGGAAAGGGATTTTCACAAGGAACTTGGTCTCATGAAAACAGTTTTCGAGAAAACAGAAACATCGATTTTAAATACTAAACGTAAAAAGAAATTGTTGAGAAAAGATGTTGATCGACTCTTGGAAGATGTTATTTGTGCTGATATCAATAATCTTGTGTTATTACAATCTGTTGCATATGCATCTGATCATATCTCTGTTGATTCTGTTGATATTGTTGAGAATACTGATAATGTGCATCAGATCGAGTCTTTAAAAGTTGAAAATGAACGACTGTTAAACGAGATTTCAAATTCAAAACGTCGTCTTCAATGGTGTCAAAAAGATTGTCAAAATCGTGAACTTTCTCTGCAAAACAAAATCACTCAGTTGCGCTCAAAATCTTTTAATCCTAAAATTGAGCAACTGAATGATCAAAACGTGTCTTTGAAATGTCAAATCTCAAAATATGAACAAGAACTTTCAAAAGTTAAAAAGGAATATGGTGTCATATTTGATTTACTCAAACAGACTCGTAATGAAGCATCAAACGAACTTGATCATTATCTTGCACACACTAAAGAAGTCATGAATTTTTCTGGAAATCTTCGTTCTGAAAATCAAGATTTGGTGCACACTATCATTAAGTTAAGGGAAATGTTAGGAAAGTATGAACAAGTTCAGCCTAGCATCATTAAGAAAATTGCACCTGTAACACTTAGGAAACGTGATCCCAGATTGCCTACTGACAAAACACAAGATACTAATGTGCTTCCCTCTACTAAAACAGGAATAGTTGCCTCTTTTCCAAACGTCTGCACTTCACAGCCTAGGAGCAATACAAGGAAGAATAGGAAGTTGCGACCTAAGAAAAGATCAATAAAGAATGCTGAAGTAGAAGAACACCCTAGGACTTTGAATAAGACTCAAGTTGCACCCACTTTAGATATTGCGTCTGAAAAATGTAATGGAAAAAGTATTGTAACGAATGCTAAACCTTTAAGTACTTTTGATATTCAGTCTGAAGCTTCTTGTGTTATATGTCGTAAAAGTATGCTTTCTGATTGTCATGATAAATGTGTTGCTAAAGCTATCTTGTCTCGTTTACGGAATCCTAAGATACGGAATACCTCTAGGCCCACTAATGCTTCTAAGTCTGTGCTTGGTAAACCGCCCTCTTTAGATTCTAAGAAACGCATTGATGTCCCTGTAGTTCCAGTATCACCTCCAAGGAATGTAGTACCACCTAGTGCATTCACTGAGACTAAAGCAAAGACTAGTTGGAGATGGCAGAAATGGATACATAATACACTAGGATTTAAATGGATACCTAAAATCATTGATGTGTGTATTTCGACTATAACTGCTACGGAACCCTCTAACTCATCGGGTTCCACATCTACTTCTATTCCATCTGTGTCGTCTGTGTGTAATGCAGGTGATACAGATCATCCTTTGGATTGTTGATAGCGGATGTTCCCGACACATGACAAGCAATCTTAAACTGTTATCAAACTTTATTGCAAAGTTCATTGGCACAGTGATGAGTGTGTAAATACTCATCATTTTTGGGTCAATCTGAACTGCAAAACGTTTAAAAATGCTCAGAAATGCATCAAAATACTGAAAATATTTCAAAATTGCATTTTATATGTTTCAGATGCAAAATGTTCAAAATCAGATGAAAAATGAGCAAAGTTTGCATAATTGGCAGTTTCAGTCCCCCAAGTTTCTAAAATTGTCAGAAATAGTCCCTGAGTCCTAATTTCAAAAGATAAATCACCAAAGGTCCTTTTTAAATCATAACTTGTCAAAATTAGTCCTTTGGTGAAAAATATCAAAAGTTTTGAGAAATTACAAAATTGGTCCTTCAAGTTTTAAATTTGGCAAAATTAGTCATTGGAATTTTGAAAATGACAAGTTTGGTCCTTGTACTATTGAAGCTTGTCAGTTTTAGTCCCTTGAAACAACTTTGCTTAATTGGCAGCCTTGGTCCTTGAAGTTTCAGAAATTACAAACAAGCCCTTGTATTAATAAACCTTTAATAACCTTTGGCCTTGTCAATACCCTTTGGACCCCCCTGTCATTAGCCAATTTGGACCACCCTTTTATATTAAACCCGGTCAATCCCTTTGGTCAAACAAACAAAACACGCGCCAAAAGCTGCCTTCTTCCCCACTTGTTCTCTGCAAAACCCAGCAAACCCATCCCCCAGCTCACCTATTCCCACCTTATCACTCCATCTCCTAACAATCCAAAATAACATTAAATGCTTCACTCCTAACACTCAATCTCAACCCAACTGGCTAAAACCATATTTCCCGCCAAAATGCAATCAAGGGCTAAGATTCATCCAAGTCATCCAATGGTCTAAAAACAAGGTGGGAACAGCTCAGAACAAGTGGAGAAGCAGTTTGGGTATAAAAAGAGAAAAGAGGAGAGATGGAAGTGTGGTAGATTTTAGTTTAAAATTTCTTTAATGTCGTTTTTTCTATTAATGTATTAGTTTAGCCAAAAATCTGTAATCTTTTGTTTCTTTGATATAAACTCAAGTCATTTCATCATTGTAATCAGTTTTTAAGAATCAATTTACAAGTTTAGCTAAAATTTATGTTTTGTGTTGACTGTTGAAAATTCTAATTCGAATTCTCATATTCAAACTCTTAATACCTTATTTTCTCACTCAAATCAGCTTATTTAAGCTTATCAAAGCTTTTTGTAAGCTTATGCATCCATTTCAAGCAATATTGGATCAAGGTCAACAAAAGTCAAACTGGGTGAAATTGGCTTGGTTTTGGAATTTGGGTTGGTGCAGCTTGCTTTGGGGTTGGAATAGAGTAGGATAGAGTAGATTGGGTTTGGTTTTAAGCCTGCAAACAGTTGGACACCTGTGAGTGATTATCTCAGTTTCATTCTCTATCTAGTTTACTTATTATGCTTATAACTGTTCTTGTAGTTTAGACTAGTTTTAACTTGTTTATATAGTTGTAATTAGGTCATGTAAACTTAGTTTGATCAGTAGCTTTAACTAGTTCAGTGTTTGTATCTTTTAAAATTGCAAAACAGTTTTTAAGTAGTGTTTGGATTTGACAGCAAATCTGTCTTTAAGGTTATTTCAGTGAGTAAGACCTGTGGTTTCATGTTTGTTTAGCTCATTTGAGCCCATATTAGTCATCAAAGTGCAACCTAGAATCTTGAAAGTCAAAATTACATCTCCACTGTCTTACATGCTTCACTGTTGGATTTTTACAAAAGCAAAAACCTGTTTTGTGTTCCAAATTCTTAGATATAACTTGCATTAGATCTATTTCATCAATAAACATCATATTCAGTCCTTGAATTGGTTGCAAATCTCAAATTAGTCAACTCTCCATTTCTTTATCAAAAGTCAAATTTGAAAAAAGTCATTTTGGGCTCAACTGAAATGAATTTTCCTTGATTCATTTCTGGGCCAAATCATGAGAATCTTGTGGTTTTAAAAACTTCCATTGGTCTAATTTCTTATGGTGATTTTTACAGATTTTTGTAAAATTTTTATAAGCATTAAAACTGCTTGTCAATATGGCCTCACTTGCCCTGTGCATTGACTCAGTGAAAGCTGAGTCTGCACAGGGACTTGTAGATAGTGGGAAAAGCTCATAAGAGCTTGTGAGCAGCTCAACTTTGGTTTAGACAAACTTGGCCAGGTCCTCTCTAGGTCCCTTCTTCTGTTTTCTAGTTTCAAGCTTAATTAAGTGCTTATTTTTAAGCCCAAAGTGAGCACCTAAAACTGTTTTTAGCTCAAATTGCTCAACTCATCAAATCTTGGTATTTAGCAATTCATAGGTTTAGGACAGTTGTTTTAAGTTGCTTTTGGGTTCTTTTAGCTATATATACCTTCTGTTTCAGTTTGGTACTTGTTGTGTCCCTTTGGCTTATTCAAGTGCTTATTTCAATAAGCACTTGTATAGCAGTCTCAAATTCCTACACACAACCCCTGTTTTTTATATTTTTCCTAGATTCCTTGTATTATTTTAAGCTTATTTTGAATTTTCCAGATTTTTCTAAGCTAGTTTGCTATTTTTCTTGATTTTAATTGGTTTTTAAGCCTTTTTAAATAGCATTTAATACAAATAATTAAGAAAAGGTTCAAAAAAAATAATTTTTCATTTTTCTTAAGTTAAGATAAATATAAAAAGACAAAAAGTATTTTTCCAAATTTTTCTTAGTTAAATTTGTATTTTTAAGTAATTTAATTAGTTTTAAATAGTTTTTAATTCCTAGAAAATACAAAAATATTCAGAAAAATACAAAAATAGTTTTGAAAATTCTCTTTTGTTATTTTAGACTTTTCCAAGTCATAATTTTATTTTTCTAGCTTTATTTCATATTTTCTTGTATTTTAGGTTATTATTTAATAGTTAAAAATAATTTTTAATTAATAATAATTAGATAATTAGTTATAAAAATAATTTTCTTTTTCTATAAATTTTCTTTTATCATTAGGTTTGTAAAAATATCATTTTCATATTTTTAGGATTAATATTGTGTAAGTTTCACATTTTCTTTTGTACGTCGCGTAGTTTTTAATTTCAGTTTTATAAAAACATAAAATCAAAAACATCATTTTAAAAATAGTGATAGCGTTTATTTAATATTTTTTATCTTTTTAATTTCCTTTAATTTGCATTTAAGCCCTTGTAGTTTATGTACTTTTCCTTAGTTATAATCACATTCAAAACTCTTTCCCGTTCAAATCTCTCGATCACTATTCGTTTGGTGATTCTTCGCATAGCTCGCTGGGACATAACGACCCGGGGAAACACTATACTCCCCAGATCTTCATTGCATTCGTGCTTGAACCGTTTTAAGTTTGTTACGGTCGGTCATTCACAAGTGGCCGGTTTGAGTGATAAAACTTGACGGTTTGGCACGCATCACACTGTCATGGGCTACGGAGATTATATCAATGGCAATATCGAAATTAGCAGGGTTTATTATGTGGAAGGCCTCGGTCACAATCTCTTTTTAGTCGGTCAATTCTGTGATGGAGACTTGGAAGTTGCTTTTCGGGAGAAAACTTGTTTCATTCGTGATCTACAAGGAAACGATCTTATGTCTGGCTCTCGCAATTCTAGTCTGTACACAATCTCAATGCAAGACATGGTTGCTTCATCTCCCATCTGTCTACTCTCAAAGGCTACATCTACAAAATCTTGGCTATGACACCGTCGTCTCTCACATTTAAACTTTCAAACCATCACCAACCTTGCTCGACACAAACTTGTTGAAGGTCTCCCGAGATTCCAGTATTCCAAAGATCACCTTTGCTCAGCTTGTGAACAAGGGAAAAACATTCGTGCTCATTTTCCTTCAAAGGTGGAACACATCTCTCAGCATGTGCTTCATCTTCTTCACATGGATTTGTGTGGCCCGATGCGCGTGCAAACGATTAATGGCAAACACTACATCTTGGTAATTGTCGATGACTACTCACGATGGACTTGGGTCTACTTTCTTCGAAGTAAAGATCAAGCTCCACAGATGATCATCACCTTTCACACGAAAATTCAAGTTCAGCTCCGGAACACCGTCCGCCAAATCAGAACAGACAAAGGAACTGAATTTGTGAACCAAACTCTTCGAGAATTTTATGAGAAAGTGGGAATTGAGCATCAGATATCTATTGCACGTACACCAGAACAAAACGGAGTTGTTGAAAGACGAAACCGTACGTTAGTGGAAGCTGCAAGAACAATGTTAATCAATGCTAAACTTCTAGATTACTTGTGGGCAGAAGTTGTATCAACTGCATGCTATACTCAAAATCGTTCAATGATTACAAAACGCCACAACAAAACACCTTTTGAGCTTATCCACAACCATAAACCGAATCTCAAACACTTTCATGTATTTGGATCCCTTTGCTACCCAAATAATGATCGTGATGACTTTGGAAAGCTCAAAGCCAAAGCTGACATCGGAGTCTTTATAGGATATTGTGAAAATTCTAAGGGTTTTCGGATCTGGAATCGTCGTACAAAACAGGTTATGGAAACGATTCATGCAAATTTCGATGAACTTACAGATATGGCTTCTGAGCACAACAGCTTGGAACCCGGTCACAACCGTTTAAACTTCCCTCAAACCCCATCATCAGCTGAACCAAGCCCCCAGCTTACTCGTCAACAAATGGAAAAGCTATTTGCTCCGCTGTTTAGTGATGACATTGATGAACGTGCTCCCGGTGTATCCGATGTTTCCGCTGCTCAACCTGATCATATCCCAATACCTGATACACCTACTACAACAACTACTATTGAAGAAGCACCACCAGTTGACTCTACAACAACAGTTGAACAAACTACTTCCAACGACGCTGAACCAGCTGCTGATGTTCTTAATGAAGTACCCCCACCTGCAGATTTTGATCCAAATGCGTTCTTTAACCCGTTTGTTAATGAAACTGCTGCACCTGATGTTGCGGAATCATCAACAAGCCATTTGAATCCTCAAAATCTGCACAATGTATACCAACATCAACCCTTGACACATCGTTGGACAAAAGACCATCCTCTTGAGAACATTATTGGTAACCCAAATCAACCAGTTGTAACAAGACAACGTCTTCACACAGATGGTGAACATTGCATTTATGCACTCACTGTCTACCAATCTGAACCTAAAAACATTAAAGACGCAATGACCAAAGACAACTGGATTGAATCCATGCAAGAAGAACTCAATCAGTTTAAACGTCTTGAAGTATGGGAACTGGTTGAAAGACCAACAGGGGTCTATGTCATTGGTCTAAAATGGATTTGGAAGAACAAATTGGATGCTGAAGGGAACGTAATCAGAAACAAGTCACGTCTGGTGGCTAAGGGTTATAGACAGGAAGAGGGTATTGACTTTGAAGAATCATTCGCTCCGGTTGCTCGTCTTGAGGCTGTTCTGATCTTTCTCGCGTTCGCGGCTCATATGAATATAACGGTCTTTCAGATGGACGTCAAAACTGCTTTTCTGAATGGACAACTGAAAGAAACGGTTTATGTCAGCCAGCAAGAAGGATTCGTTGATCCCGAGTTCCCGAACCATGTCTACAAACTGAACAAAGCTCTGTATGGTCTCAAACAAGCTCCTCGGGCGTGGTACGATAAGTTATCATCTTTCCTCATTGCCAATAATTTCACCAAAGGTTTGGTCGACCCAACTCTTTTCATACAATATCACGGGGAACATATTTTAATTGTTCAAATTTACGTGGATGACATTATTTTTGGGTCAACACATAAAAAGTACTCAATCGCTTTTGCAAAACTAATGAAGAAACATTTTGAAATGTCAATGATGGGTGAACTTACGTTCTTTCTAGGACTGCAAGTTCATCAATCACCCCGTGGTATTTTCTTGAGTCAGTCCAAATATGCCCTTGAACTGTTAAACAAATTTGGAATGCAAAACTGTGACACCTATGCCACACCAATGGCTCATACCAAGAAGCTAGACGTTGATTTACATGGGAAATTGGTGGACCCTACCAAATACCGTAGTATCATTGGGTCTCTCATGTATCTAACAGCTAGCAGGCCTGATATTGTGTTTGCCGTATATCTTTGCTCCCGTTATCAGTCGAGACCAACTGAAACCCACCTCTCTGAGGCTAAAAGAATCCTCCGATACATCAAGGGAACCATTAATTTGGAGATCTGGTATCCAAAGGATTCTGGTTTTGAACTAATAGTTTTTTCAGACGTTGACCACGCAGGATGCTTAGATTCACAGAAAAGTACTTCAGGAGCATTACAATTTCTTGGTGATAAACTGGTGTCATGGCAATCGAAGAAGCAGGATTGTACATCACTGTCCTCAACAGAAGCATAATATGTAGCCATGTCGGCGTGTTGTGCTCAAGTCATTTGGATGAGAACACAACTCAAAGACTATGGTTACGTATTTGACAAAATCTCGATGTACTGCGACAATCGGAGTGCTATTGCGATCTCGTGCAACTCAGTTCAACATTCGAAATCAAAGCACATCGATCTTCGATATCATTTCATCAAGGATCACGTGGAACAGGGTACAGTTGAATTATACTTTGTGGGTACTGAATACCAACTGGCAGATCTTCTCACCAAAGCCTTAGCTCCTGCTAGGTTTAATGAGTTGGTCCACCGGATTGGTATGCGGTGTTTGACTCAAGAGGAACTGGATGAACTCTTATAACATTCTTAAAACCAGTCAAACACCAAAACCTCTTTTGTAAATATTTTTCAAAAACAAAATACAAAATTATAAAATCAGATAAAACAACAAAAATATTCTTCTATCTATATTTCTTTTAACGTGGCAAGTACAATTCTTCCGTCAACACTATAATCTTTCAAAATTCAGTATTTTTTCGATCAAGTGTTGAGGGGGAGAAAACAAATATTTTTACGGTTTCATAAAAACCTTGTACTTGCATGTTACCTAATTCTGGTTGTTTCTTTAATAATGGTGGTCAAATTTCTGGTTTACTGACACTCCTCGGACTAAAATTTATAAAAAAATCATTATTTTTTTAAGTCGAGGGGGAGTTGTTGATCCCAGTTGAGCAAACGATCTAATATAGAAACTGACTTGAACAAAGAACTTATTAAGTATCACGCGGAATTTAATACTTAATCTTAAGAAGAAGAACAATTAACATTCAACACCTCAATATTATTTATTAATACGAATACTCTTACAGTATTAGGGTTTTGCAACCTTGAAGTGTATCTACCTTAGATATAAAACATACGTATATCTAACCTAGCCTAGGACCTCCTTTTATAGGCTAAGGAGTCCTATACAATATACAATACATAACCTACAAGATAAATATCTTTTCCATATTTATCTGATACAATAAACTAACCGACTATAGAAAACTAGCAGTGTTTACAATGTACTATCAGCAGTTACTAAATACTACTAGCCGCGGTTATCTTCATCAGTGGTTACACTTCTTCAGTCCGTGGTTATCTTCAAGCTTGTCCGTGGTTCCATTACTTAAAGTAATTCATCATCCAAGGAACCTAAAACCCAACAATCCTCCCCTACACTTGATAAATTCTAACAGAATTCTCAAGTTTCTTGTAAGCTCAAAACATCTGATGTGGAGGATGTAGCCAAACACTTACTTTTAAGTATCTTCTCATACTTCTTCAACAAGTCATAAGCTTGACTATCATAGGACAATAACATCTTGAAACAACCCGGCTTCAACATCTGAGTAATTATTCCTGGATGATTATTCAATTTAGGATAATCACCTTCTACAAGCATATGAATAATCTGTCCAGAAACAGTTAAAACATGAACTCCACAGGTTTGATATAGAAACCAACGAGTAACTTGACCATTGTAGAGTCCTTGCCATTCAGGTTCAGCATGAGTAGGCTCAAATAGAATCTTCAAATTATGATACATCAGCCTCTCATGATAATCATCTGGATGTACTTCTCCAAAATTATTCTTATAAAGTGCCCAAAGATTCATCAAATCATCTCTATCAAAATACTGAAGCATTTGTGAAAATTTATTATACTCAGAAACGTCATTATTGAGTCTTTGAATTTTCCACACTCCTTCACTTCCATCTAAAAGATTAAACTCATAAGAAATGATTTGATTCACATCTGCAACAACTTTCAACTTCTTAGAATCAGATGTCTCCTGAACCTCAGATTTTCTTTTTCGTTTACTTTGCATCCATGCATCATGCTCTTTAATCCACTCTTCCTCCTTTTGAGAATTCATAGGACAAAAATCATTATTAATTCTCATACATGTCTCATAGATTTCCAAGATTCTTTTAAATGAACATGTACTAAGATTTTCAGAAACATATATACCAGAATTCTTGATAATCCTCATCAAAACATTTCTCAACTGAGCAATAGAAGGAGGTTTCTTTCTTACAATTTTCTTCCTTTCTTTACTAACCTTCTTTGCCAATATACCCAGAAGTCTGGCCTTTTCTTCATCATCAAATAAAGCCCATTCTTGTACTGTATACTCATCATTGATCAATTCAGAAGCTTTAAGATAGTTTTGAGATTCATACCATGTAGCTAATATCTTCTGACTAGCTTCTTCTTCATCTTTCTTTCTCTTCTCCAAAACTACTCTATCCTCCTCTTCTAAACTTCTAGCAAACTCTCTATCATAAGCCTCTTGTTCTATTTTATTTTTGAACTTCAGTACTACTTCTTTGCCTTTTCCAACATTAGATTTGACCATTTTCTTCTTCAAAGGTTCACCAATAACCAAACTTTTACCTTTTGGTTTACCTTTTGATTTAGTAGCAGTAGACTGAATAGATAAAGCAGGTGCAATTATTGATGTAGGTATAGATGAAGTTTTGCTCAGATTAATCAATGTGCTTGCAGCCTCTTTCTCTACTTCTTTAGGCTTATATGGTAATTCAGAAAGAGTTGTAACAACAGTAGAAGTAGTTGTGATAGCAGTGGGTATGACAGTAGTAGAAACAATAGCCAAATCTGAAACATCAGTGGTTACAAAAGTACTAACCAGGGTTTCAAATATACTATCAGTGGTTGTGTTCTGCACTATGTCAACATTCTTCAATTCTTCAAGAACAACAGCATTCCCAGCTTTATCAGAAACTACAAATTCTTGATCTCCACTGTCAACATCTTCTTCCATAGTAACACCAACAGATACATTCCCAGCCTCCCCTGAAGTCATGCCATCACTCCTCCCCTATTTGGATACATCATCCACATGCAGAGTAGAAGAAGAGTTCACCTTCTTTTTCAAATGCCGCAAAGCTTTCAAAACAGCAAGTCCAGGTCTTTTCACTCTCTCCAAAATCAAGACCCGATGCTTTAATCTCCGAATAGTTTTACCCTGAAGCACAGTGACCTCCTGTAGACTAGAAATCTTATCCTCCATTTTAGCACACTGAACCGTCAATTCATTTACACGTTCAAGAATATCCTCCCCACTTCGACCTGTGTTATCTGGTCCGAGAGGTGGTTCATCGAAAAAGTCATCATGTACATAATCATCAACCGTCAATTCACTATCAGGTTCCAATCTATCCTCATCACTTCGAGCTGTGTTAACTGCTCCGAGCGGTGAATCCTTAGATATAAAAGACATAGCACCAGACCGAGCCTGATCATCTATGTACCCTGTAGCAGCCAGTTGGCTAGGGATACCTCCACCTGTGTTAAGCTCCAAAGAACTTTCCACATTAGGAGTTGCCAAAGGTTGGGTCTTATTGATGTTTCCACTATCCTGACCAGCATCTAAGCATGAATCAGTAGTGGAAGCCCTTCCAATCATGTCACCTCCACCCCGTGTGACAGCCTCATGAACCATACTACTAGCACTAGCCTGAGGAAGCTGAGTGCCCTGTGTTCGCTCAGAATCAGTAGGAAAATTTAGCATGTGAGGAAACAAAGGAACATCTCTAATAACAACATTCTGTGGTGGATTCCTCATATATGCAAACACTCTAGGAATCATACGATGCACCTCATACACTCTAATATGTTCAATAGGATCCTGGATTTGATGTTCCACTAGCAACTGAACAAATCGAGGATACAAATAATATTTGCCCTTCTTCCTAATATTCTGCACTAACCCCTCATAAATCATCCTAGACCAGTTAAATTTCCTTCCATCTGACAAACAAATAATAGCAGTAGCAATTTTTGAAGGAAAATCATTAAAGCCTGTGGTCTTATTGCTCATACACATCAACAAAGTGTGAATCAAAAACTTCCATTGTTGAGAAAACAGATTCTTAAAAAATTGTACCTTTTCACCTCTGTATGTGTATCCTAATCTCTCTAAACCAGCCACAATCTCATCATCAGAAAGATTATCAACACCATCAGCATCATCAAGCCTCAAAACTTCTCTAATAAGCTCCTCAGAAACCGAAATATCATTCTCATCCACCCTAGTACTAAAAACCTCCAATCCATTAACCTCCTCAAGTTTAGCATTCTTCCAAAACTGACATATGTAGGCTTTAAAAATGGTAGGTTCAACCGTTAAAGCAAAGTGAATGGGACTATGAACAAGGAAATCAATCATTTGATGAAACCCTTCAGAGCGAGCATCTTTGGTGAGAATAGCAACAAGATTATGTGAAGTGGAGTACTCCTCAGGCATTGATCGTGGTTCCATTGATGTAAACGAAGGGAGTTTGTGAAGAAATCAATAAAAGTGATTAGGGTTTAAGGATGTGGAGAAGTAGAAGTGGTTATTAGATTAAAGAAAGTGATCCATCCGTGTTTTTGGTAAGTGAGATATATACTTTTACCAAAGTGTCAAAACAACCCCTGTAACATGAAAAACAGAGAATCATACTATCCGTGCTTCCACAACATCTGTCCGCAGTTGTAACACACCATCAGTGGATACATATAATCACTCCTCCCAACTGAACAATATTAGAGCAAGCAAATCCATGCCAATTGAAATGCTATCTCACAAGATATGAAGGTTTACACACAAATTATCTTTTTTTTTTTTTTTTTTTTTTTTTTTCACAAACATAAGCAGCAAACACACTAGCTCCTTATGCACACACATCCTTCTTTCCTGCAAGACAACACAAAACAAACACAGAGACAAAGATTATGGTTGTTAGTGGTTAGAAATAGCCAGAAGTGGTTACAAACAACCTATCCGAGGTTAGAACAGTTAAGTCAACATAGTCAACTTCTAGAATATATCTCAGTCCAATCCCCAAGAACCTCATTAACTTTCCAACCACATTAAACCTGCCCCTTAGTTACTTCAGTAACCCTAATCCTCACTTATAAAAAGCACCCAAATATCATATTACAACCAAACCAATCAAGAGATAAAAACCCTAATTGCTCCAAAATCCCCAATCAATCAAAAATGTGGAACCCTAGTTGGAACAAACCAGAAGTGGTTGATCTAACCACCTCCTCATCCTCTTCATCATCTTCATCATCAAGTGAAGATGGAAACCCATGGCTAACCTATTTGCCTCCACTAGAACCAAGACCAAGAAAATCTCCATTTCTTCCATCATCTGAAGATGATAGTGTGGTGAATCCAAGTGATGCCTCTGAAGACTCTGATGATTCTTCTAAGAAGAGAACTTCAAACTCCAAACCTTCATCTTCTAACCCCCAACCAAGACCTCGAGCAAGAAACCCACCACTCCCTAGTGACAGAGAGGTGGTTCTTGGTCTTAGTGCACCAACTCATGGTGCTTCATCACACATCGTAACCAGGAAGGGAAAAGGGAAGATGGAGTAAGTTGCTGAATGGTGGTAAGAGAAGATGGAGCACAAGAAGAATATCATATCATCCATCTATCTGCCACAATCAGCTTCAGCTTCTTCGTTTGCATCAATCCATCCTTTCCATTTTGATCCTTAGCTGCTTCGTTTGCATATGATAAATGCATATCCAGCATTCAAACGATATCAGCAAGGATAGTAGTAGTAGAAATATTAGGAGAAAATCATGTATAGATGTAGTCTTTATTTAGCACTTGAAGTTTCATTGTAAGCTGTAAGCTGTAAACTGCTTTGTTGAATGAATAATGTGACTTCAGTACTTCTTGCATCTCTATAATGATTTGTCTTTTATCTGCACAACAGTTAGTGGAAACACAGAACAACTAGCAGTGGATAGATCAATTCTATCAGTGGATATAAACCTTTAGAAACAACACTGTCAGTGGATATAAAAAGAAACAGCAATACTAAAATTACATAATAACAGTCCAATATTTTCACAAACTTATACAAAACAATTTGAGAGTTTTAGAGATTTATCATTCCAATATTAACAACAAGATACTGAAACCTTCCCACATCAAAAGCTTTTGTGAGAAGATCAGCAACATTGAAATCAGTATGGATTTTTACCATTTGAATCAACCTTTTCTCATTACAATCTCTAATAAAGTGATGTCTTATCTCAATATGTTTAGTTCTAGAATGTAAAACAGGATTTTTGATAATGCAAATTGTACTGTTATTATCAATGTAAATCTTAGTATGCATAAAATTGTACCCAAAATCCAGCAATTGATTCTGAATCCATAGAACTTGACCACAGCAACCAGCAGCAGCCACATATTCAGCCTCAGTTGTAGAATTAGCCACAATAGTTTGCTTCTTACACTGCCAAGAAATAAGTCTGCTTCCCAAGAACTGACATCCTCCAGTGGTAGACTTCCTATCCAGACTAGCTCCAGCATAGTCACTGTCAGTGTAGGCCACCAAATCAAAAGGAGAATCCTTAGAGTACCAAAGGCCCAATTTAGGATGACCTTTCAAATACCTAAAGATCCTCTTAACAGCATTCATGTGTGAGGTATTGGGTGTTACTTGAAATCTTGCACACACACATACTGAGAACATAATGTCTGGCCTAGATGCAGTCAGATACATCAAAGATCCAATCATGGATCTGTACAACTTCAAATCAACTTTGGGACTTCCATCATCTGGTAGCATAGGTTTTTGAGTCTCCATAGGTGTACTTGCACTTTTTACATCTTGAAACCCAAATTTCTTTAACACATCTGCTACATACTTGTCTTGACTAATGAAAATACCATCAGTCCTTTGTTGAACCTGTAGCCCCAAAAAGAAAGTGAGTTCTCCCATAGAACTCATCTGAAACTTATCATGCATAAGTCTCTCAAAATCTCTGCATAGCTCCTTGTTAGTAGACCCAAAGATGATGTCATCTACATAAACCTGAACCAGTAAAATATCATCTTTGTGCTTTCTAATGAACAAAGTTTTATCAATCAGTCCTCTTTTAAACCCATTGTCCATCAAATATGTAGATAGGCATTCGTACCATGCCCTAGGAGCCTGATGCAGTCCATACATAGCCTTCCTCACCCTGTAAACCTTGTCAGGATGATCAGGATCCTCAAAACCAGGAGGTTGACAAACATATACCTCCTCATCAATAGTGCCATATAAAAATGCACTTTTAACATCCATTTGATACACAACAAAATTCTTGAATGAAGCATAAGCCAAAAACAATCTTATAGCCTCTATCCTTGCAACTGGTGCAAATACTTCATCATAGTCCAAACCTTCAGTTTGTGTGTATCCTTGAGCAACCAATCTTGACTTGTTCCTCACTACAATTCCTCTTTCATCCCTTTTGTTTCTGAACACCCATTTAGTCCCAATAGCCCTCTTCCCATTTGGAAGATCAACCAATGTCCAAACCTCTTGAAGTTTGAACTGAAGAAGCTCCTCTTGCATTGATTCTACCCATCCTTCTTCTGTTATAGCTTCTTCTACTCTCTTGGGCTCCTTTTGAGACAGAAAACAAGCAAACAAGCAATTTTGCAGATCTTTATGACTGTTTCTTTTGTGAAGAGATCTTGCAAAGAACCCATGTTCAGGAAAGGGTTCTGTGTTCTTTACCCTGCTTCTTGTTTGAACTGGAGTATTCAAATTTCCAAGAATCTGTTCCTTGGGATGAATCTTGTGAATTCTGGTAGAAGTAATTGGACTTTCATTTATAACAGTGTCCAAATTAGTCAAATTAGCATTGAAGAATTCATCCAGGTCTTCATCATCAGTAGGAGTATCAATCTCTATTAATTCAGGCATATCAGGATCATGTGGATACTCCTCATCATCAAATAGTGGCTTTGGATAAGGTCCAAAGAAAGTACTATCATCAGTGCTTGAAGCCGGAATTGCACTTGAACTATCAGTGGTAGAAGATGGCTTGTCAGCATTTACAGATGGCCTATCAGCACTTACAGTAGGCTTAGCAGTCTGCACTTGCAGACTGCTTTTTCTTCTTTTCAATTTCTTCTACCGACACTGAGTTATCTTTCACCAACTCATCTTTATCTTGATGATGATCAACTTTGCCTCCAGAATTATGTATATCATCATCAGAGGGACCTTGCTTGTGAATGATGGAAGGAACAGTACCAGTTTTCCACTTTTCAACCAAATAGAACTCTGTTGGAGAATCAGCTTCCTTTGAAGATTCATCTACTTCAGAATCCTTTTGAATACCTGCATCAGCATTAGTGGAAGTTCCTGCAATGATAGGCTCATAATTCATAGATTTGGTTAGCATATCAATGTTAAACAACCAGTCTGGTCCTTTGGTCTCTACACTAGGAGTCTTTTCACTGAATTGAACATGTAGGTTCTCTTCAACAATTCTAGTCCTCCTATTGTATACTCTAAAGGCTTTGCTATTAGTGGAATAGCCTAAAAAGTATCCATCATCTGCTTTCTCTTGAAACTTGCCTAGGTAGTCTATGGTATTCAATATGGTAACAGGACACCCAAAAGGTTTTAGGAATGCAATCATTGGCTTCCTACCATGTAATAGCTCATAGGGGGTCTTGTTATGAGGCTTCACTACCTTACTTCTGTTTTGCACATAACATGCAATTCCTACAGCTTCAGCCCAAAAGGTAGTTGGTAATTTAGACTCTGACAACATAGTCCTAGCAGCCTCAATTAGTGTTCTATTTTTCCTCTCAGCTACACCATTCTGTTGGGGTGTTCTAGCAACACTAAACTGTCTTTCAATACCTTTAGCTACACTGAACTGATTCATCACATTATTCTTAAACTCAGTTCCATTATCACATCTGATTACTTTGACCTTATGACTTACTAGATTTTCTATCTTAGTAATGAAACTCTTAAGAATCTCACTAGTCTCACTCTTAGTGGCCAAAAAGTATACCCAAGAAAATCTACTATAATCATCAGTGATAACTAGGCAATACTGCTTATGGTTCAAGCTTCTAACAAAGGTTGGTCCAAATAAGTCCATATAAAGCATAAACAGTGGTTGTGTTATGGTGTTTACAGTTTTGGTCTTACAAGAGGCTCTATGTTGTTTTCCTTTTTGACAGGCCACACACAATTCCTTACACTTAAAAACCTTTGAAGGTAACCCTCTCACTAAGTTTCCTTTTACAAGTTTATTGATTGTTTTGTAATTTAGATGACCTAGCCTTCTATGCCACAATTTTGACTCATCAACAGATGCTTTAGCAAACAAACATAAGGACCTATTAGGAAGAACATTTTTAAGATCAAAACAATATATATTTTCCTTCCTAGGTACCCTAAGTTGTATAAAATTCTCATCAGGCATCTTAAACTCAGGAGATAACACCACACACTCAGTTTCCCCAAAAAGTACCCAGTTTTTCTTATCACACATTTGAGAAACACTGAATAAATTGTACTTTAGTCCCTGTACCAAATAGACCTTTTCAAAGTCTAGCTTCCCTGTTCTGATTGTGCCTCTGCCAAGTATCTTTCCTCTCTTTGGATCATTGCCAAATGCCACATATCCTCCATCATAAGCTTCAAAATCTTCCAAATTGCTTCCATCCCAAGTCATGTGCCCAGAGCAACCACTATCAAAAACTCCTTTATCTTTTAGCTCAGTTTGAAGATTGCCCTGCACATAAGATTACACTCATTAGTTCCTCTTGTGGACCCAAGTCAGTACTGACTTGGGTCTGCCCTGTGCATCAAAATATTCAAATTTTGTTAGGTTCATTGATGCACAGTTGACATATGGTAAAACCTTTGTCTTAGGCTTCCATTGCCAACTTGCTGAGGCCTTAACAGCATAAAAATGATTTCCAACCACTGTATACGTTATCACCTTTGGAATTTTTAAAACTTCTTTTGAATCAGTGGTGATTTTTGGCTTATCAGTGGTTTGACACTGCTTAGCCGTGTTTACATTTTGCTTATCCTTGGTTGGAACCCATTTATGTGAAGCAGTGACAATAGATTTTGTATTCCCATTCCTCATAAGCACTGCTCTTGGAATCATGTTACTGTTAGGATGAGGGTGTGTTTTATTTGAAAAGTTTTTATGATTTACCCTCCTCCAATGATTCCAAACTTGTGGTCTGTTTTTATTACAATTCCTCTGTAAATGTTCAAAACTACCACACACAAAACAAGCCTTATTAACACATTGAAACTCATCACCTAATCTGTTAGAAATTAGACCATTTAAGCTTCTTTGATTTCCCCTAGGTTTAAATTGTTTCATCTGTTCCCTAGGAATTTCTCTGTACTCTACAACTTTCTTGGTAACTTTAGCTCCAAATCTAGGTACAGGGTTGACTTGCTTAGTATCAACTTTCTTAACTGGCTCTATCTTTTCAGACTTAGTTGATTCAGTACTAACATCCTCAGAATCTGATTCCCAATCTTCAATTATGGGAGCACCAGATAACTTATCAGAACTTATCTTAGGTAATTCAGTCTTATTTACTTCTTCAACAGGTTTATTAAAACTGAATTCACTACTAAATGACAGTTCTTTAACTGGTGGTGCATGTTTCATTAAGGGGGGTGGTGGCATATCATTGTATCCTATACCAGTACCATCTCTAAGCAGTTTTTGGCCAATTGGTTTCTGTACAAGATCAGAAGCATATTGTAATTTAGCAACCCTAACAATATGTTTTTCTTTTTCCTCTAGGGCCTGAACTTTTACACTTTCTGCTTCTGCTAGTTTATCTTTAAGCATTTTAATCTCTCTGTTTTTAAGATCAATTTCACCACCTAGAATATTGATCTTTTCTACATACTCAAACTCACATTTAATACAGAATTTTAGCTTCTCTTCCACACCCTCTAAACCAACTCTATATCCTAAGTTATCTAGAGTCAATCTCTCTACTTCTTTTCTCATACTCTCAGTGATAGCCTTTTGAGACTCTAAGTTATCAGAACATGATTTAAAAGAACAAGTAGATGCTTTAGAATCATTAGATACCTCAGAATCTGAACCAGAAGATGAAGCATAGGCCATTAGAGCAAAGTTATGCTCTTTCGAAGCTTCACTAGCAAGAAAGGCTGCATTTGGACCTTCTTCAATCTGATCACTCCAATCATAATCACCAAGTCCATCCTGAGCAACCAAAGCTGAAGAAGTAGCAGGCTCTTCTGTTGTTTTCTTAATGCTTTCAATTCGTTTAGGAGCTCTACATTCCCTAGCAAAATGACCTTTCTTCTTGAAGTTAAAGCACTCCATCTTGCTTTTGTCGAATCCAGCTCTCCTTTGACCATCATACCTAACATGTCTTCCAATCCTCCTCAGAAACTTTCTTGCTTGAAGAGTCAGCATTGCCATTTGCCATTGAAGATTAATTTCATCAAGATCATCAGGATCAATTTGATCTAGATCTTGATTCAAAACATCAACACTAGTAGTTAAATCTGACAGAAAAGCACAAATTGCACCATCACTGACATTATCACTAACAGTGGTATTGTTTGCAATAGCCGTGGTTATACCATAGGCAGCAGTGGATACATCTTGTGAGCTTTTGTGATTAGTGGATACAAAAGCAATGTTTTGATTAGAAGAAGACGAGTTAGAAAAGTTATTCTCAGACTCATAAACCTTCAAGTTATTGAAGAGATTGTCTAGAGTCATTGTAGCAAAGTCCGTCTTATTTCTCCACACAATTTTATGAATAGCCCAATCAGATGATAAGCTCCTTATGAACTTCAAATTAATATCTTCTTGAAGGAACTTGTAACCCACTGCCTTCAGTTGACTGATGAGTTTTTGAAGCCTATTGTATGTGCCATCAATCTTTTCTCCACTTTGAGCAGTGAAGGTTTCAATCTGATGCTTAAGCATGTTCATCCTTGACTTCTTGGTAGCTTCATTACCAGCAAACCTTAATTCAAGAGCATCCAATAGTTCTTTAGCCGACTCATACTGATCAAAGTCTAATGCAAACTCATTAGGTATTCCCATGGAGAGAAGACTATGAGCTTTGATCTCCATCTTCCTCTTAGCTTTATCAGGTTCACTAACAATGGTAATCACCTTACCATCCTCACCCTTCAAAGGAAGAGTATCTCCATTTTCAACAACATCCCATAGAGCATAATCAATCATGCGAATGTATTGCCTCATTCGCATCCTCCAGATTTGATATTCACCATGTTTGAGCATGGGAACCTTAGAAGCAGTCACCATATGAGTTTCTTCAGACATCTTAACTTCCTTGAGTACAGATTAACAGACTTCTTCTTGATAACAGTTTCTAGATCACAAGCTCTGATACCACTTGTTGATCCCAGTTGAGCAAACGATCTAATATAGAAACTGACTTGAACAAAGAACTTATTAAGTATCACGCGGAATTTAATACTTAATCTTAAGAAGAAGAACAATTAACATTCAACACCTCAATATTATTTATTAATACGAATACTCTTACAGTATTAGGGTTTTGCAACCTTGAAGTGTATCTACCTTAGATATAAAACATACGTATATCTAACCTAGCCTAGGACCTCCTTTTATAGGCTAAGGAGTCCTATACAATATACAATACGTAACCTACAAGATAAATATCTTTTCCATATTTATCTGATACAATAAACTAACCGACTATAGAAAACTAGCAGTGTTTACAATGTACTATCAGTAGTTACTAAATACTACTAGCCGCGGTTATCTTCATCAGTGGTTACACTTCTTCAGTCCGTGGTTATCTTCAAGCTTGTCCGTGGTTCCATTACTTAAAGTAATTCATCATCCAAGGAACCTAAAACCCAACAGGAGTGTCGTCAAATTTCTTTCCATATATCCTTCGTTTGGTAACCAAAATGGAAGTTATGGACATGGGATGTAAATGGTAAAGGTGGAGGGACTAATTGTGTCAAAATGTCAAAGTGTTTTTTTAACAAAACACCTCCACCAAACTATTACTTCTCATTTATTACTACATTTATTACTACATTTATTATTTCACCAACTAAATCCTACGCCTAATAATAAATCTTCAAATCCGTGTTCTTGATCATCAATCTGTAAGTGGTTAAACGTTCTTTGTAATCATCTAAGCATAGGTTTTGAATCATTTCTTAAACCAACGGTTAGATTTTTGTCTATGGATGATTTTGTGTTCTACGCATAAGCGTATGAACACCTAATCAAGATTGTGTGTTTGTGGTTAAAATGATAGTGTCAAAAAGTTTCTCTAACATCAATGATTCCATTTTTATCACTAAAACACACCCAGATACACGAATTGAATAATTTTTGAAAACTAGGGTTTATGCGTGAAATTGGGTATTTTCATATGTGAACGTTTCTGGTTGATTGGTTGCTTGATAGATGTTGTTTACATGTTTAATTGATTGTATCTAGGCTTAGTTCATACCCAGAAACATCAATCGTGATAAAACTGAAATTTAGGGTTTATGTTCTTGAGAATTAGGTACTTTTGATTCACAAGTCCATTTGTGTTAAAACTTGGATAAAACGACTCAATAAGCTTCTTAAACATCCCAGAACAAGTTTGGTGTTAATCCCATGGTTAAATATCTTACTCGTAGAAATTGAACTTTAGGGTTTTAGGTCTACGCGTAATCCAGTTCTACACATAACTGCTTGAATGAGTATTCATGATTTGATTTGAAAAGGAATGAATGTATATGTTAATATTGGTAATATGGTGAATTTATTTCAGGTTTCAACGCGTGTATAACTCAGAATCAAGGTTACTTGCCATCTACGCATAAGGATCACCTTACGCGTAGCATGTTATGCGTAAGAGAAATCTTACGCATAACGTTTACGCGTAAGGTTCTACATTGGGGACTACGCGTATCCTGTGAAGGATATGCATAAACAGTAACCTCTACGCATAAGGTTCACTTTTACGAGTAAGCCTTACGCGTAAGGTTCCATATACGCTTACGCGTAAGCTTTACGCATAAGGTCCTCTTTTCCTACGCGTAATATTTCTTACGCGTAAGACAAGAACCTACGCATAAGCTTACGTTTACGCGTATAATCACTCCTGTTTACGCATAAGCTTGCCATTTCTACGCCTAAGCCTAGTATAACCTTAATTATGAATTGTTACGCGTGCAAACTTGTAAATAAATAAATCATAACGCCACGAAACCAATAATGTCACTAATAAGCTTAATTGTTTAATATGTTGTGAAAAATAAGTGAAAAACATAGACTTTAAAACTTGAAGTTAATCAACTCACGAAACTTATCACGACGTCTTTGGACTATTGGACTAACAAGTGACATTGGACTCGTAACAATCATCGACATATCACATTCAATAATTAGACAATAAAACCATATGTTGACTAACGTAATGTCTCTCGTTATGTTGGTTCTTTTGGCTAAATATCTTTTAGATCACGACATGGACGCTCAAATGCAAAACGTGAAGCACCAAACGTTCTCACCGTTGAAGATATCTTCCCTAATGGCTATCCGATGAAGATAGGAAAGAACAACCTTCGTGTTGATATTGATAGTCTCACCTGCTCAGAGTCTTCTTGTTTAATAGCTGTGGACATTCTGAAAAATCACCCTTATCAGAACATGCTTACCAATTCTGCTATAGTGCAGGAGATCTACATTCACCAGTTCTGGCATACAATGCGAAAGATCAAAGGTCAAAATGCTGTGACAGTGACGCTCAACCACAAACAAGTCACCATCACACCAGCAGACTTAAGGGTTGTTCTTCTCATTCCTGTTATCGAGCCAACCGAATACAATGCCACACAAACTGAAGAGGCTGTTCTGCAGTTCATGATCGACATTGGTTATGACGAAGCTACAGGAGTAATCACAAAGCATTCATACGTGGATCTTAAGAATATTCCTCAACCATGGAGAACCCTCTACATCATCATCACCAAATCAGTTTCTGGACGTGATAGTGGTTATGAGCATCCCAAGCTCATGGAACTACAGATCTTTTGGGCTTTGGTCAACATGAAACATATTGAAGTTGAAGCTCTAATATGGGACGACATGATGTCATTCCTCAAAAAGCTTGGCTCCAAGATCCCATACATCAGATATACAAAATTGCTGATTCAAAGAGCTCTAGGGTATAACCCTGATATCCCCTTGAGAACCAATGACCCCAACAATCACTCCATGTTGTATGAGCCTACACTCATAGTCAGATTTAAGGAATCTACAACAAAAAAACAGGGTGCAGTGTTGCCAGATCACCTTCTAACCGATGCAGTCAAACAAATCTATTCATACAAAAGGTATCTGGTAGCAGTTGATGAAGGAAAAGTAGGTTTTCTTGATGATAAGTCCTCCGGTACACCTACTAGGAAAACCAGGAGAGGCAGTGCAGGAAGTGGTACAAGCACTGAGAGTCAGCGAAAGTTTCCTAAGAGATCACATATTCTCAAAAGGAAAGTTCCATCTAAGGAAGCTATTCCCATTCCTATTCCCAAGCCTGAACCGCAACAAAAGCTAGTGGATGAAAGCTCTGAGGATACTGAATCAGACAAAGAGGTCTTCTACTCTGAAACTCCAACCGATGACACTCAAACAGTAGCAAAACCTCCCAGTCCAAAAGCAGATAAAGGAAAAGGGAAAACTCCTGTGCTTGAGCATGATAAGGAAAGTTCTGAAGAAGAACCAGTTGATGAGGAAAGAGAATATCAAAAGAAGTTGAAGGAACTCAGACTCAAATATTTTGCCGATGAATTCGTGAAGGATCAAACTCGTGGCCCCGGAGGGTCAAGTGGTGGAACGCAAGCCACACCAGTTTCCGATGCGGTTAATTAACACGATAAGGAAACTAGTACCACCACCCACGAACAACAACAAAGGCAGATAGAGGATTCCATCAACTATGACATAGAGGAACCAGACATGGAAAAGACTGAGAAAACTCCTGGTGATGATACTAAGACTGATGAAACGGCTAAGTCTGGACATGATGAAGATCTTGATTACGATACTTTTCTTCTAGACAGTCCCGCACGCTCCAAGGAGGTAACTTCTGAGCCACCTAAGGACCCAGAGTCACCTCATCATCAGACTCGTCCTCTCACTCTTCACCTCCACCATCCAAAGGAACAACAAGATCCACATCTAAATCTGTGAAGAAACCAACTGACTCTTGGATATCCCGGGCTAAAACCAAGATTGTCAAAGTTGTCAAGCAGGTCAGGAAGAAAGACGTGACCAACAAGAAGTTGAATCAACTAGCTGACAGTATCATTCTTCTACATGACGAGATAGATAAGATGTCAAATGAAAGGGAGTATGTCCAGAAGTTCATGCAATGTGATGTCGAAGGGGAACTGAACGAAATGATAAGGAGCTACACTCACAAGTTCCTACTCAACACTATTCCTGGAGTTACAAGGGACATGTTCACCATACAGCTCTATCCAAATCTCATGAAATTGGTCAAGCAAACAATGCAATCCACTCCGGTTACAATGACAATCAATCCAATGGAACCTGCAGTTCTCTCTGATGCAGAGTTGATTTCCATGTTGGTGCTACAAATGTCTCAACGATCTGCAACTTTCACGTCTGATGAAAGTAAACTATTTGAGGCACTACTGGAATATCAACTCAAGACTTCATGCAAGGAGCAAGCTGAAAGGCCTAAGCGTCCAAGAGACGATGAAGATAAGGATAAAGATAACGATAAAGAGCCTAAACGCCCAAAGAAAACTGGTGAATCATCCTCTATGCCACCTCCACCCCAAAGGACTCCATCTCAACAACAATCTCCTCCACGCTCTTCTGCTGACAGACCTCAGGACTCTGAGTTACCACCCCAGACAGAGAAAACCGGTGATCACTTCGAGTATACTGGTGGTGACGATGAGGAAGTCCCTGAGCCCAACAACAACCCACCTCTCCCGCTTCATCAAAGAAACCAGCATCCTCATCTAGGCCAAAGAAAAAGAAGAAGACACCTAAGGCTGATGTCGTCTCATGGCTAGACGAAGACGACACCGAGTATGATTGGTTCTCTACACTTATTGATGCTACTCCCGCTCTAACTGATGATCAAGATTTGGTAGAAGGTCGTACATTGGAGCATGCTAAGTTACTGCAAGAAAAGTTCCGGGTGAAGAAGATGACGAAATCAGAGTTGAGACGAATCAAGAATGAAGCCTTTCAACTACTCAAAGACAGCTCGGAAAGTGCTATTGAAGTTGAATATCACCTTGAAAACATAGCACGAGCCATGTCTAAGAACATTGATTGGCTCAACCCTGAAGCAAACATCGAGTTCACCAGAAGAGACAAGGCTCCATACTACACTGACTGGTCTAAACCTCTACCAACGATTGGCCAACCAGATCAACCTAAGATTCCATTCCGCTACTTCTTCAACAATGATTTGGAATTTCTTCTACACGGTAGCAATGGTTCAAAGAAATACGCTACATCACTTACACTTCCGTTCCCGGCAGCCATATACTCCAACTGCATAGCCATCAAGGAAAAGGCTACTCACATGTTTTCTAACAATGTGGAACAGTATGACATTGATGTAATGTATGGGATTCACCATTGGCCGGAACGCCGACGAATCTACTACAAGAGCTGCCAGGTTCGAAAATCTAAACATGAAGTGCACAGTGATAAAGGGATCGTTGCTGTTAAGCACGTAGCTCTTTTGTCTAAATGGGATTACACCTTTCTCAAGAATATCGTGGTCAAAAGACAAGACGAAAGGGACTATGAATTCTGTGAAGCGGACTTTCAGAACTTGTCTCTCAACGACGTTGAAGATCTGTATCTTGCCAAGGTACAGGGAAGAATGAGACAATTCTCGACTGAAATTCAACGTAAATACATCAAGTCCTTGCTCATCTTCATCAGAAGCATAGTGATCCAGGAACGTGTAGAAGATTTACAACTTGCTGTTGAATCGTATCAGACACGTGTCAACCTCACCAGACCTCAGCTAGAACTTCCTGACATCAACCATCTTCCATAATACACTCTCATCAACAAACCGTTTGGCGTAGTTTACCGCAGTGAACTACAACGCAATTGCTTGATGGCATGTAGAGATCTTCATAAGTTTGGGGATCAAACACTGAAGAAAGTCAGGGACGGCTTGGCTTATAGGTTGAAGGCGATACATGAAGGCATTGGATCACCAAAGCGATGGAATTCTCAGGAGAGACGGGATGTTAAGAAGATCATCACTCGAATCGATGAAAGGTTGTACAGAAGGGACCAGTTCAGAACTCTGGAGAGCTTCGTAGGTGGTCATCCCAGGATTACTCTCACAGGCTATCAACGCCCTGTTCGCATTCCTGGAAATATTGCTGGACTACCTGGTACCCCTTAAACTGTTTCATTTTATATTTGGATGTGTGATTATTTAATGACTATGGCTTGTGCACACATAACAGTGTACAACCCGTTCTTGTAATAAAAGGACCCTGTGGTACGCTTCAGTGCCACGATCCTTATAAAAGGAGCGAAAGCTTCTTACTTTTGAGTAAAACTTATCAAACCTTTCACTTTTAAAAGGTTTTGCTCAAAAGAACAAGTACTTCCCCTTATGATTTTCAAAACATCAAAAGTTTATATCACTTGTTGAGGGGGAGTATTTGATTAAAAACTTTGTTCAACAAATTGTTCTTCGTGGAAATCTTCCCACAAAACTCGAAATGGTCATATTTAATATCAAAACGTTATCAAAAATAACATTTATATGCCATTTTTTAGGGGGAGAAAATTATTGTGATAAGAAATATGTTGATTTGCTATTTGAATCTTCGTGTAATAAGACTTAACCCATGAATTGACGAACTCTGAACTGTCATAAATACAAAAGATTTGTCTTCCTAGACTTATCCGAGTATATTGTACCTATTCGAGAAGCTCTTGATAGACATGAACTTTGACGGGTTTGACAACCTTTCGAGGTTTGTCCACATCTTCAAGGTAATTATTAGATCTACTTGTCACCTACAAGCTGACAATGTAACTCTTTAACTATGAAACGTAACCATGTTTCGCGGGGGATTGTCTATCTCGAGTCGATCAATTCAAAAGTGCGCGCTCTTCTCTCACCGTGTAGATTTCTGTCTAAACACTTAAGCACGTGTAGAGGGGGAGTATTTCTGCAAAATGATAAAACTCTCACAGTGGTACAAAATGTTTTTTCATTCTCAAACACTTTGAGAGATTTTCAAGAAAATGGTTTTATAGCAACATAGGTTAGTCATGGATTTATAAGGTGACTAAGGTTAGGAATAACCGTCCTATGATCCGCCAGAGCCGGAGGGATCTACCCAAGGACATCACAAATAGTTAGTACTTATAAGTCCTTAGGTATGATTATAAAAAGGAGAAAATGAGAATCGGAGAAAGAAGGAGTTGAAGAATTAAAAAGAAAAGCAAAGAAAAGGGTGAAAAGAAATAGCCCTCCAGATTATTCAACTTAGGGCAGACACTGGGTTCAATTCATATGCTACTGGTCGTCACTTGATGACGCCGGTATTGAAGATAAAAGTCGTCATGGACCAAGTGACGCATGCACTAAACCTTCTTAGCCACTCAAGTTTCTCTCAACAGAAGCTTGTTTCATTCACACAGGTAACCCTACATAATCTATCGGCTTTCTCTTAGAGATTTCAGGTATTGAAGAAGGAGACCCCCTCCCTAGTCTCCACTCAGGAAAACCAAAACGCACTATTGAGTCTAGAGCCACGAGATTCATCAAAAGATCTCTTAGGTACACTTGACATTTTATCGCTTGTCGTTCAACAATAAGAACGCAAGTGATACTTCATCGTGTCCTTCACAGATCTTAGCAATCTGTCGAGAACATTTATGAGAGGTTCACAATTGTGATCCTCAGTGATTGAATGGAAACTCCTGCCAGGGTCAACATCAAATAGCCCTGACAGCAGGTCACTTTGGTAACTCCCCGTGGATTACGCTTAGTGTGTCTCAAACGGTCTACAGTCGTGAGGTGATGCTTCGGTGTACCTCAGCGACTCATCTGAACTGTAGGTGTACTTCGGTACATCGTGTTATCTCACTTGTGAGACTCCAGTTCATGAACGGCCTTTGTGAGAATTAGAGATGTGTTTTCACACTATGCTGTTAACACCCTCAAATTTCAAACTTGTAAGTGCCAGAATCCGCTCATTACTAACCGTGTGTATGTTTTCCTCTTATGGAAGCTCTGGTGCGGACTGATCGTGCAGATTCTTCACATGCTCATACCAACATCATCACTAATGCAAGTTCTCTCAAAAGGCAACACAAAAGTCAGAATGATTCTTCGTCAAGTCAAAGAATCTACAAAGTTTAAAGACTAAGAGAACTACATCAGTACTGAAATCCAACATTAAATGAGCGTGTGAGCATGTTGAAGAAAGACGTGGAGACACTGGAGCAACGAAGCAGACCTGATGCAGACAACAACACCATACTATCACTACCATCACAAAGAACAAAGACCAAAGATCAAAGAACAAAGTAAATATTGACGTCAAAGCAGAATACTTCAAAGGAAACAATTTCTCTACACTGGGGAGATTGTTCGAATCAAGACAATTCTTTTCACAAGAAAGAAGAATGTCAGAAGACGTCAAAGCTACTATTACATCAGCACCTACAACGTTTATCACTCTTTCATTCATCACCAACACTTAGGGGGAGATTGTTGGAATCACTCCTAAACCTTAAATCAAGTGTTAGTGATTCATATGTAATAGTTAGCTTAATATGGCCTTTATGTTTATTATTAAGCTAAGGCTTATGTAGAAGGCTCATAAGCCTTGGCCCAAGCCCATAAGAAGGGAAGGAGTCTAGATGTGTTGCCCTAGCTCCTTGCCCTATAAATACCTCTTGTAAACCTTCTATTGAAGGTTGGTTGTTCACTTTTGCTTATCACCTACACATAACCTTTCTATATTTCTTATTCGTGTGTTTGTGATTGTGTTCATCTGATCTCTTCTTATCTATTTCTTATATTGATGCTTGTGTTACATATATGGTGACCTAACATTATTCCTATTCCTAGTTTTTGATGTTTTATCATTAATTATTTTCTTATGAGAGGGATTAGCATTTTGAGACTTTTTTAGTGCACTAGAAGACTTTTTCACATTCCTAGTCTTAGAAGATTGAGCCTTAGCCTGAGCATTATCTTTCATTTTCTTGGGATCAGCTTGTGAAGTAACTTGTTTTGACAAAACTTTGTTCTCATCAACTTGGGAGGCAAACCTTGTTTTTAAGGATTTTGGTCTTTCGGATATAAACGCAGTAGGCTGTCTAACAACAGACCAGTCTCTATTGGGATGTGAAACTGGCTTCCCCAAGGTTGATGGTTTTATAAACTTAGTGTTCACACTTTTCCATACAGTTTTCCTAAGCTCATTCTTTAAGGCAACTATTGTGAAACTCTTATCCTGAAGTTGAGCTTTGAGTTCATCAATTTTGGCTATCAAAGAGTTTGTTTGTTCCAAAGACTTAGTTCTAGCTTCTTTGACAGAGTCACTTAGGTCTATGTGATACCTTTTCAAAGTCTCATTTTCTTTAAGTAATATAGCCACACAAAGTTCCAATTCGATGTTTCTTGAATTAATTACATCGATGTCATGTTTAGCCTTGACTATATTACTTTTATCATTCAGGACAGAAATATGTTTCTTCAGACTGTAAATGGTCGAGTCTTTGTCTTGAAGCTGAGCTTTCAAAGTGTTAATTTCAAAAAATTCATGGAATTCAGGAAGTTTCGGATTTTTATATGGTTTGTAAAATTGAAAACTTTCTTCTTTACTTTGCATTGGACTCTCAAGTGAAATGCAATGTTTTTCAAGTTGTAAAAATTTGTTTGAAAGTTCATCATAAATTTTCTTTTCAACCACATCATTTTTTTTGAAACACTTTATCACAGACTCAGCCTCAGTCACAAAACATTAATCAAATTCATGTTCAGTATCCTGATCAGTTTGTACAAGTGTTTTGGCTGATGCATCATGTTAAACAGTTAAGAATACCTCAGCATGTGGCACCTGTTCATTTATCTGTCTGATAGCAGCATCCACCACTTGTTTGATAGGAGTCACTGAACAAATGGTTGTATCAATTATGTATGTCTCTGATCCTCTGCAACCCCTGATCCTTCAACTGAAACATTACCCGACTCAACATTACTATCTCTTGATTGCACCCGACACTCATTCATCTTGTCATCATTCAGTGCTTCGTCCTCAATATACTTCTTTACATTATCCATGAGTTGGATTAATGTTTCCCTGAACACATTTGCTTCCATCCCAGTGTGATTCGTGAAGCACTTTTCAGTCATATGATCATCGTAATCCAGAGTGTATTCACCATTGAAGAATGACTGAAATTGTTTGTTGATCACCTGAAGTGCAGCTATATAACCGGTTTCTTGAACCTTTTCTCTGTCAAGTTGTTGTTCTAATTGTTCTAAGTTCAAGAACAATGTGCCCATGAAAGTTGATAATTCTTGACGGAAAAGTGCATTAACTACTCGTTCGATTCCCAATGTGTATCTGTCTTCAGTTCTAAGTAATGTGAAGTCTAAATGAAGTTGTCGAAAAGGTTCAATGCAACTCTCTTTTCCAAGAACATGTTGTGACTGTAACTTGTGCACTTCTCTCTCTTCTGAATATGATCACGAAGGTCTCCATCATCATTGTTTGATTCAATCATCTTTAACCGTTCAGTATAGCTAATACTCTTATGGTTGTCAACAACATCGTACAGTTTAAGTACTTCCGATATCACTGAATCAGGAGTGTAAGACATGATGTTGTTGTTAATTTGATCGTGTTATGATAAAAGTTGGATCGATTCAATGATTAGTGATTGTATGTTAAAAGGGATACTGGAATGTTTAGATTAGGTGATTTATTGTTCAATTGTGATTTGGTGACATTTGAATCAAACTATAAGTCGTAGTGATAAAATATGCAACACTTGACAAGTCGCAGATAAACCAAAACGCAGTGACAGGTCGTAAGTCTTTGACAAAACGCAGGAGTAACAAGTATCAGTCCTTGACAAAACGCAATGACAAAGCGCAGTGACAAAATGCAGTGACAAAACGCAGGAATTACAAGTCGCAGTCCTTGACAAAACGCAGTGACAAAACTCAGACTATCCAAAATGAAGAGACACAAAACGCAGTGAAAAATCGCAGGTCGCTTTCAACAGTACATGTACTATTGTCCTTTTCCTAACAAATCGCAGCCCGATATTAATATAATAATCAAAACGCAGTTCAACCCAGATCAAATCGCAGCTTCGCCAGGACAAAACTCACCCAAGAAATATGTCCGAATGTCAAATCGGAGTCAAGAATAAAGTCACTTTTTCACGTAAAACCTCCTAAAATTAACCCTTTTGAACGTTTTTGCTTGGTTTCTTTTGCAAAACTTGATCCTAGAAGGTTATAACTATCCTAAAAACACTTACTTTAATATCACAAACATGAGAATCAAAAGAAGCCACTTATGAGTCCAAAAACCTTCCAAAACCAACTTTTCAATCTAAAACCACCAATATACACGCACATACAACCTAGCTAATCAAACCATGGGCTCTGATACCAATTATAAGATTATTGATATCATAATACCACAATAGATTAGTGTTTGGATTGTGTTAATCTAGAGAGAGAATGGGATGTTTTAGAGAGAGAAACAAAAATTGCTCATTTAGATTACTTTGAACATCCAACCCTCTCCCTTGTGGGGAGAGGGCTATTTATACAACTTTCCTACACCCTCCTTCGGGCTGTGGATAAGGCATACAGTGGGTAAAGACCCTTCATTCTTCCACGGTGTTACTTATACTAATATAAACTTACTAAAATAACGTTGAGTCTACGAGCTAAATTATGATAGACTATAGTTGGGGTGACCGACACTTTCATATGGATTTACTAAATCCTAACATGTATAAATTAGGAGCTATCAGTTTTACTCATTTAGCTAATATAAGTAATCATCATAAGGTAGTTTCCTGTCTAGTATGATATCCTTGAAGTATGAAAGTTGTAGTATTATGGCATAGATAATGGATATAAAATGGGGTGTTTGGATATTTGTTTAAAGATAAATTGCTAGTAACTTGATGATGAAAGTGTTATCTTTTGAACCCATTCATAGTTTTGATGTGTCATGAAAGATGGGACAACCTTTACTATGTGTGGATAAGTTTATAAAGCAGATAATATTAATCATCATAAGGTAATTTACTGTCTGGTGAGGAATTATGATTCATTGATCCAGTTTCTTGGAAAATGATATGAAATTAGAAAGATAATTTTTTTTAATGAACCCATTTATTATATCATTTTACCAAAATGGACGGCGCAAATTGTTTTTTACGAAAATGGTCTAACAAAGTGCGATTCCATCGGATGATTGACAATTTGGATGAAGGCGCACTATGTTTGTACGATTGTACCAAAAAAAGACAAATCCAAGCACATAAATAACAGGGTGCGCTTCATTTAAAATGATAGGGTGCACCATATTTTATGATTAAAAAACCAAAAAACAACAAACCTAAGCACACTTTAATAATTAATATGGGTGCGCATGAAAGTGTTATACAAAATGGTGTGCTTCATTTAAAATTATAAAAACTACACATGGAAGTTCACATCAACAATTAGTGGAAAAGGGATGAAGTGGACCCGTCTTGGATGCATATGTTACGCACACCTACCCATGGGAGTTCAAATCAACAACTAATGGGTGTTCACATCAACAATATACTGGGTTTTAATGTGGTAGAAGTAATATTCAAAAGAAAGTGGACCCCATATGGGTAGTGCACATTATAAAGAATGCGCCAACCGACCATTTTCGCAAACCCTATTTTTTAGTTCATTCTGGTAAACTTAGTGGTGTATTAGTACAGTTATGTAATTCTTTTAATTGGAAAAGACTATTAGCTAGTTGGTGTCATTAATGCAGTTAGATAGTTTGCTAAGTCGTTTACAAGGTTGGTGAGTCATGAAAGATGGGACCACCTCCCTTGTTTATCAAGGGATTGGAGTCTAACTTTATGTGATCACAGAGTTTGATTATGCATGTTTGGATGTAGGACCTGTAATAGTATGTGTGTGAGGGTGTAGTATGCACTTAGTGTTATGGATTCCTTGTTCAAATATGGAAATGTAGTCAAGGTTGTGGGTTATCCATAGAGTGGATGTGTTTTTCCCGTGATGAGAACTCAAAGATATGATGATGCTAGTTATCTAGAAATGTAGTCATTCTTGGCGAGTTGGACTTGAGTGATATTATGCTAGTGATGATGCCTTACTCTATCAACTTCCTATATTGCATTATGTGAGGGGGTCTGTCGCATATTTGTAATATAGGACTAATGGTATAGCAAGGAAATGTAGTCAATGGTTTATGATATCCTCAGGTGCCTTGGTGAATAGGTGAAAACTTTGCTGAATGTTTAGTCAATGTAGCAGTATGTAGTTGTTTGTTTTTGTTCCTTGCAAATTAGTGTTGTTTAGGAGATGTGAATTGAACAAGTTATGGCAGTATGTTCCTGTATATAGTTGTTTTGGAGTAATATATTCACCTTTTCACAAAACAAAAGATGAGCATTGATTGGCACGCCTAATTGGTATGCCTAATAGCATGCCTAATCTATGTTGCATCGTCATGTTGATGACAGTAAAGAGACGCGCAATTTCACAAAACAATAAAACATTGACACTTTTTTTAGAACGACAACTAACAATCTCACAATAAAACACTAACACTTTAATTTAGGAACATAAGTGGTCACATTTTTAGATCTCTAAATCATTTTTTAAAAAGATTATTATTGTTTTCAATATCTATTTACAAATATTTACTGACATTTAATCATTAGCTACACTCTTTTACTAATCAGAAGTGTCATCATGTTAGGTTGAGTCTTATGTCAGTTTTTTCTTTTTCAATATTTTGAATGAGACAGAAAAAGGCCTTTAAAAAAAAGAAAATAAAAAACAGAAAAGGTGCGATACAAAGTTTGTGTATTACATAGAACTTTATTCAAATATTATTCAATTTTGTGTATCCATGCTATACAAAGAGGGTTTTATTTTGTTTGATTCTATGTGACGATGGGTTCAAACTTTATGATTTAGTTGGTCAAAAAGTTGGGGAAAATGATTTAAAAGTAGGGCAAATTACACCGATGGTCCTTGAACTCCGCTCCGTTCTCACATTTTGTCCCCCATTTCGATTTAGTGACGTACTTGGTCCTTGTTTTGGCAAACGGTTACCCATTTGGTCCCTGAAACCCGGTTATGCATAACACTCAATAAATGGTGCCTTGTGAAGTTACTAAATACCCCTTTCCTTCTTTCCTTCTTTCCCTCTTTCCCCCAAACAAAGACCCAAGGTTCTTCAACATTGAAAAACCCTGAACTCCTTCAATCGCACACCATAATTACTCAAACCCATATCCAGGCCATCACCTCAAAACCAAATCCAAACCCTCATTTCGAGAACTCAAAACCCAACTCAAGTTCGAACAATCTCATGTCGTTTGGAGCTAAAGCTAATGGTATTCTGATGATTCTGAGGTAAAACACACATCATTTTTTTCTTTCTAAGTTTTGTTTTTATCACTTGTCTTTTTGAAAGTTCATTATGCCACATTCAGTTCATAAACAAATACATCATACCCATTGTTCTTTGACTTTTCAGAGTCAAGGAAACTATTCTTTGCAACTTCATAGTTTTTCATCGATTTAAGCTCAATAAACATATTGATGCTAAAATGTATGCAAATTCCAGTAAAAATGGAATGTGGGCTTTACTTCTTGCAACAAACAAAAAATTTATGAAACCAATCATGTGATACTTGAGTGATTATTGATTGCTTTTATTTTTTGCTGTTTTCCTAAATTTCGAGGACTAGAATTTGTTGGTAACTCGTTTATGCGTATACCCCGATGGTATTCTTATAAGTTATAGCCTATACATGACCTTTTTTTAAAATTAAGGAACCAGTTCAGCGAGCACATAGAACATCCAACTATGCATCAGAAGATTATATTAGCAACACGCCAGATAATTTGATCACTAATATTTTGAATCGCTTACCAATAAAAGATGCGGTGAGGACCGATATCTTAGCGAGAAACTGGAGGTTTAAGTGGACTTTGCTCATCCATTTCAGAATTGATGAGGATTTCTTTTATTATTGACCAAATAAGTTTGATGGGAAGCATATAACTAGACTTTTGCTTCAGCTTAAAGGTCCCATAAGAAGGTTTGTCTTCTTCATACAACCCAAAATGTTGTATGGACAAGAAGTCTTGAATTATGACGAGATTCAACATTCAAATTTGTTTTTGTCTCTGAAAGGAATTGAGGACCTCACAATTAGAAACTGGTATGGTGAACCACTTACGTTGCCAACCCAACTTTACTCTCATATGGATTTGAAACATCTGGAACTTCATTATTGTTGTTTTCTTAATTTGCATTGCTTTTGTAGTTTTCCAAATCTATTGAGCTTAGAATTGTTGTCTATAACTTTTCAAAGCTGTACATTTTGGAAGTTTATTGCTCGTTGTCACTTACTTGAGAGTCTGAAAATTAACATTGCTACTACAAACGAGATGAGACTCATCAAAATTGCAAAACTTAGAAATGTCAAGACATTATATTTGTCATTCGTTGTTTGGAACAAGACGACGACAATCACAAGTTCCAATATCTTTCAGCTGACAAGTCTTTCAAAGCTTGAGAAGCTTACATTGGTTTTTTTAGGTTTGCAAGGTAAGACCAAGTTGAGTTTTTATAATTCAAATTATAGAATATTAAATTAATCTCTAAAACTTATGATATGTAATATCTAAAACTTACAAAAAGTGGACTTTTTTAGTTGTTGGCAGAAGCTAATTCCAAAAATAAAGTCCATGTTGCCTTTCTATGCCTCAAGATTCTTAATCTATCTATAGTGGATTTTGGGAACATTATTATGGTATCATTCATCATTGAAATGATTCGTGGATCTTCAAATTTGAAAATGCTAGAAACCAGAGTAAGTGGAATGTATATGTATCAAATAAATCATCTTAAATTGTTATGGTTGCGCATCTCAATACTATGTCATTTTGCATGCTTCATAAAAGCTTAGTGTTCTACCTTGGGAACTTTGTTCATTAGATTAGACAGCAACACAATGGGGCCACTGCAGCTTCAGAGTGTGGTGTTTCAATCTTTTCCAAGTTTAGAGAATGAATTATTTTTAATAAAGTTTATACTTGTGTGTTCCCCCATGCTGAATAAAATTTCTATCAAGCTCAGTGATTTGAGTGATGATGAGACTGAAAATATCAAGATGAATTGAGAGTTGGCTAGGAAGCTATTGAAACTCCACCGAGCTTCCATCACAGCCGAAATAGAATTATTTCAGTGGTTGTAGTTTAAAAACCTATCCATCCAATCGTGTAGTTTTGTGTGAATGATTAATCTTATGGCTTTAGTAGCACTGTTACTTATCTAATTAGTCTTAGGGTTTACTTTTCAGAATGCCTATATATAAACTATGCTTGCTTTATATGTTTGTTGTGCTTTGTTGTTGTTTAGTAATATTATTTGGATATGACGGTTGTAATATGGAAAAACCATGATCCTTCTCAACATTATTCTTATATACTTCCTTAATACTTGACTTTCATTCTTTCCCATCAGTATTCTTCCATGTAATCCAATCATCATTGATGCAGGTTTTACTGACCAGGTCTTAAATTTATAGTGTCTCGCAATACCTATGGTCTACCCTAGTGCACTCACGGGCAGTGTACCCGGTCGTGTGTAGTGTAGTATTCGGTAAAACCGAGGTCGTCCCAAGAGCTACGTGGATCGGAAATTAACTTAAGTCTATGTCACGATTTAAATTGCTTTTAAGATAGAAATAATAAATTAACTAATAAGACAAGAAAGCAGATAAAGGCAAGAGATGTGATCAATGAAGGAGAGTGGTGCTAACCTAGTTATTCCTCCTAGCTAGTAATGTCTACGTCTACTTACTTCTAATTACTTCAGGTGGGGTCAAAGTCGAGAGGACAGCATTTGGTCAATTCGCCCTAACCTATCAGCAAAGATGCCACCATAAGAGAAATCAGGCGCACCGTCATAAGTCTTGTTGTTCCTGGTCCCCTAAGCCGAGTCATTAAGTACCGCTACATGCTAGATTTATAATAGTGAGTGCCCGGCCGTTAGGAACTTAGACACTCACCCCCTAATTCTTAAGTTCATCCAAACGATAGGTGATCAGTTGGTCAAATCGCACAAGTAGAAAGGGTCGTCAGTTGGTCATATCTTACCCTTCCCGTCTCAGTCCGCTCACCTAGGGTCAGTTGGTCATATCTCCTAGGCAATTGGCCTCTACCGCCATTCAAAACTACCGAACCAAGGGTGGCTACCAATAAACTATGCATGCATACACTTAGAAATAATTGTACGGAAGTAAAGTAAATGCAAACTAAACAATTAAAGAATCATAACTAGGCCAGCACCAGGGTGCTTAGCCAAACATATAATAAATCATACCAACAAAAATGAATAAATCATAAATTGAATTGAACATAATGTTTGATACAAATTACTTGATGTAGAGCTAATAATGATGATGATTGCGAGTGAATTCTTCCTTCAAAACTGGCTTCGGACTGCTGGAAAATGCCCTGGAGTGGTGCCCTAATCGACCCCTGGGAGAGGGGTGAAGAGAGATTCTTAAAAATGCAGATTTAGGGCTGTATTTATAGGCCGCGACATAGTTACGGCGTAACCTTAAGTGCAAATTACGCCGTAACTAAAGACTGCGTAAAGAAATCTTGATCTCGAATAGTTACGTCGCAACTAAATTATTTAGTTACGTCGTAACTAAGTTACGCTGTAACTAAACAATGTTATTACGCCTTAAATAGAATTTCGTGCTTTTCTTCATCCTTTCTATATCATGAAACTTATTTGCACTAGAAGTTGCTTTTGGCCCCTGAAGTAGCGCGTTGATTCAAATTAAGTCCAAAAGCCTTAATAATACTTACGGTTTCAGCCCCTCGTCGTTCTTGATATATTTATACTTGGTCCTCGAAGTGAATAAAATAAATATTAACTTGCCGCTTCCAGTCCCTGGACTTCAACTCCTTAGCGCCCAAGTTATAATTTACGGCGTAACTAAATATCCGAGTTACGCCGTAACCTTCACAAAAATAATTACGACGTAACCATAGGAAATAGTTACGCCGTATCCTTCAAAGCATCATATTTACGCTGTAACCTTATTAAGTAGTTACGGCGTAACCTTCATAAATAGTTCATAGGCCCTCGTAAATCAATCTTCAGAACATATATTTGGCCTTATATCACATCTTTTCCGTTTCAACGCCTCGTTTATCCTGAAATGCAAATATGAACGAATTAAGTACCATATTAATACAAATGAGGCCATAAACACGGGAATTTGATATATAAAATATCAGGCTAATTTGATGTTATCAAATATCCCCCCACTTGAATTCTACTTGTCCTCAAGTAGACCCTTTAAATAATTCTTAAAAAGATATCTCCCAAGATTAATTGGAAGATATGAGTCTAAAAATCACCTAAGCTAGAAAATTCCAAACCGAGCACCTCACGAAAAGGGAATTGAAATCACACTCTCTCTCATAATTCACGTGTTTATTTTTGGGTGATCACTCAATTGCTCAGTCATGGCGAGTATTCTATCATAGGATTGGAAAAGATACTAATCTCCACCACTAGAGTCTATAGATGCAGCTATTCTAAAAGTCAATGGGTTGACACAACATAGGCTTATGGGGTTATTTTGTCATTACTAACGAGCTACGGCGAAGGGGACAAAACCAATGATACATGACCAAATTAATGGCCAAGACACCAATGATTGCTCGCGTCCTCACCTAAACTCGATTCATGACTAAGGGTAGAATAAGACATGGGAAATTTTAAATGGGTGTAAATAAAAAGACACGAAACAAATAGATTCCTAAGTCCATAGTCGCCCCACCACTAGTCGCATTCAATCCCATAGCGAAAATCGAGGGTCAAGAGTCAAGGGGTCTTCAATAATCTAATACACGAGTTAATGCATGAGAAATATAATGCGGTGCCTCATAAACTTCATAATCTAGGCAAATAAGATGCATTAACTCGGCCTTCATCATCAATGAAAAAAGAATGTGCTATATAAAAATTTTGGTCAATTTAGCACATATTTCAATCAAAATCGACCATTTCTATCTCCCATCCCCCCACTTGAAATGTACATTGTCCCCATTGTACGAATATTGATTAAAATTTGAAAGACAAGATAGAAATGTTTGGGTTTCTAATTTTATCCGTAAGACAAAACGGATTTGTAAAAATTTTCGCCAGTTGAACAAGGCAAAAAACACTAATTATAGACAAAACACTTGCTTGCATGCTTTTTTTTCACTCTTTCTTATCACCTTTTTTTTTTGATGCAAGACAAGGTATACATGGATATAAACGATACGAACATAAAAAAAATCCCCCCACTTGAGATCAACTATCATCTAAACCCGATTTTCATCCAAAACCCTTTATTCAAAACCCGTGACTTTCACTAATGGAACCAAAATTAACCAACAACGCCCGGACCATGGACATAAGGAAACTACAGGGTAGGCTAGGCGATAGGTGTAACGAAAGAACATATATTGGGTGAACAAAATGAAAGGGATGGCTCTGAAGGGTGTATCTACGGGTATCTGCACTAATGGTGAGTGCAACAAAAAGGGTTTAAGAGGGGGATTGACTGATCACTGTGAAAAGCCAATATACACAAAACATATATGGGCTATTTGGGTTTAATCCTAAAATTGCCTTAAATCATAGTTGCACCTATCACACCAAGTTACCTCAGTGTAATGCTCATGATAATGGTCTCGAAAAGATATACAAGGCCAAGTTCTAAAGTCTACTACAGCCACCGGCACACTCATTTTTATGGATTTATGTATAAGGGGAAAACGGAAAGGCTTATCCTCACACAATGGAAATATAGGGTAGATGTGCTCAGTCAAGATTAATCTAGTTAAGTAATGAAAAACATGTCAAAATTATTAATGAAACACTTTTCATCAAAAACTAGAAAAATAATGGCAAGTAAAATCAAGCGGGTGTCTATGTCTAATCCATTCCACCCACTTGGGACATACTTAAGCATATAAATGAAAGATAAGAAGGGTTAGAATTGAAACAGAAAACTCCCCTGGATTTGCTCGGCATGATCGAAGACACACGAGTTAAAGTGTCCCGCCTTGGATTTACGAGCAAACTTTAATAACATGAATTCACTTAAGACAACCAAACGCATCATACTAGAAAAACAACAAGTATAAAAAGAAAATGAAAAACCTAACTCACTTTCCTAGGAATCACGGTTGTATTTAGCATATGCAACAAGCCTTTTAAACCACTTGGTGTCCCAAGGGGACGAGTGTAGTCTCGTGAGGGTTTACAAGGAACACACCCACAAAGTTCATTTAATACTAATACAAGGTTATTGTGTTATTATGGAAAGAATTTGAACAGCGGGAGAATTACGTCGTAACCCCAATAAAAGAGTTACGCCGTAATTGTGGCAAACCTGGCAATTTGCTACAGGAGAATAGCTACGGCGTAACCACAGAATGGGATTACGCCGTAATTGGTAATGCTCTGGAGAGAATCGCTACTTGTGATGTGTTACGGCGTAATCATTGGGATGAGTTACGCCGTAACTGATGGACAGGTCAGGTCCCCGTTTAAGTTACTGTTGCAATCTTCTCTGATTTCTACAAAAATGGTTAAAAACACAAAACCCAACTATACTAATAAAATGGAAAGAAAAGATAGGCATGGGGTGCCTCCCACGAAGCGCTTGTTTTTTTTCGAGTCACGAGCTTGACTCCACCCTTATTTACTAGGTAAAAGGGTGTTCATCCCCTCACTTGAAATCAAGTGCGGGTGAAAATAGCAATAAACATCATGAGGGTGTGAATTTGCTACGGGATGGGGAAACGATAAATTATGATCATACCTGAAAGGAGATGTCATTTCCCTCCATACCTTACCCGTTTTAGTTGATGACATTGATGATTTGTTCACCTCGTGATGTGGCTGATTAATCGGTTCATATGTCTCCTTGTTAATCAATGAGGTGTCCTAGATTTTGTCTTCTAATTCCTTTGCAAGATCAACTAAAATTGGTTCAGTAGTCGAAGCTACATAACCATTATCGGGTGATGTGATAGGTTGCACGATTTCATCCATAATTTCAGCATCCTGAATAGAAAAACAAGCAAGATTGTTAGGAATAAAAGAAGAGTTAGAAGTAATACCGTTTTGTGTTGTGGTTGATTCCTCATTAGCTTGTGGCGTTGCTTCATCACTCTGTAAGTTCTTTGCTTCCATTTTCTTCAATTGATCGTCGATTGTTTCTTCTCTTCTCACAGTCTTCAAACGTCCTGGAAATGGGATAAATGGTACATAGGGTCTAATATAAGGTAAATCACGAGGAACCAGCTCCTCGTTGACTTCTGTCATCTTTCCCACCGTTGCATTGAGAGTTCCAACCACATTCTTTTTACTTTCTAGGACCTTTTGGTTTAATTCTTCAAGCTTAGCCTCTAAGCTTTTCCTCTTATCGTCAAGCTTCTTTAAATTTAAGTCCGCCCCCTCCTTGAATTTCCTAATCCATTCATCATTCGAGTCGTCCATCCTTTTTAGATTATCCAAGAATTTATTGACGGCTTCTTCCAATGACTCAATATACCGGACCTGCTCATATTCTTCGCGTTCTTCTTGGAGAGAATGCTCTTGTATAGCATGAATGTCTTCCTTAACCATATTCATATCACATCCAAGTCTATCAAGCTGCTTGGTGATGTCGCCAATGTCATCCAAGCTGTTGCTATTTATGGCCCAAGTGGTTGCTCCATCATACCAATTTCGTGAATGGTTAGCCATCATTTCAATTGATCTAAGGGCTAGTGCAGGTGGCATTGTAGGAATAGATCCTTGAGAGTCGAGCATTTGGCGGAACGAGATGTTTAAACCTTTGTAGAAAATAAGGTCCATTTGATGGTTGTTGATATCATGCGTTGGGCATCTGTAAAGAAGGTCATTAAATCTTTCCCAAGCTTCATCTAGCGTTTCATCCATCTTCTATCTGAAACTCCTTATTTCTTCCATCTTCTTGGCAATCTTTGAAGGAGTATAATATCTTCTAATAAATGCTTTCTCCAAAAGATTCCATGTATCGATCGACCCAGCAGGAAGCATCTTCATCCATCTTCTGGCTGCACCAGTGAGTGTAATTGGTAACACTCTAAGCCTTAATGCATCTTGAGTGACTCCTGGAGTGTGGAAAAGATCTGCGATCTCCAATAATCTTCGCACATGCAGGTGGGCATCTTCATCATTAATTCCCGTGAAAAGCTTTTGTCTAAGTTCCCTCATGAACTGGCAGTTGATCTCAAAGTCGATGTCATCATTCAATTCGGGGCGTACCACGCCCGATCTTTGGTTATCTCGAGTCAACGCAATATATTCTTCCATAGTGAGCATGTCAAAATATGAATATTCCATATCTTGAAATATCAAAAACAAACAAAAACAGAAAAGAAGAGAAAAAGAAAACTAAAAACAAAGATAAAAGAAAATAAAAGAAAAACTTAAATTAAAATCCTAAATAGCTCCCCGGCAACGGCGCCAAAAACTTGATGCAGGTTTTACTGACCAGGTCTTAAATTTATAGTGTCTCACAATACCTATGGTCTACCCTAGTGCACTAACGGGCAGTGTACCCGGTCGTGTGTAGTGAAGTATTCGGTAAAACCGAGGTCGTCCCAAGAGCTACGTGGATCGGAAATTAACTTAAGTCTATGTCAGGATTTAAATTGCTTTTAAGATAGAAATAATAATTAACTAATAAGACAAGAAAGCAGATAAAGGCAAGAGATGTGATCAATGAAGGAGAGTGGTGCTACCCTAGTTATTCCTCCTAGCTAGTAATGTCTATGTCTATTTACTTCCAATTACTTCAGGTGGGGTCAAAGTCGAGAGGACAGCATTTGGTCAATTCGCCCTAACCTATCATCAAAGATGCCACCACAGGAGAAATCAAGCGCACCGTCATAAGTCCTGTTTTTCCTGGTCCCCTAAGTCGAGTCATTAAGTACCGCTACATGCTAGATTTATAATAGTGAGTGCCCGACAGTTAGGAACTTAGACACCCACCCCCTAATTCTTAAGTTCATCCAAACGATAGGTGATCAGTTGGTCAAATCGCACAAGTAGAAAGGGTCGTCAGTTGGTCATATCTTACCCCTCCCGTCTCAGTCCGCTCACCTAGGGTCAGTTGGTCATATCTCCTAGGCAATTGGCCTCTACCGCCATTCAAAACTACCGAACCAAGGGTGGCTACCAATAAACTATGCATGCATACACTTAGAAATAATTGTACGGAAGTAAAGTAAATGCAAACAAAACAATTAAAGAATCATAACTAGGCCAGCACCAGGGTGCTTAGCCAAACATATAATAAATCATACCAACAAAAATGAATAAATCATAAATTGAATTGAACATAATGTTTGATACAAATTACTTGATGTAGAGCTAATAATGATGATGATTGCGAGTGAATTCTTCCTTCAAAACTGGCTTCGGACTGCTGGAAAATGCCCTAGAGTGGTGCCCTAATCGACCCCTGGGATAGGGGTGAAGAGAGATTCTTAAAAATGCAGATTTAGGGCTGTATTTATAGGCCGCGACATAGTTACGGCGTAACCTTAAGTGCAAATTACGCCGTAACTAAAGACTGCGTAGAGAAATCTGGATCTCGAATAGTTACGTTGCAACTAAATTATTTAGTTACGTCGTAACTAAGTTACGCCGTAACTAAAATATGTTATTACGCCTTAAATAGAATTTCGTACTTTTCTTCATCCTTTCTATATCATGAAACTTATTTGCACTAGAAGTTGCTTTTGGCCCCTGAAGTAGCTCGTTGATTCAAATTAAGTCCAAAAGCCTTAATAATACTTACGGTTTCAGCCCCTCGTCGTTCTTGATATATTTATACTTGGTCCTCGAAGTGAATAAAATAAATATTAACTTGTCGCTTCCAGTCCCTGGACTTCAACTCCTTAGCGCCCAAGTTATAATTTACGGCGTAACTAAATATCCGAGTTACGCCGTAACCTTCACAAAAATAATTACGACGTAACCATAGGAAATAGTTACGCCGTATCCTTCAAAGCATCATATTTACGCCGTAACCTTATTAAGTAGTTACGGCGTAACCTCCATAAATAGTTCATAGGCCCTCGTAAATCAATCTTCAGAACATATATTTGGCCTTATATCACATCTTTTCCGTTTCAACGCCTCATTTATCCTGAAATGCAAATATGAACAAATATGAACGAATTAAGTACCATATTAATACAAATGAGGCCATAAACACGAGAATTTGATATATAAAATATCAGGCTAATTTGATGTTATTAATCATTCTCAACATTTAATTATGGTTCCTAAATCTGTATCACATTTGGGTAGACTTGATCCCATTCACTAGGCCATGTCCATTTGTCATTGCATACCATATCAGCAACTACCACATTTCTAGATAACCTTGCTGAATACAGACTCCTACTTGAAATTATTTTGAATAAGGGTTATTGGTCTTTACAACATACCCATTATTTTCAACTCATTTTCTTTACAAATACAATCCAGCTTAGGACTACAAAGAGTGCCACATATAAGGACACTCCATTATATCAACATATACTTAGAATCTCATTCAACAAAGTGTAAATATCACATTTAAAAGCACACCAAACACATTTAAAGCTACACCAAACACACATAAAGGCATGTAAATATCACATTTACATAGTTGACTTCCCCACATAAACACACATTGTTTTCACAATTATTTCTACCAAACTCTAATCACCATGAGTTCAAGCAAAAAACCAGGTATGTTGTGCTCCCTTTTATGCTTTTTAGCTTAAATTTAGTATATGTTGTGCTCCTTTTTATGCTTTTTAGCTTATTTTTAGTTTATCTTGTGCTCCCTTTAATGCTTTTTACCATAGTAGATTACACAGCAAGTATTTTCATCAAGAATACTTAGCATAGGATATTAGACAACAAATATGTTCATGTGACTACCATAAGTTGTTAGATAGAACCATTTCTTTTTGGCAAAAATCATAAACATTTCATATGATTCAAGCATTGACATTGAAACAAGTTCTGACACAATGGCTCATCCACTTTGGAATTTACCTTATCTTGATGATTCAAGCTCTATTTGAAGCTATGTTTCAAGCTATCATTCTAGTGATTATTCAAGCTCTGATGACCAAGTCAATCTTCCTGCAAAACTGTGTTTTGGACCACATTCTGTCAATGTTCCTGTAAAAAAGGGTTCAAGCTCCAAACTGTTCAATCCAAAAAAAAAAACTTCAAGCTCTATTAATGGTCCTGCCAAAAAGGGTCCAGCCTCAAAAAGTGTACAAGCTCAGAAGGTTCAAACTCAAGAAATCCCTGGTAAAAGGATTCGGGTTCTAGGCCTTGCAAATATGCATACTTGGCAGCAATTCAAGATAAAATGTTTGGAATCAAACAAACTCCAACAGGACTTGGACCAGCTGCAGACAGTAAGGGTAAAAGAAAAAGAAACATGTCCTTGAAGCAGTTGTGTGTTTTGCTTAACAGTTATGTCTTTAGCTTAACTTTTATATCCTTAGCTTTTGATGGTACTTAAAAAAACCTTGGATGGTAGTAGCTTTTTATGGTAGTTCAACTGCCTATGATGGATGGTAGTAGTAGTTTATGTATGGGTTGAATACCCTATGACAATTAATCTTATATATGGTACTTTTCTAATTATGCATATGGTTTGACTAAATTTAGGTTATGCTTATGTTATTGGTTCTGCAAATGTCTAAATTTAGAATGTGCATATGTTGGTGGTCCAATTATGATCATGGTTCTGCATATGTTAGTGGTCCAATTATGTGGCAAAACAAATGGATGGTCACGGCAGTACTCCAGAGTCTGCACTGAATGTGGATCATATGAACAATCTTAATGTTTATGTGCACATCTTTTGTTTACAGTTTAAGTGCACTTTAGCATGGTTATGCTTTGAACAATGTTAATTTGCCCATTTTGTACATCCTGTGAGGGCATAGGTTGGTAAACATTGAAACCAAATCTTGGGTCTCTAATATTTGGACAACAACTCTTTAGCAGCATACGAATCAGTTTATGTAATGACCATCAAACAATAGCCCATTTTGTACATCATACTGGGCACTAATTGATGGTCATTAAACTTTTAAGATCAATGAAAAACGTAGTATGTAGTTTTCTTGAATTTGTTCTCATTTTTGCAATATGCAGTATGCACAAGTGCAAATGTCATTATTATGCAGTTTGCACACATTCTCATTTACATATTGTGTATTCATTCCCATTCTCATTTGCACATCAAACTTATACCATGTCATACAACTCAACATAAATCATTGTCCAAATAAATACACATTTATGTGTCATTATTATGCAGTTTGCACACATATGTGCAGTCTGCACAAACTTATACCATTTCATTCAACACAAACTTAACCATTAACATTTCAATATCAAAACAACACAGAAGATAACAAAATATCACACTTGATATCATTTCATTAACTTAATCTAATCATTACATTACTCGGCTATTATCATACCAAACCCAACACAAATTAGTGAAAAAGATCCTAACATGATGAAAAACAACCTATCATACAACTTCAACTCTGACTTTGTAGCAGTCAACTCTTCTTCCAAGTTTGACTTGTCCAAAGCAAGAGCATCAATAATCGGTTGACTATCCACATTCTTCTTCATTCGTTTATGCCTTTGAAAGAACCCATACACCAACTCTTTGTAGTATTCACTTGGAAGATCATCATCCAAAAACTCAAAAACTTTACAAAGAGAGCATGATGCGAATCGCTTACCCGAATTCCTCCTTGTTGAAGTCCGCACTGTTAATCGACGACTACAGTTACAAAAGTATTCAATTTTACCACCAATTGCTCGGGATGTAGCTAAAGACCACAAATTCATAATTTAGGGTTTTGAAATTTTCGAACGTTGGGGGAAAGAGGGAAGGGGCATTTAGTATCTTCACAAGGCACCATTTAATGATTGTTATGCATAACGGGGCTTCAGGGACCAAACGGGTAACTGTTTGCCAAAATAGGGCCCACGCAAGCCACTAAATCGAAACGGGGGACCAAATGCGTGAACCGAGCGGAGTTCAGAAACCATCAGTATAATTTAAAAAAAAAATACTCATACCAAAACTACAAACTTTGTGAAATGAGGCTAAAGCCTCTCTAAAAAGATTGGGCCATAAAAAAAACACTCACTCAAGTTGGGCCCTTTATTTTATATGAGCAAATTGGACTTATAAGTCTTATGTTTCTTTATTAATTATTATATTAGCCCAAAAATTACTCAGATGCAAAATATGCAATATTGCACTGATGAGTTGACTTATCACTTATGCAATAGGCACTTAAACTAGTCTTTGCTAACTTGCTAAGAAACGAGGACGTATATAATAATAACTTTCATGAAACTCGTGAAGCATTTAAATATTGTTACTTATTAGGTTGAAATTTAGAAAGTAGAGAGTACATAAAATAATAAAACATACAAATACAATCAATAAAATACATCAAAATCTGTATCTTAATAATATTGGAAATCTTTATAAGATTAAGCCATATTTTATATTAGAAGAAATCTTAATAATAAGATACACCAGACGATACATCTATAATACAAAATATACTTTATATAATTATGAATATCTTGAAAATATTCGCACCAACTCATTTCTATTATTTATTGCACATTTTTCATGAATCATCTTACTTGGAATTTTCGTTATAATATGAATCACGTGGAATATATTTCTCTAAAAATTTTGAACAGCTATTCATCTATCGAGCGATTCACATATCATTTCATGACGAGTGCGATTTAAAACTATTATAACCCATCATTTAACCTTAATAATAAACCTACGTTAAGTGTCGTATATAAATATGTGCGAGATGTGCTACCGCATAAAGTATCAAAATATATTCGCTCAGCTATCACACTGCCTAAGTTCAAATGTTCACTTTAATAAACTTACACTACGAAAATTAATAGGCAAAAAGAAAGAAAAAAATATATAGCTACCACACTGCGTAAGTTCAAATGTACTCATTTTCTCCTATTGTATACAACATACTTATAAATTTCATCTATTGTGTATATCTTATTCCACAAAAATTTGTGGAATATTGTGTATATCTTATATCTTATGATCATTTTACCACTCCCCATTAATATGAATGTTGATAAATAAAAAGGTAAATGGTTACAAAATACACATAATAGACGGAACTCAAAAAAATGATATGTATACAATAACAAGTAAAAAAATGGCAATTTGGTCACATTTTTATGTCATTTGCCTAAATTTAATTAATAATACTTCGTAGTTGATAACCCAATGATTAAGAATTTTTAAAAGCACACGGTATAGAGAGCATTTAATATGTCAAAGGTCTATTTTTCGTGCCATTGGTGAGCCAAATCATATCATCACTTGGTGTCATTCATGAGCCAAAAGTATTTGAGTCATTCCACTGGCTCATTTCATTTGTGATGTTTTTTTTTTTTTTTTTTTTTTTTTTTTTTTTGAGTGAGTGGGTATTTTTAGTAAAATACTTTTGTGGGACCCAATAAAATGTTAGTGGTGTTTATAAGGGACGGTGTTTTATTTATTGATAAGTTATTGAAAGCTGTATGATATGACGCTGAAGTGACATACAAATAAAATGTTATTAGTATCCACGATACCTTGTGCTTTAAGCTAGACTACAATGACAACAATACATAGATATATGACCAAGAATTAAATAGTAGTTGTAAATTAACGTTTTATGAGTCAAGATCATCATCATGAAACTTTCTTTAATCACGTTCTAATATTATCGTATTCCAACTTGTCTGATAAGACAAATAGAAAAAATAAAGACATAAAGTACATGAGAAGATTGCAACAAAATATAGAAGGGGCATGATATTCGCACACTTTTTATAATGAAGGTTTTGAATCATTAGATGCATTGAAAAGTAAGGGTGAGCAAAACCGCCCGAGCCCGACAAGGCCCGACAAACCGCCCGAAACCGACAAGGCCCGAGCCCGACCGAATACTAAACGGGTCGGGAGTCGGTTGTTATATATGCATTCTATCGGTATCGGGTCGGGTCGGGCTAAAAACCGACTCCAACCCGTTTGAAGCCCGCCACAAAAAGAAGCCCGATTAATTCTTAGGTTTTACCACAAAATATCCGCCCCTTTCTGTTCTCAAACACAAAATACGCATATCTAAAACAGAAAATTCATCTCCGAAACACAAAACGCATCTCAAGAGCACGAAATACGAATTGAATGGACCAATCTCAACTCAAGAACACGAGGGGTGAATCAATCTCTTCTTCTTTGCCTACATACGAATCCTTTGCATCTCAACAAAACAATATAATGGAAGTAAGTATTTTTACATGTTTTATATAGTTTAGATTGTTTTATATAGTTTGTTTAGATTGTTTAATTGATTATTTGATTATAGTTATACTTTAGATGAGAAAAAAAAAAAAAAACAAAAAAAAAAAAAAAAAAAAACAAAACGTGTACTGATGAATGATGATTGATAATAACTGGTGTAGGCAAAAAAAAAACCACAAAAGTAGTGATATTTGATTATTTGATCGTGTAATGATAAACTCATAAAGTGATAATTTGATAAGACATCGTGGGAGTGTGGGACATCACTCATCAGTTAACAACTTAGCATTTAATGAAACAGTTAGTATTGATATTTGATCGTGTACTGATAAAGTGGTAAGTAATAAATGAAAGGTATTTGATGAAACAGTCAGTTAACATGGCATTTATTGAAACAGTCACTCATCAGTTAACAACTTAGCATTTAATGAAAGGTATTTGAAGTGTATTGATATTGTGTGTGTATTTGTTTGTTTAGGATCAACCGATTGACGTTGAGACTATTGAAACTGATGAGGTTGCTAAAGGCAAAAGGAAAGCCCCTCCCAAACCAAGGAAAACGACTTCCGAGTGATTACAAAAAAATCAACCATTATATGTATTTTGCCGTTATCTTAGATCCTACAATGAAGTCGGAAATAGTAGGCTACGGGTTTAGACATTTGATAGAAAATGGTTGCATTCCCATGGAGGTCGATGAAGATAGTGATGAGACGCCTATTTCATTTTTAATCGAAGATGAATTATGTAACAAGTTGGTTAAGAAGGTTGAGGAAGATATGAGGGTCTTGTTTGCCATTTACAAAGAAAAATATGGCACATCAAGTCAAAGTGAAATACCAAAACCAACAACAAGTCAAAGTAGTAACACAAATCGTCGTCGTGGTTTTGCTTTCTTAGATGCATTTAAAGATAAACTTGGAAATAAGATGAGTGGGGGTGAAGACGAGTTGACCAAATATCTAAAAGAACCACGTATTGAGCTAGAGGATGACGAAGAATTCGACATACTTAATTGGTGGAAGGTCAATAGTCCAAGATTCTCAATTGTATCAAAGATGGCTAAAGGTAAAAACTTATGTTTTTTTTTATTAAATTTTAGATATCTTAGATTATTTTTGCTTTGTTTTTTATAAACTTATGTTTTTTATTAATAGATATCTTGTGCATCCAAGTATCCACCGTTGCTTCCGAATCCGCCTTTAGTGCAAGTGGTCGCGTTTTAGACCCGTATAGGAATTCTTTAGCGCCTAGCATTGTAGAGGCTTTGGTGTGCACACAAGATTGGATCCGTACATCAAGTAGAAACATCACTTTGGATACGTTAGAGGATTTAATGAAAGACGACGAGGTTGCTAAAGGTAAAATATTTATATATAAGTTTATTGGTTATTTGGTTATATTTGTAACTTATGTTTGACTTTTGTTCTCATGTTTTTTTCTAGAAATTCAAGAGGCGTTAGAGAAACAAAAAGGAGAACATGGAAATTCAAGAATGGTGTGATTTGGTTATTTGGTTGCTTATTTGAACTTGTATTTGTATTTGGTATTTGTATTCGGAGGCATGATTCGAGACTATTTGGTTTTGTATAAACTGGTCACAGACTCACAGTAGCCTATTCAAGAGTCTTATTTTGTATATCAGTAGCCTTGAATCAAGACATTTGACATCAGTAGCCTATTTTGTATAAACTGCCAAACTGGTCACAGTAGCCTATTTTGTTTAAACTGGTGATGAGTACTTCAGTAGCATAATTTGTTTTGTTATATTAGTAGCATAGTGGAATACTGGAATTGGAAGTGGACGCTGGGCTGGAAATGGATCTGCTGGGCTGCACCTTCAAGATATTGCTTTAATTTTGCTGGGCTTGGGCTGCACCTTTAACTCGGGCTAGGCCCGTTTGTATTACCGACCGAAACCGACAGGCCCGTTTTAGACCCGAACCCGAACCGACACAATCGGGTCGGGACTCGGTTATAATTTATGTCTTTAGTCGGGATTCGGTATCATCGGGTCGGGTCGGGTCGGGTCGGGCTCCGACCCGATGCTCAGCCCTATTGAAAAGTTATATGGTGTGCATGACGATGTTATAGTGTCTGCATTACAGATTGTACAGTTAGCCAATAAGGAAAGTCCCTGTAACACATCCCGTATAAAAGTTAGCTAAGTAGGTAATATGTGTGACTCATTTAACATGTGTTTGTATTAAAGTCTCAAATGTGTTGCCAATCTGTTTCACACAACTACCTTGGAAACTGATCTTAAATTCGAAATAGTAAAATTAATGAAAAAATTAATTCGTGACGATGAATGAAAATGAAAAGTATCAACTCAATATGTTTTTGAACAACCATTGTTTCTAGCTTTTTGGCTGACTTAGGCTAGTCGCATTTGAGAGGTTTACATCGGTCGGACAACCCCAAAGTCTCTACCACGACCGATGTGAGATCGGCCGTCACCCAATGTGGTGCTTCGGTTGGTAGATCGGTCGAGAACCAAAAACAAGTAAATCGGTTGAAATCTCACCCGATTTCAAACACAACTTACCCTTCAATTAAATAAAAGAAAAAACCTTTTTTTTTAAACTTTACCACCTTTCACATCCTATAAATACCAATCTCAAACACACTTCGTAACACACAATTTCAAACACAATTCAACCTCAAAATACTTCTCAACACAAGATTTATTATGGCTTGCCGTCTCCCCCATTCCGCTGAAGATATGAAAATATACGTTAACAAACAATGCGTAGAAGATGATGAGGCTCGAAAAAACGTTATTATAGATGTTATTCATCTGTTTGAGCAGGCAAGGGCAGAGACGCAACTGATGAGAGAAAACTACAAGAGTTGCAACGACATTACGCCTGAACGAAAAGTTGTGATCGACAAGTTTTTGAAAGATCAAGCCCGCAAAGACGGCGAGATTGATGACAAGTTGTGGCGGTGTGTTCAAAAGGTAACGGACAACGTCAGCACCAAAATCAATTGGAGCTACCAGGAGAACGAAAAAGATGGTGTAGGTGCATCAACTTCGGCTACCAATTGTTTTGGGGAACCTCTGCTAGACGAGGAAGATTTGGCTCGCATCGAGGAATTTGCCGGTTATATATCTCCCTCGTATGACTCTGCATGCGAGGAGCATTCAGATTAGATTTATGATTTATGTATTTCGTATCGTTTTTAATATTTGATATATTATTGTTTTTATTTAGTATTGTAACATTTTAATTATTAATGAAATTTTAGTTTATGTTAAAAAAAAAAAAAAAAAAAAAAAAAAAAAAAAAAAAAAAAAAAACGGGTTATCGACTGGGGCATCCGGGTCATGTCAGGTAGTTGGAGAGAAAAAACTGACGTGACGCTAGATGACCCAGGTCGTCCCAGGTCACGATTGGGACCAGCCTAAAAGGTTTTTTAACCATTGTTTGCATCAACTCAATGTGTTTGTTTGGCCTAAAATATACTACTCCCTCCGTCCCATTTTTATTATCCAGTTTGACTTTGACGAATCTTTCTTGTTCAACTTTGACCATTAATATATTTATTTTTGTTATATAATACTTAATGAAAATTATACCAACTGAAAATACATTTAAAACCCAATACATTCATATATTTTTCATCAAATATTATATAACACAAACAAAAATAATTATGGTCAAAGTTGAAGAAGGAAGACTAAAAAAGTCAATAGTGGACAATAATTTTAGAACGGAGGGAGTACATTGCTACTCAAGATTTTTGTTGTTCGATATATGTATTGTGATTTTGAGTAATCTCATCGCACACACTTGCCGAAAGTGTTCAGTCTTTTTACTCTCGGGTTTATCTCAAGGTAAGGGTAAGATCTATTTACATTTTACTTTTTCATACCTCGTTTTGACGGGATTAGATACGTTCTTGTTAATATATGGAGTGTGAGTTGACTAGCCTTTTTGTAGGGATACTTGTTTATTAAGGAACTATAATACGGGTTGTAATGCGTGTAATGTAAACCTGAAACCATTATTACAAAAAAAATAAAATGATACAAGTTGATTGGCTTTTTGTATATGGCAATATTGGATAGTTAGAAACAAGAGGGAACAATCAACCAAGACAACTAGCATTCCAATAATGTCGAGTAAATGATTGAATGAGAGGGTTATACACTACAACAAGATATAATTATAGTTGACGAGTTTTTAGTAACACACAAAAATGTCAGTGCTAATTTTTAGTGACATTTCTTGAAAAGATGGTGATAAGAAGATTATGTGGGTTAAGTGGTCTAAAATTCTTGCGGCCAAAAAATATGGAGGGTTAGGAGTGTCCAGCTATTTTGCTTTAAACAGGGCGCTTCTCTTTAGATGGGTTTGGAGGTTCGTTACCCATGATGATTCTATGTGGTATCGTGTGATTTCTGCCATGCATGGACCTAGTTTTCTTCAATGTTCTTCTCGTTACTCATCGGTGTGGGGTAATATAGTACGAGAGATCCATAAGCTCAAGAATAAACGAGTTGATTTACTCTCTTATTGTCGTATTCGTGTTGGTAATGGTCTTAAGACAAGTTTTTGGAAGGACCCTTGGATCGATGACTCCCTTTTGTGCCATCGTTATCCGAGAGTTTTCGCTTTGGAAACTAATCGTGACATTTGTGTGGCCGATAAATTGTCAGATTCTATAGATGGATCTCTTCGTCGTTCTGCCAGGTGTGGGAGTGAAGAGCAACAGCTCGTTCAGCTCCAGAATTTGGTTGGTTCATCCGTTTTGTCCTCGGTCGATGATAGATGGGGTTGGTCCTTGAGTGGCGATGGGATGTTTCGTGTTAAAGATGCTAGGACCCTATTGGACGAGATCTTTCTTCCTAAAGATCACAACGCTACTCGGTGGTGCAAGTTTATTCCGATCAAAGTCAACGTGTTTGCTTGGAATTTGAGTATAGATCGGCTGCCTACCCGCGTGAACCTGCTCAAAAGAGATGTTTATATTCCTGATTCTTCTTATCTGATTTGTAAGGATTCTCCGGAAGATTCTTCCCATTTGTTTTTTACTTGTAGCTTGGCTGCTGATGTTCTTCGATTGATTTGTCGTTGGTGGGGTCTGAATTGGACGCATATTTCTTCTTATGAGGAGTGGCTTTATTGGATCAAAGATATTCGGCTCGGATCCAAAATTAAGCTCATGCTGGAAGGTGTGTTCTGTATCGCTTGGTGGAGTATTTGGAGTTTCAGAAATAGTCTTCTTTTTGCAGCCAAAATCCCTCAGAAGGATATTATTTTTGATGATATTGTTTCTCGTGCTTATTCTTGGTGTCATGCTAGATGTAGTAGCTCGTTTAGTTGGGTTAGTTGGTGACAACACCCTTATTTAATTTCTTTGTAATTTTCTAGCTCCTTGCTAGTTTTCCTTCAATAAAAGTTGCCGTTAAAAAAAAAGGATTTACAATTTTAAGTTTTTAATAACATTTTTTGTGAACAAATGTATTTTAAAAAGCGAAAAATTATATATTCACATTTTTTGTGTACTATATATAGACGTTTGCCTAGTTAACTTCAATCAACACTTTTTAAGTGAGAAAGAAACACATAAAAAATTTAGTGACACTTCGTTAATACTCTTGTTGACACGTTTTTGCTATTATGATATTTTTCTACTTTTGTTGGCACGTTCTTTTATGTGTCTAAATGATATCTTTTTTTAACGTTAGGCTAGCCAAAAATGTCTTATTGACTTTAGGCTAGTTTCAGTCGTGACCTGGGACAACATGGGTTATCCAGCGCCACGTCAGTTTTCTTTCTCCAGCGACCTGGGACAACCCGGTTGCCCCAGTTGACGACCCAAGTTGTTTTTTTTTTTTTTTTTTTTTTTTTTTTTTTTTTTAAATCATTTTTAACATAAACTAAAATTTCATTAATAATTAAAATGTTACAATACTAAATAAAAACAATACGAAATACATAAATAATAAATCTAATCTGAATGCTCCCCGCATGCAGAGTCATACGAGGGAGTACGAGAACCGGCAAATCCCTCGAAGCGAGCCAAATCTTCCTCGTCTAGCAGAGGTGCCCCCGGTAGCTCGAAGTTGGTAGTCGAAGTTGATGCACCAAAACCATCGTTTTTGTTCTCCCGATAGCTCCAATTGATTTTGGTGCTGACGTTGTTCGTTATCTTCTGAACACAGAGCCACAATGTAACACCCCCAAATCTCGGTACAGCGGAAGACTTAATCAAGTTTTCGGGGCGTTACTTTTTGGATTGGTATCGCACACAAGTAAATAAAAGATAACCATTTAACCATTTAGAACCAATCCCAAATCAAATATTCAAACATTTAATCCGAAGATATAAATTTTAGGCCCAAAACATAGTTTAACAAAATAAGTCCCCATTGTTTATCAGAGTCAGAAAATGATCTTTGAACCACGCCTCCATGCCAAGCTTCCACACGTCAAGTAATCCAAACATCTCTCCAATACCTGAGAAATCATGCTAAAATGTCAGCTTACGCTGGTGAGTTCATAGGTTTAAGTTCAAAAAAATCATAGTGGACCTGTAAGAGTTGATTTGCTATGCAAAACCTAGATAGGCAAATACCGTTTCACACACTGATCCTACCCGGATCTCCAATCATATAATCACTTACTCGGGCCCCTGCGACTCTAGTCCAGCACTGTCGTGGCAACCTCTAGAACAGTTGCCAACCCCGGGCTAGGTCGAGATAGAAGTCTATTCTTAGTTAGGCACGGTTAAACCTAGACTAAGGCAACAACTATCGCACATCTATCTACTCAGTCAGCATATAAGCAAATCCAAATAGTTTTAACGGTCCAAAAACAGTAGCATGATTCTCACCCCAAAATAGTTCAAAACGTAGTTAAAACGTATATAAAAGTGGGGCTATGAAACTCACCTCAAGCAATCAACGCACAAATATCACTAGCAGAAGATAACAGAAATCACAGCACATCAACTATCGACTCCGCACAACCTATTATTGTAGACCAACTTAATATACATATTCCTCAAAATCAACGTTAACTACTCCAATATATTCCATTCCTTTATTTCCAAAAACGTCTCGTTTCACCATTTAATCCTAGTGTTTGGTATCCTCATGTGGGTGTATCGACTCAATATGATGCCATGAATGCACTCAAACAACCAATATATAACTCAATGCAACACAATGAGACCTTTAAACGATAAGCTCCATAGTTCAATAAGTTTCGGAATAAATAGTAGACCTTATCGAATTCGTCAACTCGATAAACTCTATCAAATCGACCCGACTCGGACCCAAGATCAATCATAGGCCACGTACGACACCAACCAAGACCCCAACGTGCATAGACGGAACTTGAACATTTTTTTTGGGGGGGCCGAATTTATTTTGGAAGGGCCGAATCGAAGATTTGTTTGTAACCTCAACTAAATTACCCCTAAAACCTATAATATTTACACTAGGTGCCACAAATTTTGGGGGGGGCGGGGCCCTTCCCGGTCTCCATTAAGGTTCGTCCTTGCCAACGTGGGCTTCTTGGTGCGTACGCCCCATATGTCACAAGCAAACCTCACCAAATCCAATCTACAACACTCAAATCCAATCATTCAAGCTCCAAACACTATCCAAACACAAAACCCATCAACTATCATTAACCAAGAACATGCAACTAAACCCTAAAATGCAAAACCCATCAAATTAATGCACCACACATGTACCAAACACTAATTACTTGTTTATTTCATCACTAATTAGCTTTAATTTCATGTTCCACCCAAAAGCCCCAAAAATTGTTCATGGGTCGAAACCCTAGAATCCAATTCGTGGCTTTTTATTGTTCAAACAAGCTCAAAACATGTTCTATTTACCTTCTCTAATCACCAATTACAAAAGTCCTTTGAAATCTTTAGAAACCCTAAAAGTACGAATCTTAATTCTTGAATTTGGAGGTGTTAATGAAGTCCAAATTGAGTGTATGATATATGGTTGGAAAGAGGAGAAAGAGATCTTGCTTTTGGTGGTGGAGGTGAGGGGTGACGCGCCGCCGGCGGCCTGTGGTAGCCGGAATATGGCCGGCGGTGGTGGAGTGGTGGTTTAGGGTTTTTAGAGTGAGAAACTAGAGAGAGAAATAGTGTTGTGTGTGTTTTCTAGTGAGAGAAATGGAAGGTGGAAGTGAGGCTTGGGTTGGGTATATATACTCATGAACTAGGGACCTCAAAATAATTAATTAGGAGGGGGGGGGGGGGGGGCGCCGGCTACAATTAAAAAGGGGAGGGTTCGGGTTGAAACTTTTCGTACCTATCTCGTTTACCCATTCCCGAGCTCACATATCGTCCCCCGAGTGTCCCACTACATTTATTTGACTTCCCAACATCGTTACTCACGTTTTTCCACAAGTTTTGACTATTCATTTGTCAATTTTTGAGTTACGGTTTAAAAGTTACAATAACTCTTGTTTTAGGCTTTTCTAGTGCCGAATCGAATAGTGCCTACCAAATAGAGTTAAAACGCATACGATAACTCATTTAATAATGAAATAAACCGTAAAAACCAATCGACGATATAAAATCAAGTCACGGTTTATAAAATAGTGTTAAAGGCAAAACTCAGTTTAATTTAACATAATGCGGTTACCTAAAATAGACTCCCTAAATTGCCGGTTGTCACAGCCTCCCAGCCTCAGAAGAAACTCGTCCCGGGTTTCACTCCGAGTTGCTTGGTGTCATAAACAGTTTAGGATACTTCCTACGGAAAACTTCCTCACGTTCCCAAGTGAACTCCGGTCCATGCCGGGAGTTCCAACGAACCTTAACAATCGGAATACGGCTATTCTTCAGCCTCTTAATCTCACGATCCATAATCTCAATCGGTTCCTAAATAAAATTCAATTTCTCATCAACACGAATATCTCTTAAGGGCACAACTATGTTTTCCTCTGAAAGACATCTCCTAAGATTACTAACATGAAAGACATTGTGCACACTACTCAGTTCCGATGGTAGCTCCAAGCGGTATGCTACCGGTTCGATTCTTTCCAGGATTAGAAAAGGACCAATATATCGGGGATTGAGTTTGTCACAATTCTCAATTTTTGGTCATTTCTCACACTCTACATTCATCATACTAGTCATGCATGGGATTTGCATTTCACATTAAACGCGTAAACTTCATATTAAATAAACGCTATCGCGTAAGTTATTATTTTGAACATTTAATCCGATACTTCCAAAAATTATCCTGACATATTTTTATACTTACTTTTAGTTTGTAAAAATAATATTTTGAGTTTACCCAGTGTTTTAAATTTATTTTGTATATAAATTGTTAAATTTATATTATTACGACGGTTTTCTTAAAAACTACACGATAATTACTATATCACTCAAATTTTACAAGAAACATATTTTTACAATTTTTATAACTACAAAATATTTTACTTTGGCCTAATAAAAATTACTTTTAGCTAAAACTACTTTAAATACACTAATGAATATACAATTCTACAAGTTATTCTTACCTATACATTTTACTTACACTTTTATATACACAATTACATACATTATAAAAAAAAAAAAAAAAAAATGTATTTTAGAGATGCAAGCCCCCTTGGCCGACCAAGGGGGGGGTGCTTCATTAATTGGGTTGGTAAAATTTTCTTACATATTAGATCTATACTCAACCTTCCTTTCACTTCATTCATTCACAACAATTATTCAAGTTCAAGTCAAGTTTCTTCTCTCTTGTTTTTGCCTCTCCAAACCGGCCATCCATAGGGTGAAGAAGGAGATTCATAAAAATTTTCCAAATCAAGTTCTAAACAATCTAGTTACACTCTTAATCAAGGTTTTGAAATAAAAACCTAGGGTGTTTAGGTTTAATCCTTTGTTCTAGTCACCTCATCAAGTAACTAGTAAGCATATCATTTTCCTTTTACATCTTTCATTATCATTTCATATTTATCTCATCATTTTTGAGCAAAGCATGCAAGACTTATGGATATTTATACCATTTTTACATTGTTTTTAGAGTTATACATATATAAGTCATCCTATAATTTATCCCTTGTAATATATTAGTTTTGGTGAAGTCTAGGAACCCATGACACCCTAAGAAGGTGTATGGTAGGATTAGAATAGCTTCGGAGTTGTTTTGAAGGGATTGGAATAGGTTTAGCACGAGAAAAACTCTTTTCGACAAGTCATAAAAAGGGTCTGATCTTATTTTGTAATTCTGGAAAATCCGACAGTAGACATAAATTTTTGGCCTAGATATTTAGAAAATATACTTTAAAACGAAACCGTGGCCGCTTGAACGGATTAAAACGGAGCTATAACGAAGAAGTTATGAATTTTTCAAGTTTGACGACGAAATATATATATATCCTGAAATTTCAGCAAACCGTTTTTGTTTTGTACGAGTCAAAAACGAGTCTTAAGCGTTATAAATTATTTCGACTTATCAAAAATATATTAGTATACTTTGATACGAAGCTAAGGACGTATAATACGTTGAAAACGGATTTGTAACGACTAAAATATACACGTTTTCACAAAATTTCCGTAACTTTATTATTTAAGAAAAACTATATTATTTTTATTAGACAAGTGTTACGGTAAACAAGTGACCATATTGAAGGCTATTTTTAACGATGACGTAGAACTTTTTGTAAAGAGATGTCTTCTAATAAAAGTAAGTTCGCCTAGCATATTTTCCCAAAATGTCCAACCGTTTGTTGAGCGAAGTTGTAACGAATAACATATAGTCACTCAAACTTTGCCGAAAACCATCCTTTAAACTATATTTTTGGCCTAAAGTGCAATACTTCACCTATGTTTTTCTCCATGATCGAGACCTCTATGATAAAAACTTAAACACTAAAACTTTGAGATATTGATACAAGCTTCCCAAAACCGTTGAGTTCATTTCCTAACACTCGACGTGCACCATTTTGCGACTAACTTTTCAAGGCCGTTTTAGTCACTTTCATGAAATTTCCAACGACATTATTTTACGACGAAAAGTTATAATTTCACAATAAATCATTAAATGACTATCGTAAGATATCATTTCAACATAAATACTTGTAAAGTATTTTATAACATGACGAGATGTCATAAACATATTTTGACGATAAACATTATTTCCAAAACGTACAAGTGGTATGGATATCATATGGAGTTGCATGCACAACATTGTATCACGCATTCACGACAACATATCATAACTCAAATCATGACATTCATTTTAGGTCGCGGATAGTTTCCGAGCTTCATTTTAGTGCACTTCATTTTGTTAGCATATCAATCATACCAGGTGAGTTCATACCCCGCTTTAACTCATTTAAATTCCTATAAACTATTTGGGGCGAGATATATGCTTATTCATTCAAACATTTAAACTCTTTTGCCAAGCAACACTACTTTTACGTTACACTTGATTGCGTTATATACTTGATTGGGTTATACTTGATTTCATATGCATATTTGGAACAAACATACAAGAATTAGTGGCTCCAAATTAAGTTGTTGGAAGGCTATTAATTTACAAACATACAAGAATTAGTGGCTCCAAATTAAGTTGTTGGAAGGCTATTAATTTATAAACATACAAGAATTAGTGGCTCCAAATTAAGTTGTTGGAAGGCTATTAATTTACAATCATCCCAATATTTATATGTTGGAAGGCCATTTTTATGGATACATCCCAACACGAGTGTTGGAAGACTCTTATGGTGACATATATACTTTTAACTACCTTAATGCGCATATTCATGATTTTCATTCTATTTTAGGCAATGGGTTGTGAACACACAGGTTGCAAGTTTTGTATGGGCAGAACTTGGAACTGAGTGGATTTACAATGCCTTTGCTGTGTGAACATTTCTCAAAGTATTTCAGATCATTTTATTACAAACTTATGAACTCACCAACCTTTGTGTTGACACTTTTTAGCATATTTATCTCAGGTCATAAGGCGATAGCATTTCATGGAGCTTTTGGGCCTCATGGCATACATTGGAGTCTAGTGTTTTTATCTATTACCATTCGACATGTTTTGTAAACCTTTATGTATTGTCAAACTTTGGAATCTCATGTGTTGTAAACTTTAACTTATATAATCGAATGGTAAACTCTTTAAAACGTCTCATTATAGAGGTCATTTTCTTTATCCATACTTTGTGCTATGACGTCATACCCCAATGACACTATCGTTCCGCTGCGATATTTTGGGGGTGTGACAGAGTTTTCCACGCTTTCCAAAACGAATCACTCCTTTCCAAGGAGAAACTTTCAACATAACACGATCTCCAACCTGAAATTCTAAAGGTTTTCGCCTCTTATCGGCATAACTCTTTTGTCTATCACGAGCGGTTTGCAACCGGTTTCTAATCTGTACTATCTTCTCAGTGGTTTCTAGGACAAGTTCGGGACCTGTAAGTTGACTCTCGCCAACTTCAGCCCAACAAACAGGAGAACGACATTTTTGGCCATACCGTGCCTCAAATGGGGCGGCCTTAATGCTAGAGTGGTAACTATTGTTGTAAGAGAATTCGGCCAAAGGGAGGTGTCTCTCCCAGCCTTTGCCGAAATCAATAACACATGCTCTAAGCATATCCTCTAAATTCTGAATGGTTCTTTCGCTTTGACCATCGGTCTGTGGATGGTAAGCAGTACTCATATCCAAATTCGTTCCCAATGCTGTCTGTAAAGACTCCAAAAGTGGGATGTAAAACGACTATCCCTATAAAAAAATGATAGATATCGGTACTCCATGACGCGATACTATCTCCTTAAGATACAATCGAGCAAGCTTATCAAGACTATCGGTTTCACTAATAGCTAAGAAGTGAGCAGACTTAGTTAAACGATCAACTATTACCCAGATAGTGTCACTGTCGCTAACTGTTCTCGGTAATTTAGTGATAAAGTCCATGGTTATTCGCTCCCATTTCCATTCTGGAAGTTCGGGTTGAACTAAAAGTCATGATGGTTTCTGATGTTCGGCCTTAACTTTAAAACAAGTCAGGCACCTACTAACATACTGAGCTATCTCGGCTTTCATATTGGGCTACCAGTATAATTTCTTAATATCCTGATACATCTTATCGGCTCCGGGATGAATAGAGTATTTTGATTTATGCGATTCATGCATAATCAACTCACGGATTCCACCATAAAATGGTATCCAGCTTCTGTCTCTGAAGCATAATGTTCCATCGGAACGCTTCAAGAAGCCGTTTCACTTTCTACCATTCCATGAAGATTCTCATAAGGACGGTTCTCTTCCGTCAATGCCTCTACTTGGGCGGCTAAAATTTGAGATGGTAAGGGCGAAACAATGATCTTTCCTAAGGATCTAACAAGTAGGGGTGGAATGTCCTCCTTACGACTAAGGGCATCAGCCACAACGTTAGCCTTACCAGGATGATAACGAATCTCACAGTCATAATCACTAAGCAATTCTAACCAACGACGTTGTCTCATGTTCAGTTCCTTCTGATCTAAGATATGCTTCAAACTCTTATGGTCAGTAAATACAACACACTGGTTCCATACAAGTAATGTCTCCAAATCCTAAGAGCAAACACTACAGCACCTAACTCAAGGTCATGGGTGGTGTAGTTTTTCTCATGCTTCTTAAGTTGTCGGGATGCATAAGCAATCACCTTCTCACGTTGCATCAAAACAGCACCTAAGCCTTTATGCGAAGCGTCGCAGTACACGACAAAGTCTTCGCTTCCTTCAGGCAAAGCTAGGATGGGCGCACTACACAACTTCCCCTTCAGAAGTTGGAATGCTTCTTCTTCCTTTTCTCCCCATTCATACTTAACATCCTTCTGGGTTAGTTTGGTCAGTTGTTTAGCTATCTTGGAAAATCCCTCAATGAATCTCCTATAATAGCCTGCTAAACCTAGAAACTGTCGGATTTCCGATGGGTTCTTAGGAGCTGCCCATTCCTTAATGTCCTTAATCTTAGCTGGGTCAACATGAACACCTCGACTATCTATCACATGACCTAAGAATTGTACAGACGGAATCCAAAATTCACACTTAGAGAATTTGGCATACAACTTCTCCTCTCTCAGTAATCCTAAAATGAGCCTCAAATGCTCTTCGTGCTCCTCACTACTCTTAGAGTATATCAAGATATCGTCTATGAATACTATCACAAGCTTATCCAGGTATGGCTTACACACTCGGTTCATGAGATCCATGAAAACCGCTGGTGCGTTGGTTAAGCCAAACGACATCACTTGGAATTCATAGTGTCCATATCGAGTTCTAAACGCAGTCTTAGGGATATCCTCTTCTCGAACTCTAAGCTGGTGATAACCATATCGTAAATCGATCTTAGAAAATACACTAGCTCCTTGGAGTTGGTCGAATAGATCATCTATTCTAGGTAACGAATATCGGTTCTTCACGGTCAACTTATTCAATTCCCTATAATCAATACACATCCTAAACGATCCATCCTTCTTCTTCACAAACAACACTAGTGCTCCCCACGGCGACGAACTTGGTCGAATGAATCCCTTCTCTGACAATTCAGCCAACTGTTTAGACAGTTCCTCCAATTCTCTTGGAGCAAGTCGATAAGGTGCCCGGGCTACGGGTGCCACACCGGGTATCAACTCTATTTGGAATTCCACTTGTCGAACAGGTGGAATCCCTGGCAGATCGTCGGGAAACACATCCGGAAATTCTCTAACGACGGGTACATCATTAAGGTTTCTTTCATTCTTCTCCTCGCTTTTCTTTTTAGAATTTCGAGCTAAGAAAAGACAACCTCCTCTATCGATGTACTTCTGAGCCTTAATACAAGAGATGATGCCCAACCGGGAAGGACTTCCACGGTCGCTCTGATCTCTTTGTATGCTCAGAACTTTTCCTCCATACGGTAAACGCACAATCTTCTCGTCACAAATGATGTGTGCACCGTTCTTCGATAACCAATCCATTCCGATAATGACGTCAAAACTTTCTAAGGTAACTGGCAACAGATCTATACTAAACGGGCGGTCTAGGAAACTTAAGGTACAACCTCGAACTACGGTGTCTATCTTCTCTCTATTCCCATTCGCTAATTCCACATCGTAACTAAACCCTAGAGGTGTTTGGGAGATTCCTAGTAATGGCATAAAGTTGGTGGATACGAAACTCATATCCGCACCAGTATCAAACAGTATGGAAGCATAGCGATTATTGAGAAGGAACGTACCCGTAACTACGTTAGGGTCCTCACCAGCTTCCTTCCCAATAGCGTAAACACGCGTTGTTCCCATGTCTCTCTGCTGATTCCTAACACCATTGTTTCCCTGGTTTTCCACAACCTCACGCTTCACAGGGTTTAAGCCATTACCTCCTACACCTCGGTTAGCAAATCCTCCTACATTACCGGGATTTCCTCTCATCCACGGCTCTCGGCACTCATTCTTAAAGTGTCCCTTCTTTCCACATCCAAAACAGGTGACAGTGGCCTTCCAGTCCACTCCTTGTGCAGTTTGAGCTGCAGCAAGTAGACGAGACCTACAGTCTTTGGCTATGTGTCCTACCTTAGAGCACTTCCTACACACAATCGGGCACGGTCCATGGTGGTGTCGGTTACAACGACCACACACCGGTTTACTACCTTCGTAACCTTTCTTATCTCCATTTCCTATGGCGAACACTCTGGCTGTCTCTTGCCGTTTGTTGCCATTTCCTTTCACAACTTCATTACTCTTCCTCTTATCGTTCCTATCACTCTTACCCTTATCTCCTAATTCTAGCACACAAGAGTCCATCAGACTCTGAGCCATAGCAATTGCCTCATGCAAATTGACTGGCTTTGCAGCGATGACATCATTTCGAGTAGCTAAAGGTAATCCATCATTATACCTTTCAATATTAAGTTCTTCGGTACGAACCATCTCAGGGAAAAGCAAGGATAGCTCTTGGAAACGACGAGTGTAAGTCGCCATGTCAGTACCCTTAACCTTATTGTTCCAGAACTCACTTTCTAACTTCTTAAGTTCATTCCTAGGGCAGTAAGTCTTAATCAGGAGAGCCTTAAATTGAGTCCAAGACATGCTATAAGCTACATCAATTCCTACTGCTCTGTGGTAGTTATTCCACCAGGTCAACGCCTCGTCCTTCAAAGTGAAGGTTGCATACTTAACCTTACAATCCTCATCACAGTTACTCACAGCAAATACAGATTCAGTTTTCTCCAACCACCTAGTCAAGTAAACTACTCCCTCAGTTCCTCCAAAATCTATGGGACCACAGAATCGGAACTCCTTATAGGTACAACCTCGAGTTCGATTCAGTACTGGGGTTCCACTAGAAGTGTTAGAAAGATTAGCCTCAGCTAGCAGTTCAGGGACACGCTGCGACACTAGCTGGTCAATGTGGGTTGGGTTCACAGGTGGAGGGTTTTGTGGAACAGGACCATTATCAGCACGGTCATCCACATTCGGGTTCCCTACAGTTGGGTTATCAATGTTCGGGTTCTCAACATGTGGTGCAGTCGGGGTCGGACGACGACCGCGACGACCAGGGGCAACAATAGCAGCAGGAGCTGCTCGGTTGTTCCTAATCAAGTTTCGTCTTGTTGCCACCATTCTGGGGGCAAGAAGAACAGTATCATAAGTTCACAATTTACGCTCTAAAACAGAGTTGGTTTCCAAGGGTCACTACATAACGCCTGAATACATACTCAAGGCTAACAAAGATAACGCTATACCAAAGCGAAACAATCAAATACCGCATCATAACTAAGGATGCACGTTCCAATAACCATAACTCATAGGTTTCACAAGTGGGAATACATGGAAGGATTCGAAGAAATCAAAAACGATCCTAACAGCGATAACTATAAACAACTAGGATAATCCTACATCTCGAACCAAGTACTACTTAGTTTCAAGATGGCACAAAACCATAAATCTAATACTATCTAGCCACGTCTACGAATATCACTCACTGATCTCCTAACATCGTCAACCTCTCTCCACAAAGAGGCTAACTCAATACGTCGAGCGTCGCGATCGCTCTTAAGCTCTGCGACCTCTCTCTCCAACTCACCAATCCTACGCCAAATCACTCTATCAGCATCACGTGCTGTCGCGAACCCTCTAAGCAGGTCCCCAACCTGCTCCTGGAGCTCCGACATACCATCATGCAAAACCCTAGTCCTCCTGACTACAGTACCCATATCAGCTCTAAGATCCTCAATACTAGCTCTAGACACTCCAACCAAACGCTCCGTCAACTGACTAAGTCTAGTACCCTGAGAGGTAATCCTCTCCCACATCAGACCCGTCTCACCATAAGCCTCGGGTTCTGAAGCAATCTTTGACGGTATCTCCGATCCTAACGGGCTACCTATATAAGGTGAGTAAGGTGGTGAATCGATGTCTAAAGGCTGTCCAGGAGACTCAGGCTCAGGCAAAGGAGAACCTGATCCAGGAGAATGTGCAGGACTCTGCAAAGGAGGAGTACCCCCTTCTGGGATATCCTCATCATCCTCCTCCTAAGGATCCTCATCCTCATCAACATACTGTTCCTCAATCTCATCCTCCTCCTCGACCTCATGCTCCTCCTCGCCCTCATCCATAGGGGGAGAGTCCATGAGTCGGAGTCTCTGTGCAGGTAAATCCTGAGGTGGTACACTAGGAGATCTAGGCCTCCTAAGACATGGTGATGCTGCTAAACGAATAGGTGATGATGGTGGTCGTATGGACATGTGGGCAATGCTATAAGCAAGCCTAGGAGTCTGTGCTTTCGCTAAAACCTGATGTAAAGTGAGCTGCCTAGACGAGCTAGGGCGATCTGATGATGAACTAGAGTGACGGGCGATCTGATAAGGATCACCCATGCGCAACCGTCATGAGAGTCAATGCTGGCGAACTAGCAACAGCAAGGACTTCCTCAGACACATCAAAAGCTAGTGAAAGCATAGTCTGTGACAACGGCATAGGGTAGGTATAAGTGTTCGAAACAACTAGTTTTTAATAAGCGCAACAGTTTAACCAAAACACATATCACATAATGTAAGCTTTAAAAGTGTAGGTACCGCATTACTTAAAACATGCCTTTAAGTAACACACATAAGTTCCGTTCTATCACATAATCACATATCAAAGCAATCGAGTTCAAATTCCAAAATTGTAATATACCGTTTACTCAAATCAATTTCCGTAATATTTCGATAATCACATCCCATTTTCCCAAAACCAATAACCATATCTAATTTCCAAAACCAATAATCATATCTCATTTCCAAAACCAATAATCATATCTCATTTCCAAAACCAATAATCGTATCTCATTTCCAAAACCAATAATCATATCTCATTTCCAAAACCAATAATCATATCTCATTTCCAAAACCAATAATCAAATAAGAAGCTTCGGCTTGGCAAGCGGCCGTGCGTCGGTCGAGGATCAATTTTTCTTAAACGCGGTTATAGTTTAGGGTTTATAAAATACCTAGTTCTCTATAACCTGGGGCTCTGATACCAATCTGAAACACCCCCAAATCTCGGTATAGCGGAAGACTTAATCAAGTTTTCAGGGCGTTACTTTTTGGATTGGTATCGCACACAAGTAAAATAAAAGATAAACATTTAACCATTTAGAACCAATCCCAAATCAAATATTCAAACATTTAATCCGAAGATATAAATTTTATGCCCAAAACATAGTTTAACAAAATAGGTCCCCCATTGTTTATCAGAGTCAGAAAATGATCCTTGAACCACACCTCCATGCCAAGCTTCCACACGTCAAGTAATCCAAACATCTCTCAAATACCTGAGAAATCATGCTAAAAGGTCAGCTTACGCTGGTGAGTTCATAGGTTTAAGTTCAAAAAAATCATAGTGGACCTGTAAGAGTTGATTTGCTATGCAAGACCTAGATAGGCAAATACCGTTTCACACACTGATCCTACCCGGATCTCCAATCATATAATCACTTACTCGGGTCCCTGCGACTCTAGTCCAGCACTGTCGTGGCAACCTCTAGAACAGTTGCCAACCCCTGGCTAGGTCGAGATAGAAGTCTATTCTTAGTTAGGCACGGTTAAACCTAGACTAAGGCAACAACTATCGCACATCTATCTACTCAGTCAGCATATAAGCAAATCCAAATAGTTTTAACGGTCCAAAAACAGTAGCATGATTCTCACCCCAAAATAGTTCAAAACGTAGTTAAAACGTATATAAAAGTGGGGCTATGAAACTCACCTCAAGCAATCAACGCACAAATATCACTAGCAGAAGATAACAGAAATCACAGCACAGCAACTATCGACTCGGCACAACCTATTATTGTAGACCAACTTAATATACATATTCCTCAAAATCAACGTTAACTACCCCAATATATTCCATTCATTTATTTCCAAAAACGTCTCGTTTCACCATTTAATCCTAGTGTTTGGTACCCTCATGTGGGTGTATCGACTCAATATGATGCCATGAATGCACTCAAACAACCAATATATAACTCAATGCGACACAATGAGACCTTTAAACGATAAGCTCCATAGTTCAATAAGTTTCGGAATAAATAGTAGACCTTATCAAATTCGTCAACTTGATAAACTTATTTATTTACTCGTGTCGCTTATTATCCCATAAATCAATCGTATCCTTAAAGAGTCATAAGGATAGTTCACCCATTAATAAGGTTACCCAACGTACCTAGCGGACTCTTATTAGATTCGTCAACATAATAAGTCCGCTACCCACGTGGATCAACAATATTAACGTTAGGTTATCCGTAACCCATGCACACATAACGCAAATAAATAATTACTTATCCAACATTAAATGTCCACAATTGACATTTATTGATAAACGTGTACTCGAAACGTTAATTATTTATTTATTACAAAACCTCTCCAATTTAGTCGTTAGTTTCATTTAAAACTAGTAAATAACAAGATAAATCTTGTTATTGATATTTTTGGTACAAAAGCCCATTATTATTTACATTTCATAGTTTTATTAGCATTTCCATATATAAATATATTTCGTCAAATTCCAATATAAATCTCATATCGTTATTCGTTTCGAGTCCAAAAGCACGAGTCATAACTTCTCGGCTTTTAATCAATCAATCGTCCAAATTATACTAAAATCCATGTTACGGCTTTGTCGGAGTCAACTATTGACTAAAAAGTCAAAGTGATGCCGACGTAGCTCAAAGTCACAATATATATATCAAGTCCATAATTAAAAGTCATAGCGTCGCAATTCAATCCCAAACCAACTCAAAAAAATCTCGCCAACCAATCAATCTACCAATTATACTCGAAACCAATGTTATGACCTTAATGGTCATGACACGGTCGCGGTCAAGACCACGTGAACCAAACAAGCTTCTAAAAGCTTTTCGGCTCCACGCGTCTCATCCAAACCTCAACTAAACCAATCAATAAGCTACCAAATCGACCCGACTCGGACCCAAGATCAATCATAGGCCACGTACGACACCAACCAAGACCCCAACGTGGGCTTCTTGGTGCGTACGCCCCATATGTCACAAGCAAACCTCACCAAATCCAATCTACAACACTCAAATCCAATCATTCAAGCTCCAAACACTATCTAAACACAAAACCCATCAACTATCATTAACCAAGAACATGCAACTAAACCCTAAAATGCAAAACCCATCAAATTAATGCACCACACATGTACCAAACACTAATTACTTGTTTATTTCATCACTAATTAGCTTTAATTTCATGTTCCACCCAAAAGCCCCAAAAATTGTTCATGGGTCGAAACCCTAGAATCCAATTCGTGGCTTTTTATTGTTCAAACAAGCTCAAAACATGTTCTATTTACCTTCTCTAATCACCAATTACAAAAGCCTTTTGAAATCTTTAGAAACCCTAAAAGTACAAATCTTAATTCTTGAATTTGGAGGTGTTAATGAAGTCCAAATTGAGTGTATGATATATGGTTGGAAAGAGGAGAAAGAGATCTTGCTTTTGGTGGTGGAGGTGAGGGGTGACGCGCCGCCGGCGGCCTCTGGTGGCCGGAATATGGCCGGTTGTGGTGGAGTGGTGGTTTAGGGTTTTTAGAGTGAGAAACTAGAGAGAGAAATAGTGTTGTGTGTGTTTTCTAGTGAGAGAAATGGAAGGTGGAAGTGAGGCTTGGGTTGGGTATATATACTCATGAACTAGGGACCTCAAAATAATTAATTAGGAGGGGGGGGGGCGCCGGCTACAATTAAAAAGGGGAGGGTTCGGGTTGAAACTTTTCGTATCTATCTCGTTTACCCATTCCCGAGCTCACATATCGTCCCCCGAGTGTCCCACTACATTTATTTGACTTCCCAACATCGTTACTCACGTTTTTCCACAAGTTTTGACTATTCATTTGTCAATTTTCGAGTTACGGTCTAAAAGTTACAATAACTCTTGTTTTAGGCTTTTCTAGTGCCGAATCGAATAGTGCCTACCAAATAGAGTTAAAACGCATACGATAACTCATTTAATAATGAAATAAACCGTAAAAACCAATCGACGATATAAAATCAAGTCACGGTTTATAAAATAGTGTTAAAGGCAAAACTCAGTTTAATTTAACGTAATGCGGTTACCTAAAATAGACTCCCTAAATTGCCGGTTGTCACACACAACTTGTCAGCAACCTCGCGATCTTTGCGGGCTTGATCTTTCAAAAATTTGTCGATCACAGCTTTTCGTTCAGGCGTAATGTCGTTGCAACTCTTATAGTTTTGTCTCATTTGTTCCTTCTCCGCCTTCGCCTGGTCAAACAATTCGATGACGCTTATAATAGCGTTTTTTCGAGCCTCATCGTCGTTATTGCATTGATTTTGAACGTACACTTGCATATCTTCAACGGAATGGGGAAGATGGCAAGCCATATTAAATCTTTTGTTGAGAAGTATTTTGAGTTTGAATTGTGTTTGAAATTGTGTGTTAAGAAGTGTGTTTGAGGTGAAGTGGGTATTTATATAGTGGTAAAATTGATTTTTAAAAAAGTTTTTTTTTTTAGTTTAATGACCAAACGGTCAATTTTTAAAAAACTTTTGATTTTACCGAAATGTGGTGGGAATGCATTTAACATCGAGTGAAAACTCACTCGATATTGCAAATCTTGTCTAGTCGACCGATGTGCCAACCCACCTTCCCAATCGATGTGCTCGATATTAACATCGGTTGAGGACTAAACTTTTGCACGCCCAACCGATCTTAAACACTCGAATGCGACCAGCCTTATAATTCTTTCCTAACACTTATTTTGCCAGACCATAAGTATATAATAAATCATTTGAATTAGCATTTCTAATTGTTTATCTTTTATCTAGTTAGATTAGAGGTAGTAGTGGTCACACCATTTTATTTTTCACATCAGCGCTAACTCAAATTTTTTTCTCACTTTTCACCTGTAATGGTCATCACTCCCCTCACATTTAATTAAAATAACTACTTATACAAACATACCTCACAAAATACCCTCCACACATTTACAAACCAAATAAACATTAATAAAACATAAACAATTGGCACAAATGCCAAGAGGTGAGTCAGCTCACCGGTATGCACTGGTTTGAGCCTATCTCACGCGTGAGGTGTCATTGTGGTAGCGGTTTTGGTGTGTGAGGTATGAGAAAAGGGTGTCACTATGTTCAGTCTAACTTTTCATAAATTATAGGATAACTTTCATGGTCATGACATGTATCAGGGGCGGATCTATGTGTAAATCACGTGTGGCATGTGCCACATATGATTGACAATGATGAAGCGTATTTTTTTTTTTTTATTTATTAAAGTGCTACACGTAGTTCGGAGGTGCACATGAATGAACAAAAGTAAGAGGAAAAAAATTGGTTTTTCAAGGGAAAAAACCGTTAGCAAAGACAATGAACAAAGACAAGTCCATTAAAAAAAAGGACAATTAGAAGCCAATGAAAGAGGAGTAAGGATTTAGTAGATACATTACTTGTAGTAATTTGTCATATAGTTATTTTGATTACTTTTTATGCACTTCGTACAAAATAGGACCATAGAGATAATTCGAATTTATTTGATGGTATCGGTTAGTTTTAGAAAAAAATAATACATGTTTAGTCTTCGTGTTTTACATAAAATCACAGTCGACGTCTTTATTAGATTTTAATTACATCAATAATGCTTAATTTTTAAACTAGTTGCAATGTTGTATTGATGGTTTTTATTTTGAAAAATAAAGACCATCTGTATAATAATTTATAGGTTTTTGTTATACGGGTAGTCACGGATAGTCTTTATTTTTCAAAATAAGAACCATCAATGCAAATAGATCGAAAATTAAGGATTATTTATGTAACTAAAATCGAATAAGGACGGAGGCAAAAAGGTAATCTTAGCATTTAGGAAAAAGAAAGTTTTAGTTTTAACAAAATGGCATAAAAATGAATCAAGTTGAAAATAAGTGTATCTTAAGTAACAGAAATGCAAATTCCCCGTATATTTGATCATCATGTGCTCTTAAGACCGGCTGTAATGGTCAGTCGTCCCTCTCGGTGGACCTTCACAAAAGAGGCATCCCTCCCACTACACCCCTCTACTTCGATACGTCCTATAGCATAAAAAAGAGAGTTCGGTCTAAAATAATACCAAGTCGTGTGAGAGTGTGTGTCTGTGTGAAGGTTGGGGGGGGGGGGGGGGGGGGGGGGGGGGTTATTTAATTTAATTGATTTTTGTGAGATATATTTGTGTTCAAATTATGTATGTTTTTTGTGGTGACTGCTATCGCCTTATCACACTAAGTTGGTCATGAATAATGTTGTGGTGAGTTGATGTTGATGTGACAGTGATTACCACGATCGTCCGCTATCACCATTGCATTTAGCCTAAAAGTCATTCAATATTGTAGTTGTCGATATCGGACATTTATGTAAAACTAAGCATGCTTAATGATTGATTTGTGTGTCATTATTGATTTGTATGCAAAATTAAAGGGTTGTTTACTATTTATTTTATCAGGGATGAATTTGGGCTCAAAACATTTATCCATTTTTATTTGGAAGATCCGCACAAGCCTATCTCTCTTTTTAAAAAGCTAAATAAAAGTCTCTTATTATAAACAACTTAATTCTAAAGAATAAAAACACACCCTGAGCATACTTATATAAATGGTGCTAAACTACAACTTAAAGTCTTAAACCAACTTAAACATTTAAAAATAACCTAACTCTCTTTGACACGCGTTTAAAATACTTATTTCTAACCCTAACATGCATTGACTCTTACATGTCTATTAGTGGGTTATGTTATGTCTAAGGGTTTTTAGATCTTTGGCCTAAACATAAGATAACCCACTAACAACATGTGGAGAAACGGATGCATGTTATAATTATAGGGTGGGGGACTCTTAATGATAACCAAAAAAGATAAGATTTTAGTGTTAAATATGAGTTTTTTTCTAAAATGTCCTCCACCCAAAACTCATATTACCTCTCACCCACATACTAAAACCTAACATTCGACACTCTTAAACCTTATAAATCTTTCATCTCTAAGTAATAATACTCGATTTATCATTATGATCAAAAAAATTTCTTCCTAATTTTGTTGCTATTATAAAAAATAAAAAAATAAAATAAAATAAAAATTGCTCTCCATAACTTATTTTCCTATTTCAGACACTGAATATGAACTCTACGAATTTCCTTTATATGGGTTCCATGAACTTCGAGATAAGGAATCCCAAACGTGGGATTAGAAACGAAAAGCAAGTCCACTTAATCAAATTGCACGATGAATTACAAAAGATATGTTTAGAAGGTCATTGTTATGCTAAGAACATAGAGCACATATATCAACTTCCACTTCTTAATGAAGACTTAATATGACCACAACTTTACTAACATGGATTCTTGATTTAGAGCGAATAACTTTTTGTACAAAATATGTGAAAGTTAATCGCTACACCTAGAAACAAAAGTCGGAACAAATACTATATGTTGTGCTAATGAATGATTTCAAACAAAACACGTAAAGTCCAAAAAGAATATATTTTTTTTTCGATCTTTCATTTGGTTTGTGTTTGTCCAATTCGTGGGCATAGTCCCTAAATCTTCGAGACTCTCGGTCCCGGACCGGACCGATCAAGATCAAGACCGAATTAGTTCAAAAGCCGAGACCGAGGACCGAGCCGTATGTGATCGGTCCGGTCCGGTCTGATAAGACAAAATAGTCAGTTTGTGGTCCGGACCGGACCGGACCGATCAAGACCGAGACCGAATTAGCCTAAAAGCCGAGACTGACAACCGGACCGAATGTGGTCGGTCCGGTCCATTCAGATGGTTTGCTCAGCCCTATTCGCGAGTGAAGGCACACTTTTGGAGGAAAACTTTTAGTTTAAATATCGTTCTTGGCTTAATTAATACAATTACAATACCTCCTATTAAAGTAAAAAGCAAATCTTATAAAAAATATACATAATTTATACTCAATTTCAATTTAAGATATTTCAATTTTTTTTTCTTAATTTAATGTACCAAACTTTTTTCTATTGCAATATAAGACCATCAGCGGGTTTTCAAGTCACTTAGCTGATTACCAAAATTTCCGACGACCTTTTCCAACGACCAACTTTTTCAGCAATCCACCACCATAACCCACCACCACCACCTTCATTTATCACCACAATCACTATAATCCACCACCTTCATCTATGACCATCGACAACCAGTTGTGGTGATGGTGTTATGGCAACCGAGAGTGGATGTGGTGGTGGTGGTGTTGGTGGATTGTGGTGATAGATGAAGGTGGTGGATTATGGTTGTTTTTGTGGTGATAAATGAATGTGGTGGTGGTGGGTCACCGAAAAAAGTCGACGAAAAATTTGGTAACCGACTAAATGACTTGAAAACTCGTTGGTGGTCTTACATTGCAATCAAAAAAAAAATTTTGATACAATAAATTAAGAAAAAAGAATCAAGTATCTTAAATTGAAATTTGGTATAAATTAGGTACATTTTATGCGATTTGCCCTAAAATAAAAGTTGTAGAACAAAAAAGACAAAGTATTTTAATCATTTCAGTTTAACTAAGAACGATATTAAAATGAAAACTTTCTCACATAAACCTTGCATGTACTTTTGAAGTATTAGATATCTATCTGAGATTTAAACAAGCCATATCGACGGTCTTTACAACTTACTCTCTTATATTATCGAAGAACTCACACGCTCATTTAGGGACATAACTTGAACACATTTGTCGGAGGGGCCAAAATGTGAAATACATATTTTAGGCGGCCAAACTACAATATGGTAATATTTTACATAACTAATGACTAATGGTATTATTATTATTAATATTATTATTATATACTTCCTTCGTTTTAAAATTATTGTTATAAAAAAGAAATCATCAAGTTTGATTAAAATAGACTCACTATAAATCTCAACCATCCAAAGAGAATATTTTTCTAATATATTCTCTAGTATTTACTAAAAATAGAAAATTAACACTCTTTTTGAGACATCTCAAAATAAAAATATGGACAATTATATTAAGACGGAAGAAAGGAGTATATATTTTTTTAAGGGGGTACAAACCTGATCTCTATGAAAGTCGGTCCTTGATACTTGTTATCCATTTACTTACACAATACATCTAATCTAAAGACTTGAAAGTTGAAAGTTTGAAACTACATATTTTAACGAACCAAAATCCTATTGGTAATCTCTTATGCGCTTTTTTGACAAAGCAATAATCATGTAATAGAAAATAAAAAAGGCATGCACAATAATCCAAAACATCAATAATTCACTTAATTTTCGTTTCATCTGAATAATAAGATGTCTATATCGAAAGCGATCACACGCAAAGTCGCAAGCCAATACACCACTTCGTCGCCCCACTAAACCCCGACAAGATTTTCAATATCCACAAGTAGTGTTTTAAGATCTACTTCAAGCTTGCACAATTACTCAAACCTTATTGATGACAAATGCTAGTGATGCAATGATTTTTTACCCTACACTTATAATATATGGAATACCTCATAAAAAACATGTCAATATGAATGGTGGAAGTGGGAAAAATGAGTAGAAATTATGACCAAAAGTCCTGAATGGCAAAGTGGTCCATGAATTATGTCGATGGTATAAAAGCTTTTTAAACAACATTGAATGCTTATTATTTAATAACGATACTATAAAACTAGTTATCAGAATAGACATGTCATACCAAAGGCTAAATTAAATAAGCACAAACATGTGTCGTAGGACACAAATGTTACTATTAAATACCACCTTAAAATAAAGACACGAGTGACTTTGAGATAATTTAAGTAGACGTCATTTGTATTGTAAATGTAAAATTAGGGCCACGTAATTGGATCAAGAGTTAAGATAAATAAATAAACAAATAATTCATTAATGTTCTAAACACACAGTGACTCATTTGCTAAATCTGTCAAGCACATGGATATAAGATGCAAACTATAAATTAATCTATAAACAAATATTTAGTCTTTTAATTAAATAAAATACAAAGAGGTAAATCTATGAAGTCTAGAATTGAGTTTCTCATATTGATTTACCTTTATATCTAGCCTTGAGTAGCAGATCTTGCAGTTTTGTGGTAAAAAACTTATTTTATTTTTTGAGCCAGTAAAAATACTCATCTTATACAAATAAATTTTAAAAAATATTATATACACACTTACAGATCAAATAAATAATAAAAATATATATGAAGGGCTCACAATTTAACAGGTACTCAAGAGGTGAGCACCCTCACCACTTCTCTCCTTTTTGCCTTGGGTCATGCGTAGGGGTGAAAACGACCCAAGCCGAGCCCGAGCCTGTCAGAGCTCGAGCTCAGCTCGTTTATATATAAAAAGCTCGAGCTCGTTTCGAGCCTAACATTTTGAGCTCGAGCTCGGCTCGTGAAATTTTTCACAAGCTCGAGCTCGGCTCGAGCTCGGCTCGTGAAATTTTTCACAAGCTCGAGCTCGGCTCGAGCTCGACTAATTTATATGATGTGTAAAGTTCAAATGGAGCTCGGCTCGTTAACACAAGGCTCGAGTTTGGCTCGTTAACACAAAGCTCGGCTTGTTAACACAAGGCTCGAGCTCGTTAACAATGTTATACATATAGAAAATATATATACGTATATATTTCTATAGCTTGTTTAGGCTCGCGAGCCTAAACGGGCTTTTTTTATAGAGCTCGGGCTCGAGCTCGTTTATTAAACGCGCCTAAACTTAGGCTCGAGCTCGTTTAGGCTCGGCTCGTTCGAGCTTTTTACCGATCCGATCTCGAGCTTTTCACGAGCGGCTCGGCTCTTTTCCACCTTTAGTCATGCATGACCGACTACCTCTCACAGTAAGGTTAGCGCGTGACAGGTTGTAATGGTGAGGGTGAGAAATTACCTCCCCTTACAAGCAGCCTAAGTGCAAAAAATAATGATGATAAGATGGTCGCATTTGGGGGTGTTATTCGGGTTGACCCGGCCGGGTTCGGGTCAACTCGGGTCGGGTCAACTCGGGTCAAGACATAAAAAAACATACCCGAACCCGACCTTGTTTAAAACTCGGGTCAACTCGGGTCGGGTCAATTCGGGTTCGGGTCAACTCGGGTCGGGTCAATCGGGTCGGGTCAACTCGGGTTCGGGGTCAACCCGAATATTTTACATTGTAAATGTGTTATTGAACCGGGTTATTCGGGTTCGGGTCGGGTTCGGGTCGGGTCAAGGCTAAAAATATATACCCGAACCCGACCTTGTTTAGAATTCGGGTCAATTCGGGTTGACCCGATTGACCCGAATATATATTTGAACCCGATTGACCCGACCCGAATTGGCTCGGGTCGGGTTCGGGTCGGGTCGGGTCAGCCCGAGCGACTCGCATTCGTGGTCACGCGTAACATTAAAAATAAAAGTAGTCAAGACTAAGTGCAAAAAATAAAGTTAATAATTTACGTCACAACGCTAGAATATTAAACTACTGATGCTTGTGTATTGTTGATACAAAAGTTGGACGTTCCTGATTTGGAGCTCCGGTTCTCGTACCAATTGAGAATTGCTGCTTGAGACCTGCGCACTAAGAGACAAGAAACACCGTTAGGCTTACCGTGGGATTGTCTCCCACGATTATCCTCCGGCGTGAGAGTAAGTAATCGGTTTAGGGTTTAAGGAGTTTTAGGGTTATGAGATCGTACCTTAAACGAGGGATATGATTCCCTTTATATACGCACGGAATCCTTGTTGGTTCCGTGTTCCCCAACCTTCGGCGTATCCCGCCTAAGTCGGTTGGGAATGATTATCTTCTTGTTTTAGAAGATATCGGATATCTATTCCGTAAATAGATATGGGCTTGGGCTTTCGTGAGCCCAAACATGTATTGATATTGGCCCAGTTCGTACCAGGCCTGAAAGTATCGGGCTGTAGTCGGGTTTATGACCCGATCCCAGACTATACGTCATCATGTATTGCGCGCATAGAAAGAATCACATTAGAGAGCCAACCACACAAAGACACATGGAGCACCGTTTCCCACCAATCGATCTAATATTCTTGATTTTGATTAGTTAGACTAGCTGTCGAAGTATTTTTTTTGTGAGTTGTTGCAGTTATCTTTCAGCCTTAGAGATAAGCCTTTTAGATACCTGCTAAGATGAACAACGCGTTAGTCTCGCCCCGGGTGTTATCCCAGGACCCGATTCCGGCGTGAGAATGAGTATGTGTTTTACCGAAAGGTATAGTATAAAATGTGTGTGTGAGAAAATGATACCTTATTCCCAATTATTGTATGCGTATTTATACTACCTGATGTCACTATCTGGTCCCTAAGACTGTTGTACTTCAGGGGACCGTTGGTGTTGTCAGGGCTGACACTGTCTCTGGTGTACCCTCTGACATTCAGGAGAATGAGACGAATTGTATCCAGGCTAGATGCCAAAGGTACTGTCAGGTCAACGAGTCCTTCGGATGGTAGCCTGTCGGTACGCCTTCCGGTAGAGCCTTGAGTCCTTTCGGTAGAGCCTTGAGTCCATCGGTCATTGGACCGATGGACCATATACGTCGTCATGTCCCCCCAGTATCATGTTATTTGTTTTTTACAAGTGACGTGATACTCAGTCTGGTCGTCCGTTGGATCCATTCGGATTAATTGGACTTGCTCTAGCTTCGCGGGCCTCTCCCCAAACAATGGGCCCAAGCCCATTGAGTAGAAGTGGGTTAAGATAGTTTTACCGAAAACTGTGGGATCTTGCCACGTGGCAGGCGCGTCGTGGTTGACGGTTCAGATTCGCCCGCGTCGCTTCCTGACATGATGGGATGTTTCGTGTCCCCACCCTTTTGGCCTGTATAAGATGTTTTTACCCCCATTTGTAATTTCTACTTTTTACTCTCGATTCCTTCGTCTTCCGCTTGGCAAATCCTTCGGCTAGTTCAGGTGAGTTTTATCCCACTATTCCTTCGTCGTTTACGTTGCACCTTCTTGTCAATATCCAATGGCTTCTAGCTCCGTAGCACCCACCGGCGATACTGCCCCCAAATCCGATATGCATGTATACTCTTCTTTGCTCTCCGAAGGGGAGCTTGAGCATATTGTCAGCGAGTATGGTATACCGGCTGATTTACATCCTCGTTTACCTCTGACGGAATTTACAATGAATAACCTCCCCAACAATGCCATCGGACTTTATGAGCAATATTTTGCGTTTTCAGGCGTCCGGGTGCCCTTTTCCACATTTCTTTTGAGTGTGATCCGATACTTCAAGGTTCACATTTCTCAACTGGTGCCCATCGGGCTGAATAGATTGGTTATGTTCGAGATCTATTGCCGGAGTTTAGAAATTGAGCCCAGCGTAAATTTGTTCCGGGTTTTCTATACATTGAACAAGCAGGGACATTGGTTTTCCTTTCAGAGAAGGACTGGTGGAGAGTCTCGTCCGCGCCTCTTTAAGGAGACATGTTCGAGTCTGAAGAACTGGAAGGATAGTTTTTTCTTGATTGACCGGAGGGTTGTCCCTGATGCCATGCCTTGGAGGCATCCGGATTCGAACGTTTCGGATAATGTCCCAACCGGTGGCTTTGAGGAAGCCGATGTCCGGAGGCTGTGTGAAGTAGGTGTATACACACGGTTATTCGAATTTGCGAATCAACGTGTGCCCCTATCACGCTTTCTGTGCGATGTGTTAAACTATTATACGTTACACATATCGCAGCTGCATTGTATCGGCGCGGCTAAAATTACCAATTTCGAGGTAAATTGCCGTCTGTTGGGGATTAACCCTACCATCCACTTATTCCGCGCCTTTTATCACACCACATGGGCGCATGGGTGGGTTTCCTTTTCAAAACGCGCTGGTAGATTACAGTGCTATACAGATAAGTTAGATGCACTTAGGAATTGGAGGGAATACTTCTTCTGGGTAGATGATACATGTTTTCCCTGGAATTATGATTTTTATACCAAGGGAACGCTACAGAGGGATGAGTACCCAGTGCCTGGGTCTTATAACATCGAGGATGCGGAACTGATAAATGCAAACCGCATCCCCATCAGTGCATATCCTGAGGGATTTTTGGTGCACATGGGAATCAGCCGTAATTATTAGGGCCCTGAAGATGAGATCCCTATATTCTTAGACGCCAATGGCCAGGGTGGGTACTTATTCCTCCGTACTTCAGTGTGTAAATATTGTAAGAACAATCTTCCGTACATGTTGCGCATAATATAACCTGTGTGTATATGTGTTTTTGTCTTGCGCAGAGATGGATCTGTTTACAGTTGTACAGCTAGCAAAGCCCGTTGCAGTAAGGACAGGAGTAAGACCTTTGAGGGATGATGAGGAGCCTATTTTAGCCGCAACTGTAGGGCGTGTCATAGAATTGAATGCCGGGGATACAGGGACCAGTTCCTCCGTTGCAGTGGAGGCAACGCCTTTGCAGAGCCGTCCCAATCCTGAGGTGACTTCGCTGGTGGCGCAGTCAGCGCCCGTAGCTGTAGCTCATCCTGAAGAGGAAAAAGAAGAAGAAGAAGAAGCGCTTAGTCGCAAAAGGACCCGAGGAGATCATGGTGCGGGCCCTTCCAGGAAGAAACGTCCCGTGATTCAAACTGTGGAGTTGTCCTCCACTGATGAAGCGTCGTCGCACCCATCTGCTGATGACGCGGAGCCAAAGTAAGTAAAACCATATATGTTTAACCTTCTGTTAGTTGGTGAATGTGTTAGTTGTAATTCTAACATTGCGCTGGTGATCATTCGCAGGGTGGAGCAGGTCATAGAGTCACCTCCCAAGGCGAGTCCAACGCAGTCAGCGCATTCTGAGCCGCCGAGCCAGGATAATGAAAACCAAGCTGATGCAGATGTGCCCCTGGGTCAATTAGTTGAAGAATTGGTTCAAGTCTCCGCTCATCAGGCTTCGTTAATTGTGAAGCTGAAAGATCAAGTATCTGGTGGGGAGGACCAAAGCTCAAAGAAGGATCAAACAATAGCTCTGTTGGAGGCGCAGCTGGCAAGCACCCAAGCGCAACTGGATAGCGCTCGTGCAGAGGCTAGTGAGCTCAGCGCATGTGCGCAAAAACAGGCCGAGGACAAGATGGCACTAATGTGTCAAATAAGTCAGGATCGCGCTGAGGCTGCCAGGTACAAGTCCATGTGCCGCTGGGCTCTTAAACATCTAGAGCAGGGCAAGGAAAGTTTGTTTGCACAGTTGGGGGAGCTTGGGGCTACTGTGAGCTGGTCATTGGAGGTGCAGGAGGCTAAGCTGCGCAAGATGAGCATCGAGTACGACGAGGAGTTATATCCTCAGCTCATGTCTACTATAGCGGAACGCAGGTGGCTCATAAGCCACGGTCTTCGCCTAGCTGGCCTTAGCACCCTGGAGTCGCCAGAGGTGGTGACTGCCTTCGGAGAGGTTGTGCAGTGCGCTCTAGAGCGTGGTAAATCAGAGGCAGTTGAAAAACTACATGAGGCGGAACTGTTGACAGCGCCTATTGATAAGGTACCGGGTTATGATGCGGAATCATATGATCATTTGGTTGCTGCCATGCAGAGAATGAAAGACTTAGAGCTCCCAATGATTTCGGAGCTTGAGCGCGACCAAGATTATCCAATAAGTGTTATTATGGCAGGGTTGACATTAGCACGTCATCGTGCTGAGGAGGCCGCCACACAGCCGGACTATTTTTTGAGACCCCATGAGTCGCAGCTTCAGGTCCCTGTGTTTGCGCGACCTAGGGATAGTCAAAATCCCTTTGCTTTAGAAAAAGAGGTATCTTTGCAGGAAGTCTTGGAAGCACATGCGACCCGCCTTGCTAAGAAAAAAGGTATTGCGGGTAAAGCTATCTTGTGTGGGGTTGGTGCAGCCCACTTGCCAAGGTCTGATGGAGTGCCAGTCAGTGTGGCCACCGTGTCGCATCAGGATGCAGATGTATTTAAGAGTATCAGCGAAGTTAAAGATGCAACAAGTCATGTTGGCACTTCGTCGCTTAGGCGTTGTAATAGCGTGTAGCCATCTTTTGTAATAACTCGTAGTTATAAATAAAGGTCTTTTTGTCGCTGTGGATATAAAAAATGTAATGTATACATATCTGTCTATGCGTAAAAGATGTATTTGTTGCCGTGTACACCAGTGCAACTATAGGAAATCCATAATCGTGTATGAAAATCAGAATATACTAGAGAAATAATTCAAAGTATTTGATCATAATCGTGTATGGTATGACATTCAGCGTGCTGTAAATATCTCATTAAGGAAGCAAGTGTCTTGGTTCCTAAGTTGTTAAACGTGCACGTGTGCTTTGCTGCGCAACCATCGTGGGATGCGCGCATATCTTATTCCAACGTCTTGAGAACAAGGTGTTTAACAAGGATGCGTGATCCGGTGTTGATGGGTTTGCAACCCTCTTATTCAACAAGTTAATTAGTAGGTCAACTTATCCTTTTACCATCGTGGGTTTATTTGTAGTGCATGCACGCCATCGTGGGCAAGAAAATAAGAAATTGTTAAGACATACAGTATATGGAGATAACAACTTAAAATGTGTCGCGGAGTTAGCTAGAAACCGCGACGTTTTATTAATACTTGCAAGTTTATCAAGAAATAACAAAGAAAACAGTAAATATGAAAAATAAAAACTGAATACATGAATGTTTATTGGGCACTGGAAGTGCGGAGCTTCTGTGCGCTGTGCCGTAGCTGTTTCTACAGGTAGCACCTCTTGAGGTTGCCGACGTTCCATGTGCGTGGGAGGTCACGACCATCCAAGCCTCGTAGCCTGTACGCGCCTGTGCCTATTGCTTCAGTAACCTCATAGGGTCCTTCCCACTTTGGTCCAAGCTTACCTGTATCTTCTGCGCGGCTTGCCTCATTGGCACGGTAGACAAAGTCACCTGGTCTGAATGAAACACTGCGCACCTTGGCATCATAGTATCCTTTCATTTTTGACTTCGACTTTGCCTCCCGTATGGATGCGCGTTCGCGTCTTTCTTCTAGCAGATCCAAGTCGACACGTCTTTTATCATTGTTTATTGTTACATTGATCTCCGCAGTGTGGATGGTTGGCATGCCGATCTCAGTTGGTATAACGGCTTCTGTCCCGTAGACTAGAGAGAAGGGGGTGTCCCCCGTGCTGGTTTTTATTGAGGTGCGGTGAGCCCACAAGACATGCGAAAGCTCCTCGACCCACCTTCCTTTGTGCCTGTCCAGGCGCGCTTTTATCCCTTCGCCCAGACTTCGGTTTGCGCGCTCTACTAAGCCATTGGTTTGTGGGTGCGTAATTGACGCAAAGTGTTGGGTGATGTTTAACTTTTCGCACCAATATTTGAAGGGGTTGTCGCAGAATTGTTTCCCGTTATCCGAGATGATTTCTCCAGGTAATCCGAAGCGGCATACTATGTTGTCCCAAACAAAGCGTTTTACCTGGTTGCCGGTAATTGTCGCCACTGCTTTTGCCTCGATCCACTTGGTGAAGTAGTCTATAGCTACTATGAGAAACTTAAGACCACCTGCTGCTATTGGAAAAGGACCTGCAATATCAATGCCCCACTTGTAGAATGGCCATGGCGCCGTGATTGGCGTTAGCTCATGCTGTGGTTGGCGCGGAACGGGTCTGTGGACTTGGCAATCATTGCACTTCCTTATCAAGTCCCGCGCATCTTTATGCATGGTTGGCCAGTAGTATCCCGATCGCATGGCGCGTGCCACAACGGACCGTGGTCCTGCGTGCATGCTACATGAACCTTCATGGATTTCTCGCAGCACATAATTTGCTTGTAAGGGGCCGACGCAGCGGAGCCATGGTTGGAGGAAAGAACGTCGATACAGTATGTTGTCGCGCAATTCGAATCTCTGCGCTGTGCGCCGTATTCTGCGAGCTTCTGTCTGTTCTTGGGGTAATGTACCTTTGCTTAAGAATTCCGCAATCGGTGTCATCCATGTAGGACCATCTTCCTCTATGACTGCGGAGACCTCCATCTCCGATATTGATTTGCTTTTCAGTGTTTCTACCAGCACTTGCTTTGATAAGTGTGCGAAGCTTGTCGAGGCGATCTTGCTTAGTGTATCTGCCTTGCGATTTTCTCCTCTAGGGACTTGTTTGATAGTAAATCTGTCAAAGCCTTTGATCAGTGTTTTAGTCTTCTCAAGATACTGAATCATATTCTCTTCTTTGGCCACATATTCACCCAACACGTGGTTGGCTACTAGACGGGAGTCCACATTTGCTTCCAAGTTATGCACCCCCATTCGAGCCGCAATGCGTAGTCCAGCGATTAGCGCTTCATATTCAGCCTCATTGTTTGTCGAGGTAAATTCAAAACGCAGTGCGTAAGTGAATTCCATTCCCTCTGGATTTGTGAGAATAAGGCCAGCTCCTGAACCGTCCACGCATGAGGACCCGTCTGTAAACAAAATCCATGGATCTTGTAGTTCTTTCTCGCTTGGTGTAGGTACTTCGTCAGTATCTGGCTTCTCAATGATGAAGTCTGCTAGAACTTGTCCTTTTATTGCGGTGCGTGGCCTGTAAGAGATGTTATTTTCGCCTAGCAACACACTCCACTTTTGGAGTCGTCCTGACGCATCGGGTTTGGAGATGATCTGCTTAATGGCTTGATCTGTGATTACCGCTATCGGGTGCGCTTGGAAGTACCGGCGCAGTCGCTTGGCGGCAAACACTAATGCCAAGACCAACTTTTCCATGGCACTGTAGTTCATCTCCGTCTTCTTGAGCGCTTTGCTAACAAAATAGATAGGGGTTTGCACCGAGTCCCTATCTGTTAGTAGCACTGCGCTGACTGCCCCATGAGTGGCTGATAAATACATGATCAACTCTTCCCCTGGTCGGGGTGCCACGAGTGTTGGGAGCGTTGCTAGATGCTGTTTGAGTGTAGTGAAGGCTTCCTCCGCCTCCGTCGTCCACCGAAAGTCACCCTTTTTTATACACTTCTTGAGTGTTTTGAAGAGAGGCAATGACTTTTCTGCTGATTTAGACAGGAACCTGTTGAGGCCGGCAAGTTTTCCATTGAGGGATTGGACTTCCTTCAGCGTGCGTGGTGAGGGAAGTTCTATTACTGCCTTTGTCTTTTCTGGACAAGGTTTTATGCCATCAGGTTCTATCAGGTATCCTAAGAACATGCCTTCGGTAGCGCCGAAGGTGCATTTCTTAGGATTTAGCTTCATGTTGATCTCTCGTAGAGTCTTGAATGTTTCTTCTATGTCGCGCACAAGTTCCTTTTCAGTATGGCTTTTTATGACCAGGTCATCCACATAGACTTCTAGGTTGCGGCCCACCTGTTTTTCAAAGGCATTGTCTACCAACCGCTGATAGGTGGCACCCGCATTCTTCAAGCCAAATGGCATTTTTGTGTAACAGTAAACGCCTTGGCTCGTATGGAAAGCTGTCTTTTCCTCGTCCTCTTGAGCCATTTGTATCTGGTGATATCCGTTGTACGCATCAAGAAAACACTTCAACGGGTATCCACACAAGGACTCTATTTTCCAATCTATCTCTGGTAATGGATAGCAGTCCTGCGGGCATGCTTTATTAAGGTCGGTGAAGTCTACACACATTCGCCAGCTACCATCGCTTTTTTTGACCATTACTGGATTAGAAAGCCAGTCGTGGTAATAGACTTCACGCATAATTCCCGCATTTACCAATTTGTGTACCTCTGCCAGAATTGCCTGCGCCCTCTCTGGAGCTTGGCCACGCTTCTTCTGGCGTATTGGTGAGTATCCTTGTCGGATTCTAAGTTTATGCTCTGTGATCGAGCGTGGTACTCCAGTCATGTGTTTGGGCTCCCACGCGAAAATATCCACGTTCTTTTGTAGGAGCGCGCACACAGCTGTTTTGCCGTTGTCCGACAATGACCCTCCAATGGTTATTTCCTGGTCTGGGTATTCTGGGTGAATTGCGACCTTCAAGTTGGGGACTTTAGCCGCGCACTGCTTCGGGATGGGTTCCACTTCGCATGTAACCGTGTTACACTCTCTGTTTGGTACCGTGGCATTGTAAAGAGTGACAATGCCCCCTTCCACTGGGAATTTAAGCATCCCGTGCGCTGTTGATGGCACCGCGCGCATGGCTGATATCCCAGGTCTCCCAATAATGCCATTGTATGATGAGGGGGATTTGATCACCATGAAGTCCATCCAGGTTGTCGTAGAGTGCTCTGCGTTGCCAACGCTGACTAGTAATCGCAGTTGTCCCATGGGCCATATTTTTTCACCTGTGAAACCGGTGAGTGCTGTGTTGACCGGATTTAACTGACTACGTATTTCAGGTCGTAGTCTTTTAAAGCAATGCTCATACATGATATTTGCCGATGCCCCACCATCGATGTACATGCGGTGTATGTCGTGACCACCCGCACTAATTTCAATGGTGAGGGGCTCTGCTGCTGCGTCGTCCGCAGTTAAAGTAGGGAAAGAGATTTCACTCCTTCGGGAAAACTCCTGGCTGACTTTTTGTCTAGTGGTTCGTTGCCACGTCTGTATCATGTAGATTGTGTCGGCCTTATCTTTGGGTGTCTCCTTCTTGCTTCCATTCTTTTGCTTATCTCTTCCCTCTTTAATGTTTTTAACTAAGTGGTCCAGTCTGCCCTCTTTGACCATCTTGTCGATGAGTTGGCGCAGCTGGACACACTCGTTAGTGGTGTGACCCTTTTGAGCATGGTAGTCACAGTATCCATTCCCAGTGCGTCGATCTTCTGGTGTACGCATCTGCGGTGGTTTTGGGAAGTTCGCACCTTCCGCTGCGAGTATTTCCTTTGGTGTTTTGATCAGGGGAGTATACCTGTCATTATCTCTGTCTCTGCCGCTCCTCTGGCTGCGATAGCTCCTATTACGGTTATTACCTCGGTCATTGGATTGTCTCCCAGGTTGTTCCTGTGACCGGTAACTCGAATGGTTCTTTTTGCTATCTGCGGCGGCGGCTTCTCCCTGGACAAAAGACCGAGAGCGCTTCATGAGTTCATCAAAGGTCTCAGGGATCTTGTCGTTTAACCTCTTGATGAGTTCTGGGTTATTAATCCCATTCATGAAGCCTGAGATCTTTAAGACTTCAGGGCATGCTTTAACCTGCATGCATTCATCTTTAAAGCGTTCCATGAACGCGCTCGTGGATTCTCCCTGGTTCTGTTTTACCCTGGCGAGTTCGACAGGATTTTTAGCACACTTTTTGCGTTGAGTAAAATTTAGGCGGAACGCCTTTCTCAACTCTTCAAAACCATTCACGCTCCTTCGTGGGAGTTTATTGAACCAGTTCCGCGCGCTTCCCACCAGTGTGGAATTAAACAAGTGGCACCAGACTGGTTGTGGCCAGTTTTCAATGGTCGCGGCTGATTCGAAGATTTTTAGGTGGTCGTCCGGATCACCTGTTCCATCATAGGTCTTGACATTAGTAGGCATGCGTCTCTTCTTGTTCTCAGAGAAATCACTAATGCGTCTGGTGAACGCATCCACTTTCTGACGGCGCCACGGGAGAGACATGTCTTCCTCTTGGCTCTCGCGTCTGTTTCTAGACTTCCAATGTCCTGTGTCGCTGTCCTCGTTGTCCGAGGAATTATCAGTAGAGGAATTTTCCTTCTTACGGCGTTTGCGCCGGCTATCCCCAGAGTCTGACTCGTAGTCCGGATCTGAAGGACTTTCACTTGGGGAGTGCTTTCGCCCCAGTCTGTCACGTACTCTGCGGCTACCCAATCTATCGTATACACTGGCACGCCGTTCTTCTCTATCACTATCACTCAGGTGCTGCGAGTGAGATGTCTCATCATCCTCAATTCTCCTCCCTATTCTGTTGAATACTGGGGGTCGGCCGCTATCTCTCCCGCGCTTTTCTTTCTGATAGCGCAGTGGGGAGGTTTCGTATTCGGAATCGAAGTTGAGTCGGGCCTTCAAGTTCCGACCTGATCTCTTCTTCTCTTCCTCTTGCATGAGGGCAGTTAATGTTTCGTAGTTTTGGGATATGAAAACTTCTGGTGCTAATTCCGGCGCAACTCCCTCGAGGGTGAGCGCGTTTGTTTCTGCTGCTTTACCCTTATCCCGGCCTGGTGCCTCTGGTACCTTTGTCAGGTCAGTTTCTAGCACTGGTTGGAAGGGAGTAGTAAAGACGGTGCGCAGTGGGTCTGGTCCACTCGTGGTGGTTGTAGTTGCTTGGGTTGTTCCCGAGTGCGGTTCCACCAGAGGGAAAATCAAGTCTTGACCTGATCCCTTGTTTTTAGCAGCGCCGGTTGTCCCAGCGGTCTGCTTGGGGGTTAGTCCACTCTGCGACTTCTTCCCCATAAGGTCTGACTGCGATCGCTGATTGCCGTGCTTTGTCATTCTAGTGTCGGTTCTTAGTGTAGGGTCCCACGGATGGCGCCACTTGTTGATACAAAAGTTGGACGTTCCTGATTTGGAGCTCCGGTTCTCGTACCAATTGAGAATTGCTGCTTGAGACCTGCGCACTAAGAGACAAGAAACACCGTTAGGCTTACCGTGGGATTGTCTCCCACGATTATCCTCCGGCGTGAGAGTAAGTAATCGGTTTAGGGTTTAAGGAGTTTTAGGGTTATGAGATCGTACCTTAAACGAGGGATATGATTCCCTTTATATACGCACGGAATCCTTGTTGGTTCCGTGTTCCCCAACCTTCGGCGTATCCCGCCTAAGTCGGTTGGGAATGATTATCTTCTTGTTTTAGAAGATATCGGATATCTATTCCGTAAATAGATATGGGCTTGGGCTTTCGTGAGCCCAAACATGTATTGATATTGGCCCAGTTCGTACCAGGCCTGAAAGTATCGGGCTGTAGTCGGGTTTATGACCCGATCCCAGACTATACGTCATCATGTATTGCGCGCATAGAAAGAATCACATTAGAGAGCCAACCACACAAAGACACATGGAGCACCGTTTCCCACCAATCGATCTAATATTCTTGATTTTGATTAGTTAGACTAGCTGTCGAAGTATTTTTTTTGTGAGTTGTTGCAGTTATCTTTCAGCCTTAGAGATAAGCCTTTTAGATACCTGCTAAGATGAACAACGCGTTAGTCTCGCCCCGGGTGTTATCCCAGGACCCGATTCCGGCGTGAGAATGAGTATGTGTTTTACCGAAAGGTATAGTATAAAATGTGTGTGTGAGAAAATGATACCTTATTCCCAATTACTGTATGCGTATTTATACTACCTGATGTCACTATCTGGTCCCTAAGACTGTTGTACTTCAGGGGACCGTTGGTGTTGTCAGGGCTGACACTGTCTCTGGTGTACCCTCTGACATTCAGGAGAATGAGACGAATTGTATCCAGGCTAGATGCCAAAGGTACTGTCAGGTCAACGAGTCCTTCGGATGGTAGCCTGTCGGTACGCCTTCCGGTAGAGCCTTGAGTCCTTTCGGTAGAGCCTTGAGTCCATCGGTCATTGGACCGATGGACCATATACGTCGTCATGTCCCCCCAGTATCATGTTATTTGTTTTTTACAAGTGACGTGATACTCAGTCTGGTCGTCCGTTGGATCCATTCGGATTAATTGGACTTGCTCTAGCTTCGCGGGCCTCTCCCCAAACAATGGGCCCAAGCCCATTGAGTAGAAGTGGGTTAAGATAGTTTTACCGAAAACTGTGGGATCTTGCCACGTGGCAGGCGCGTCGTGGTTGACGGTTCAGATTCGCCCGCGTTGCTTCCTGACATGATGGGATGTTTCGTGTCCCCACCCTTTTGGCCTATATAAGATGTTTTTACCCCCATTTGTAATTTCTACTTTTTACTCTCGATTCCTTCGTCTTCCGCTTGGCAAATCCTTCGGCTAGTTCAGGTGAGTTTTATCCCACTATTCCTTCGTCGTTTACGTTGCACCTTCTTGTCAATATCCAATGGCTTCTAGCTCCGTAGCACCCACCGGCGATACTGCCCCCAAATCCGATATGCATGTATACTCTTCTTTGCTCTCCGAAGGGGAGCTTGAGCATATTGTCAGCGAGTATGGAATACCGGCTGATTTACATCCTCATTTACCTCCGACGGAATTTACAATGAATAACCTCCCCAACAATGCCATCGGACTTTATGAGCAATATTTTGCGTTTTCAGGCGTCCGGGTGCCCTTTTCCACATTTCTTTTGAGTGTGATCCGATACTTCAAGGTTCACATTTCTCAACTGGTGCCCATCGGGCTGAATAGATTGGTTATGTTCGAGATCTATTGCCGGAGTTTAGAAATTGAGCCCAGCGTAAATTTGTTCCGGGTTTTCTATACATTGAACAAGCAGGGACATTGGTTTTCCTTTCAGAGAAGGACTGGTGGAGAGTCTCGTCCGCGCCTCTTTAAGGAGACATGTTCGAGTCTGAAGAACTGGAAGGATAGTTTTTTCTTGATTGACCGGAGGGTTGTCCCTGATGCCATGCCTTGGAGGCATCCGGATTCGAACGTTTCGGATAATGTCCCAACCGGTGGCTTTGAGGAAGCCGATGTCCGGAGGCTGTGTGAAGGGGTGGTGGAGCTCCGACCGGTTCATTCTGGACTTTTGTTTGAGGTTGGGTTGACCAAAGTTTGGAAGCATTCTAGGTTTCGCGTGGAGTTCAAGGATATTGACAAGAACGGTAATGTAACCGTCTAAGTTTATTTTGCCTTTTCCATGTGATTTCTTTTCTTGTCCGTGACCCTTTTTCCTTCTTGTGTGTAGTTATTACTATGTCTCAGTATCTTCGTTTGAGGTCAGAGCAGGGGTCCCGGTTGGGTAGGGGACGTCCGTTGGTTGAAGGGGAAGAAATGCCTCAACATGTAACTCAACCGTTGAGAGCCGACCAACCTATTCCTGAGACGAGTAGAATTCAAAGGATTGTGGAGAAGGCCGATCCGGAAGTGTTAAAGGCCAAGGAGAAGAAAAGGAAACAGGCGGAGAGGAGACCCACTGGAGGAGTGTCGTCACTACTGAAGAGGAGAAGACAGGAATCTCCTTCCATCGAAGTGCTGTCCAGTCCGGAGAACTCTCAGGATGCTCATTCGGCTTCTCCCGTGAACACTTTGAGGCCGGAAGATATTGTGGATGAGGCTGGGCGGGAAAATGAGGGCAGTCAAGAGGGAGGACATCTATAGGAGGGGATGCTTTCAGTTGAGGATCCTCCGGTTTTCTCGGGACCCACTCCCGATCCTGCCGCCCAAGGTATGCTTTTTAGCTTGGGGAGTATGCTATGTTGTTTGTTATGTTTTTTGTTTCTGACTTCGTTTTCCGCAGGAGCTGAAGTTGGGGTGTCAGGAGTGAATGCGGAGGAGACGGTCCAGCATCCGGCGGGGCCTTACACCGGGGACTACTCAGGAGGTATCCGTCAGCTTCCTTCCCTTCTTCATCATTTTTCCGTTTCTCTCTCTCTTTTGTAAAGACCATTTGTTATTTTTTTTATATAGGTATATTTGGACGAAGGGGTTCTGGGGAACCTTTTATTCCTGGCTGAGGTTTGATGGCTAACACAAGCCTGAATGATGCTGTCCTCTGTAGAGACATGATGTCCAATCTTGCTCCCCCTTCCTCCGCGCCGAACAGGAGGATTAGACAGATGAAAGGGCTCTGTATCGGGGATGGTTTGAGCTGTGTCATGGGTCTCTCGCTGTTGCTGAAGTCTTTAAGAGGTTTGAGCGATTGAATCATCAATATGCGGAACTGTATCGGGCCCATTCTACTTGCTCCGGACTTGAGCCACTGCTTTCCAAAGCTTAAGCTAGCCTTCGCTCCCAAGTTGTCACCAATGAAAAATTAGCCGCTGATCACCAAGCCCTTCGGGAGGCTCGTCAAGGTTGTGATTAAAAGGAAGGGGAACTGATGGCAAAGCTGGAGCGTTTGGAGGCTGAAGTTAAGTTGCTAAAGGCTAAGGATGCGGAGCAGACCGAAAGGATCAGGTCCCTGGAGGAGTCGTTGGGGGAGAAAACGTCGGAGCTAGAGGAGTCTGAGAGAGATGCTTCGGAGTTGAGAAAGAACATGCAGGAAGTTGCAATCAAAGCTGGTCAAGAGGAGATGTTGCGCTTTAATTATGTTAAGGAGTTGATCCCTGCTATGATTCGTAGGTTACAGGGCAGCAAAGAGTACCAGCAGGCCTGGGGGGCAGTATTCAATACTGCAATCGACTCCGGATGGCTGGATGGGGTCAGGGAAGAGCGGACTGAGGAGGAGGTCGAGAGGATTGTTGCTGCTCAGAACGATTTCGATATGGAGGCTGTTCAGGGATTCACTAAGGCTTATGATGCGATGTTCACCCGAAGCTTCCCCTATATTGAAAAGATCAAGCGGTCTTATCATCTCCCTCTGGCAGATCTGATGAATATTCTCCCCGATGTGACGGGGGCCACTCCTGGAGCTGGCACATCCGGAGGATCTTAGTACCGGACACTGTTGTTATCATCGGGCCTGCGTGCCTTGGAACTGATGTACTTGAACAATTTTTATTCATGTCTTTGTGGTAACTTTTTCGTATTTCTATGGTTGTATGTAATTTTGAACAATATTTACTGTTTATATTCAAGCAGAGCCGTCCGTGTATCCGGACGACCATTTTTTATTTCTCATGTTTGCATACTTTATGTTTGTATGTACTTTATGGTCGCCTGTTGGTAAATTTACCTGGGGGCTCATCCCTGGCGTCGTCACGCCTTCGGGGTATCTGCGTGCCGTTCGGGCATATATGCCTCGGCTCTTCCCTTAATGTCTTGGCATTATTCGGGGGTATGCAGTCGCCTTACCGACTGGTACGAGGGCCTTCCCTAGTGTCGTTGCACTTACGGGGGTAAAATAATTATAACTGTTGGGGTTTTTGGGTGCTCGGTCGGAGGTAGCTAATCTCCGCCGGTTGCACCCTCTCCCTTTGCATGAGGCATGGTCATGGGAAAATTTTCCTCCTCCATCATAGGTAGGGGAATATGCCATTACTTGGTGAAAGTAAAAATACAATAGTTCATGCCCGCAGGCTTACATTCCATTTGCTTAACACTTAAAGAAAACACATTTTCAAATTCATGACGTGCCATTTCCGGGGCACTTCTTCTTCGTCCATGGTTTCCAGCTTGTACGAGCCGTTGAGATTTGCTTCCTTGACACTGTAGGGTCCTTCCCATTTTGGTCCCAACTTGCCTTGATCTTCGGCTCTGCTAGCTTCATTTTTCTGGTACACGAATTCTCCCGGTTTGAAAGATACCAAACGTGCCTTTCGATTATAGTACTTTTCGAGCTTTGTCTTATACCTAGCTTCCATCACGGCTGCCTCTTCCCTCCGTTCTTGTAGTAGGTCAAGATTGAGACGAATTTCCTCTTTGTTCTGTTCTTCCATTCGACGGGGGTCTTCTTCCTCGAGACCTTCTCTTATCCTCCTTACCCTGTACGTCGGCATGCCTATCTCTGCCGGTATAACCGCTTCACTTCCATAGGTAAGGCTGAAGGGTGTTTCTCCGTTGCTCGTCTTAATGGATGTCCGGTGTGCCCAGAGAACATTCGGTAGCTCATCCAACCATCCTGCCTTTGCACGCCCCAACCTTGTTTTGATTCCCTCCATCAAGCTTTTGTTTGCCCTCTTTACCAGTCCGTTGGCCTGCGGATGGGCCACGGTTGTGTTAATCTGCTTGATGTTGAGTTTTTCACACCAGTTCTTGAAGGGGTTGTCCACGAAATGTTTTGCATTGTCCGTGACAATGATGGCAGGGAGACCGAAGCGGCACACTATGTTATCCCATACGAACCTTATAACGTCCTTGCCTGTGATCCTTGCCAATGGCTTGGCTTCCGTCCACTTGGTAAAGTAGTCGATGGCGACCAAGATGAACTTGACCTTTCCTGCCGCTGGAGGTAGGGGACCTACTATATCCATTCCCCATTGGTAGAAGGGCCATGGAGCCATGATTGGAGTCAGCTTGGTTTTAGGGAGCTGTGGTACCGGAGAGTGGATCTAGCAGGAGTCACATTTGAGTACTTCGTTTCTGGCATCCCGGTGCATGGAGAGCCAATAGTAGCCTTGCCGCATGGCTTTTGCTACGATCGATCGTGGACCCGAATGCATCCCGCAGGCCCCCATATGTGTCTCCCTTATAACGTAGTTTGCTTGCAAAGGACCCACGCACCTCATCATGGGCACCAGATAGGCTTTTTTGTATAGCACTCCTTCTTCGATGACATACTGGCTGATCTTCATCTATAGAGTACGGGCCTCGTTGGGATCATCCGGCCAGACTCCCTCTTCAAGGCACCGAATGATAGGGGTCATCCAGTTGTCCCCTTCTTCCACCACAATATTATTGACCTCCTTTCCTTCCGTCGACCTTTCTCTTAACACCTCTACTAGCACCTCCTTCGTCAAGTGATCAAAAGCGACGGTGGCCAGCTTACTGAGAACAACTGCCTTTTGATTCTGTCCCCGGGGAATGTTCCGAATGGCAAACTTTTCAAAGCCCGCTATGTACTCCTTTGCCTTCGCCAAGTATTTGATCATGCTTTCGTGGCTCGCCACGTAATCCCCGTTTATCTGGTTGGCCACCAGCTTGGAGTCCACACGAACCTCGAGATCGCTAACTTGCATGCTCCCTGCCATTCGTAACCCTGCCAGTAGCGCTTCGTACTCAGCTTCATTATTGGTGCTTTCAAAATCCAATCGGATAGCATAAGTGAACTCCATTCCTTCGGGACTAATTAGTACAAGACCTGCTCCGGAGCCTTTGTTGTTGGACGCTCCGTCCGTATACAAAAGTCATTTCCCCTCTTCTTTCTTCTTCGCCGCTGGCTGCTCGAAGTACTTGCCATTGCTTTCTCCGATGGGTGTTTCTGACAGAAAGTCCGCCAAAACCTGGCCTTTAATTGCATTCCGGGGCTCATAGGTGATGTTGTAAGCACCCAATTCCACCGTGTATTTAGCTAACTTTCCCGATGCTTCCGGCTTGTTGAGGATCTACTTTATAGGTTGGTCCGTGATTACCTTGATGGGGTGTGCTTCGAAATATCTCCGGAGCCTTCTCGACATGTGCAACAAATAGAGTGCCAGCTTTTCAATCGGAGCATAGTTCCTTTCTGCTTCATTAAGTGTCCGGCTTACATAACGGACCGGCAGCTGTTTTCCCTTCCTCTCGGTTAGCAGAACCGCACTTACTGCCTCCTCAGAAGCTGCAAGGTACATATACAGTGTTTCCTTCGTCATCGGCGTGGTTAGCGAGGGAAGGTCCGTTATCAACTTCTTCATTTCTTGGAACGCCTTTTCCGCTCCTTCCGTCCACCGATATTCCTCTTTGTTCTCCTTAGTAATGTTCTTGAGCGTTTCGAAGAAGGGTAGGGACCTTTCAGCTGAACGGGATAAGAAGCGATTAAGTGCTGCCAGTTTGCCACTGAGGCTCTGCATCTCTTTCAAGGTCCTAGGCGACTGCATGTCCATGATTGCCTTTGTCTTCTTCGGGTTTGCCCGGATCCCTTCTGAAGTTACCATGTACCCTAGGAATTTCCCTTCTTCCATCCCAAAGGAGCATTTTTTGGGATTCAGCTTCATGTTTATCTTCCGGAGGTTGTCAAACGTCTCGGCTATGTCCGCCAACATTCCTTGCTCTTCCTTGATTTTGATGACCATGTCATCCACGTATGCCTCCAGGTTCCTTCCTATCTGCGACTGGAAAGCGGAGTCTATCATCTGCTGATAGGTGGCCCTGCATTTTTCAGGCCGAATGGCATTTTGGTGTAACAGTAAGTCCCTTGCTCAGTGTAGAACGCTGTTTTCTCCTCGTCTTCCCTGGCCATCTGCACCTGATGGTATCCTTTGTAAGCATCCAAGAAACACTTGTACTTATACCCCATGACCGACTCGATCTTCCAGTCGATCTCCGGCAAGGGGTAGTAGTCCTTGGGGCAAGCAGAGTTGATGTTCTTGAAGTCGATGCACATCCGCCAGCTTCCATCGCACTTCTTTACTAGGACAGGGTTGGATATCCAGGTAGGGTACTTCACTGGTCTGACAATGCCAGCTTTGACCCACTCTTCCACCTCCTTTGTGACCGCTAGACTTCGATCCGCCGCTAACATTCGGCGTTTCTGGCATACTGGGTCCACTGAAGGATTGGCGTTCAGCCTGTGCTCAATGATTTTCCTAGGGACCCCCGTCATATCTGCTGGCTCCCAAGCGAATATATCAAGGTTTCTTTGCAGCAGCTCTCTGAGACGTCTTTTGCATTCGGAGGACAGGGTACCTCCTATTATCACGGCCTGTTCAGGAAAGGCTGGATTGATCGTCGTTTCCTCCGTCAGACCCACTTCATTAGTCTTCACTTCTAACTCATCCTGCACAGGAGGATTGGCCTGTAATCTTTCCAACCTTCTACATTCCGAAATGATGACGGAACGAGTGACAAGTGTGGCAATTCCCTGAGGGGTTGGGAACTTCATCATGGAGTGAACTGTGGAAGGTATGGCTCGCAGGATCTTCAATCCGGTCCTTCTTAAGATTACGTTATATGGCGATGGTGCCCGAATAACCGTGAACTTCATTCTGACCTTCCTGTATAGCCCTTCATCTCCGAATGAAACATCCAACTCAATCTTTCCCAGTGGTCTGGTCACCTATCCGGCGAACCCAAGTAGATTTGTCTGTGTCTGCTTCAACCGGGATCTTATCTCCGGAGGCAAGTTGTTGAAGCAGTGTTCGAACATCACTTCCACCGAAGCTCCTTCATCTACAAAAACCCTTCTTACTAGATATCTCTCCATTGTGGCTTCAACTATGAGGGGATCATCCGACACATCTCCCTCGGGAAGAGGGGGAAAAGTTACGGGCACATTCATCCATCTTTCTTCTTGCTCTGATGACTTCCTCTTCTTTCGTTCGGGCCACGCCCGGATCATGTTGATGACCTTATCCTTGGCTCCCGTTTTGTTCTTGGGAGGCTCTCTCCTTCCCTTCTGCCTGAGGTCCCTGATCAGATGATTCAACTTCCCCGACTCCAAGGCCAGCTCTAACTGTTTTTTAAGCTGATAACAGTCATTCGTATAGTGCCCTTTCTCTCCATGATAATCACAGTATTTATCCTGGTTCTCCTTCCGGGGTGGGTCACGCATCGGCTTCGGGGGAGGTAGGCGCAGCTGGTGCTCTGTGGCCAAGATTTCTTTTGGGGGCTTTATGAGTGATTCTAAAGTTAGACGGGGGTTGCTTCGGTTCAGATGATCACCGCGCCGGGGCGAGTAAGGTGTCGACCTGTCACCGTGGCGGTGAGAGCTTCCCCGATCCTTTCCTGAATATCCGTACCGTCCTTCATTCTTCCTATCCCCTCCGTAATTACTTCTGGCAACCCTTTCGTCCTTTCGGAAGGGTCCAGTTGAGGCTCTTCTGGTTGTATCATAATGCTCTCCCCGGGGCAATTCGGTGCTGGCAAAGGCCTCTTCCGACCTTACAAAGTCATCTACCCTAACCATCATCTCCTCCACGGTCTTGGGGATCGTATCGGCAAACCGCTTGGCCAGCTCAGGACATTTACATCCATTCATGAACGAGGAGATCCTCATGATCTCCAGAGCTCCCTGTATGAATCCCGTCTAGGTGGTCCATCTTTCTTTGAATTCAGGCAACGTTTCATTAGCCTTCCTTACTATCTTGGCAATTTCGGTAGGGTCCTTGACACAAGCCTTGTGTAGGGAGAAGCGAGTCTCGAACTGGTCCTTGAAAGCTGCCCATTCGTCTATGCTCCCCGGAGGGAGTCCATCGAACCATCCCCTGGCCTTTCCATCTAAAGTCTGTTGGAACATGCGACACCATACTAGCATCGGCCATTCTCCATGCCCTGCGGCTCCATTGAACCTGTTGAGATGATCTTGAGGATCCGTCGACCCATCGTACAGCTTGATGTGAGTGGGCATCTTATGCTCCGGCGCAGAGAACTCAATGATTCGCCTACTGAATGGAGATTTCAAGACTTCCTTGAAGGGCTTCGATAGATCTTCATCTTTTACTTTACTCCCAGTTACTATTTCCTTCTTCTTATCCGCCGGCTCACCCTTGTCAAGAGCCGTATCGTCCTTAAAATCCAACCATATCGGCTCAACAGTGTCCCTTCGGCTGTTGTGTTCTTTTATCATAGACTTGAGCGCAGTTACATACCCTTCCAACTGCTCTCTCGTCATTGGTGTGGAACTTCCTTCTCCTCCTCCAGAAGTTACCGGAGGTGTCTAACCCGTCATCCTATAGCTCTGGTAGATTGAATGCGGGTCCCACGGATGGCGCCAATGTCGAAGTATTTTTTTGTGAGTTGTTGCAGTTATCTTTCAGTCTTAGAGATAAGCCTTCTAGATACCTGCTAAGATGAACAACGCGTTAGTCTCGCCTCGGGTGTTATCCCAGGACCCGACTCCGGCGTGAGAATGAGTATGTGTTTTACCGAAAGGTATAGTATAAAATGTGTGTGTGAGAAAATGATACCTTATTCCCAATTACTGTATGCGTATTTATACTACCTGATGTCGCTATCTGGTCCCTGAGACTGTTGTACTTCAGGGGACCGTTGGTGTTGTCAGGGCTGACACTGTCCCTGACACTGTCTCTGACGTACCCTCTGACATTCAGGAGAATGAGACGAATTGTATCTAGGCTAGATGCCAAAGGTACTGTCAGGTCAACGAGTCCTTCGGATGGTAGCCTGTCGGTACGCCTTCCGATAGAGCCTTGAGTCCTTTCGGTAGAGCCTTGAGTCCATCGGTCATTGGACCGATGGACCATATACGTCGTCACTAGCTAAGTAGATGACAAATAATCAAATATTATCATCGACAACTCAGTAACACAACACTTTTTCACCACATTACCAGCAAGTTGTAACAAGATCATTAACATCATCATCTAAACATACTTCGAATATATAGACAAACATATCTCATAATAATCGACAACGCAATTATATACGCACAACTGATACTATAAGTCAGTCGATCAAACGTCCGACTTGTGCTCAAAGTTGGTCCACCACACTTTCGTGAGGGCTAAATATGTTACTCTTTCCGTCCCAACATTAACTTTATTTTTTACTTTTTGTTATATAATACTTGATGCAAAATATATAAATGGATTGTGTTTCACATGTATTTTTATTGGTATATTTTTTATCAAATATTATAATAATACGAAAATAAAAAATTAAGATCAAAGTTGAAAAGAAAAAATTAAAACGAACTTATATTTTGAAATAGAAGAAGTACAAAACATGCATCTTTTGAGAGAAGCACATATATTTTTTTTCTATTACACATAATCTTAATATGTTCATGTTTATGCTAAACAAATAAATGCATCTAGGAAAAATCCAAAATATAAGTAGATATAAACGTACTTGTAATATTTTACCTTATCGTTTTCACATTATTCGTGATTTATAGTAGTTGTTCACCGTTTCAAATTAAAAACTAAAGTTTACTGACTTTTCTATCTTTTTCTCTGTCAAATCTTACAAGATTTCAAAATAAGCTGCTACATTTAATAAAACGTTGCATCAAGAACACTTATCTAAAGTTGTATTATGCTGTTTGTAAACATTTTTTTTGATGGAAAGAATTAACAGCTCTCACTTGTCCACACATCCCTTGCTATCCACACACACGATCTAACTTGTAGATATGGATTGCTAGATAAAAAATGAGTATCTGTTTAGACAAAGATTTGTATGTTAAGTCTGATTGACTTTTCTCATATAAAAAACCAGTTCACGCTTGCGTTTTTTTTTTTTTTTTTTTTTTTTTTAACTGGTGGATCATATATTAACTTTCAAACAAATATAATCTATCTATGCTAATTGCTATGACATTACCAAAGCTACCAGAAAGACCATATTTGAAATACAAACTACATCACCATGCATAACATGAAACATTTAACCTTTACTAAGCTGGTGATCCATCTGGTTGCTGGTGTGAGAATCAATGGCCTTAGTTCTCACATAAACATTTATGCAAATGCGTGGTAGTTCTCACATAAATATGTCGCTCTATACCTAGAAAAAAACATATAAAATATGTAAAAATTCAAACTCATAGCCCTAAAACAAACAAATAAAAATATGTTTTATTCTCTCATCTATAAACCTACAAAGCAAACACAGATAAAATTGTTTATACACACAAAATGATTAACAATAATACTGAAGCTAGTTTGATATGTGATGAATTAGGCTGGACGCATTCGTGGGGTTTCGATCGGTTGGGCAACAAAATTTTCCATCCTCAACCGATGTGAACATCGGTTGTCTCGACTGTGGGAGTCGGTTGCAACATCGGTCGTGGATCAAAATTTTCGAATATCGGTTGTTTTTTCGCTCGATGTTAAACGCTTTCTATTCCCTTCCCAACGTATACATTGAATACATATTTAAGAAAATGACCAAAAAAAAAAAAAAAAAAAAAAAAAAAAAAAATCAAACCAATCTTACCACTCTATAAATACCAACTTCACCTCAAACACACTTCTTAACACACAATTTCAAACACAATTCAAACTCAAAATACTTCTCAACACAAGATTTAATATGGCTTGCCGTCTCCCCCATTCCGTTGAAGATATGCAAGTGTACGTTCAAAATCAATGCAATAACGACGATGAGGCTCGAAAAAACGCTATTATAAGCGTCATCGAATTGTTTGACCAGGGAAAGGCGGAGAAGGAACAAATGAGAGAAAACTACAAGAGTTGCAACGACATTACTCCTGAACGAAAAGCTGTGATAGACAAATTTTTGAAAGATCAAGCCCACAAAGATCGCGAGGTTGCTGACAAGTTGTGGCGGTGTGTTCAGAAGATAACGAACAACGTCAGCACCAAATCAATTGGAGCTATCGGGAGAACAAAAACGATGGTGTTGGTGCATCAACTTCGACTACCAACTTCGAGCTACCGGGGGAACCTCTGCTAGACGAGGAAGATTTGGCTCGCTTCGAGGGATTTACCGGTTCTCGTACTCCCTCGTATGACTCTGCATGCGGGGAGCATTCAGATTAGATTTATGATTTATGTATTTCGTATTGTTTTTATTTAGAATTGTAACATTTTAATTATTAATGAAATTTTAGTTTATGTTAAAAATGTTTTTTTTTTTAAAAGAAGCTTGGGTCATCGACTGGGGCATCCGGGTCGTGTCAAGTCGCTAGAGAGAGAAAGCTGACGTGACGCTGGATGACCCAGGTCGTCCCAGTTCACGACTGGGACCAGCCTTAAATATTTAAATCCTTGTATAAAAGACAAGACTCAAACAAAATAAGTAGTTGGCCCACCTCCATGCCTCTCCACCTTTGTGTAGGCATGCATTTCATGATCAATAATGTCTTTTTCTTAAATTTAAATATATATTTCTTTTTCTTTTGAAAAGGTTTGAAAATCACTTCCATGATAACTACTCAATTTGTCTCAAACTAAATATTTGCAAGAGATTATACAATTTATCTATGTTAGTTATTCGGGGCTTGGGGTATATCAGGGGATTTCAAAGTATTCACATGTTAAATTCTTTTTAATATTGTACTTGGTATGTCAAATTAAGAGATTTAAAATTTCATAGATTGATAAAATGTAAAGAATTAGAATGTTTTCAAAAAATAAAAAATTTCAATTCAATTAGAAACACTTTTTTATAAAAGACAAATATACCCCCTTTTTTTTCTTGTTTTTTAGAGTCAAAGTAAATCCATCACTCATTAAAATATTGCAATAACATATATAAGTACAGTACTATGAATTTCTAGCAACCAACTATGTGAAGGTATTTTAAATTTGGAAATTCTAAAACTTCAAGAATTGAAATTTCTCAGAATTTGAAATTCCGAAAATTTAAATTAACAAACCAAACGCACATAGGTTTCTTCTTAAGATGAGAGATTACTTACATATCAAAATTTTCTACATATTAAAGGATAAATTTTAGCCACTCATTTTCTAATTGACAAAAAGAGGAAGATGAATTAATATTATAATTAAAAATGCAATTACACCCATCTTTTTATAACTTAAATATCGCATGAACCGTTAATCGTTAACCAAAACAAATTATACCATTGCGATGAATATTTTATTATCTTTTTATATATAGACACTTTCATATACTTTCGACGAAATGAAAGTTTTTATTTTTTTCACGTTTTCTTAGTATTGAAATTCACATATTATATCTCAGGTGATTTAACACTAATTTGAAAGTTCGAACACTATACAACTGTATTAAAATTGACATAATTATTTGTGTATAAATTAAATATTTTTCATGCTTTGTACGATGCAAACCACATATTCATAGCTTTCATAACATATAACACACATTGTATATCAAGTTTTAGATTAGAGAGGTTTATTTATGAAACATGTATAATCACATGTGATATAGATCACATGTGTTTAAATCAAGTGTGATTTTATGTATTTTGTCCAACTTTGACGAATTAACTGCCCTAATCTATAATTCGAAATATAATGTGTTATGTATCATTAGAAACTAATGAATGTCTAGTTTCCAGTAAAAAACAATGAAATTTTTAGTATTTTGTAGAAAAAATTATGTTCATTTTACTATAGGTTTTAATGCTCGAACATAAAAAGTAGTGTTGAATCATATGTGAGTTATTAAGCAAGTTTCAACAATGTAAAAAGTAAGAAAAGTATAACGAAAAAAAAAAAGTGAAAAAAAAGTTTGTCGAAAGTATAGCAAAATGTCCGTTTATGGATAAATAATTAAATGCTCGCCACGATAGTATAAATTTTCTTTTGCCTAAATGTTAACAGTTTATGAAATATTAATTTGTTAAAACGAGGGGTGAAATGAATGACTATAATTGATCTATAGCAGGGTACTCACGCATTTTAGTGGCGGGTAACCTGTGATGAAAGTCCAGGCACCAGCAAAATAACAATGACGAGCTGCTTAACTTGAGAAAAACAGGAAGATAATGATCCCGGTAAGGCCCCGTGCACCCGTTTTTACCGGTTCGTACGGTCCTCACATGTTCGTTTTTGGACGACTTCTATTGGCCAGCCGAACCGGTGGCGACTCAGGTTTCTGGTTGAACCCGTTGGTCCGATCTGGTTTTTAAAACCATATGTACCGTCAACTTTTTTTGCATATAAATTTTATGAAGTTTTATGTATTTTATCAGTTTGCGATATGTATAATAACATGTATTTTTCATTTTAGATGAGTTTTATAAATAACATTTATTAAAAGAGTTGAAAAATCAATAAGTAGTTATGGTTATAAACGGTTTTATTTTCTTATATTAAATTACATTGTATTTTTTTAAAACATGTTTACAAAAAGTGCTTTAAAGTGTAATAAACTAATAACTAATGTCATTATAATTATACTTATTAAAATTTGCATTTATATATGATAAATATGTTGCAAGATATTGATTTTATAGCAAAACTAACACAATTGCATAATAAATAAGTGCGTTGGCTTAATATTGTAAGACTTTTATTTTGAAAAATCTTAAATATTTTATAATGTAGCAACGAATGATATGTGATTAATAAATAAAGTTAAATAATTTTTTAATAACTAATATCTTAAAAAAGACAAAATGCAAATCTCTGGATCTTGTACCATTTCTTTTTGTTTATATTAAACAAAGGGAGGTGATATGTACACCACTAAAAAGTGGTGTGCACACCACTAAATGCACTACTGATGCATACAGTACAACACAGTGATGCACAGTTTAGTGGTGTATGGCAAAAAGTTTTGGTGTACAAATCACCTCCCTTAAACAAAGGGTTGAGTTATTCTTACGGGGGCTATATTTTTATATATACCCCCCCTATGTTTTTTGTGTTTTTTTTTTTTATTTTTTTTTATTTTTTTTTTATTTTTATAATTTTGTTTATATCAAAAAGCTATAAACCTCAAAATGCGGAACTGTAAATATAAAGTTTAATAAGCCAAACGCGTAAAACTGTCAAAAATACGGAACAGAAACTGACAAAAAACTGTGTTGTACTGGAAAAAGCGGGGAGACAAAGGGAATATTCCCTTGTCAGGCTATGTGTAGCCACCGTATGAATAGTATGACCCTAAACAAAAAGTGACCTATATCCGCATCGCAAAAATACACAGGTAGAAACTTATGAGCTCTACTAGCTCTCTGACTCTATAAACTGCACTTTTCTTTCCCGCCGCCCTTTTACCCCATTTTTCTTGCTTGCTATGAGCGTGACTGCTATCATGAACGGTCTTTCGAGCGAATTTCACAGTTTACATTTTTGCTATAAATATTAGGTTATCTCCATCCATCTGTTCGCAAAAGTCAATCAATTTATATTCGTAGGGACAAACTTTGCAGATGTGATGTGATATAGATACCCTCCCTATATTGTCACATCATAGGGTTTTAGTCAAACCGTATAACCCGTGATGCACACCGTACAAGCCAGTGATGCACCCAATCATTGGATACCCTCTCTATAAGAGGGTGTGGATAACTTGTCCCTTGCAGATTCATTTATGTTATATGCTAACGTTGGTCTCATATGCGGGTTTTTTTTTTTTGTCTTTTTATTTGTCTCAACTATCACCATCCCTTTTTATTTGTCTAACCAACTTTCTAGTAACGCAAAAGATGATGGAAAACCCTCATACGAAAACCACATTAGCAGATATTAAAAAAATTGCATTATTAGTTTTTAAAAGTGTGAACTATGTGACTTTACTACCAAAAAAGATAATAATAAGAACGTTTATGACATCAATGTAAACTTTAAAAAATTTGTAAAGCACGTAAATGTAAAAATTGATGTATTTTATAAGGAATTGGTTATTCAAACAATGGATTATGACATCCTCTTATTTATTTATTTATTTATTTTTATTTTTATTATAAAACTAAAAAATAGACAATAAAATAAAAAATACAAAACAACAAACTATATAAAACTATTTTATACCGTCAACAAAGTGGTAAAACTGAGATAAGAGGGTGACACTATCTTCTATCAGTGTACAATAAGATCATGAATTCGTAAAGTGATGGTTCTTGTTTAAAAAAAAATGGTGAAAGTTATTGGTACGCAACGTATTTTTTCAAAATTACACATCTACGCAATATACTTTGTTAAGGGTCAAAGCTAGCTAACATATTTTCAAATTTTTTTCGATCTAGCTAATATGACCTGTTGGTAGTAGGTTACCAGGTCACCTTTGCTAAAAATTTGCGCAGTTAGTCCTCTAGGACTAACGACCGTTAGCTAGATGATAACGACGGTTAAAAAAAAAAACTTTTAAATTTTTTTTCTTAAAATCTACTTAAAATATTTTTTTTAATTCATAATTTTTATAAAAAAAAAAATAGTTAAAAAAAAAATCGATTTTTTTTTTTAAAAACGTAATTTTTTTAAAAAAACGTAATTTTTAAAAAAAAAAACGTCAAAACGTAATTTTATAAGTTTTTTTTAAAGTTTAAAAAAAACGTAATTTAAAAAAAAAAAATTAAAAAATTACGTTTTTTTAAAAAAATTACGTTTTTTTTTTTAAAAAATACGTTTTTTTTAAACTATTTTTTTTATAAAAATTATGAATTAAAAAAAATATTTTAAGTAGATTTTAAGAAAAAAAAATTAAAAGTTTTTTTTTTTTTTTTTTTTTTAACGGTCGTTATCATCTAGCTAACGGTCGTTAGTCCTAGAGGACTAACTGCGCAAATTTTTAGCAAAGGTGACCTGGTAACCTACTACCAACAGGTCATATTAGCTAGATCGAAACAAATTTGAAAGTATGTTAGCTAGCTTTGACCCTTAACAAAGTATATTGCGTAGATGTGTAATTTTGAAAAAGTACGTTGCGTACCAATAGCTTTCACCAAAAAAAAAAGATTGGCACCATTTTAATCTATGGACCTACAAACAACAACATTTTACAATATATTCTACTAGCTTCATAGCCCGCCCGAATGGGCGGGCTAGCTTCATGTTGATACATGTTGAATTCTAAATGTATGTAAAGCAACAGTGAGTAGCTTTTAAAAGCTTAAAAATGAGGCAATATTGCCGGTATATATATCATGTAACCAAATGTATATAATACTCCCATGTTAAGGGGTATATAGAACATGTTTTAATAAACTTTAGTTCTAGAAACTTGCTTAAAAACTCGCAACAATAACCTTCTATGAAGGGTTCCGCTCTCAAATTCAGACTCATGACAATTTGGATAGAAATTGCGACCTCTAAGTCCAATACACCCTTTGCTAGTTGTATTGATCTTTTATGCTTACTCCTGTTAGAATACACCAAATAAAAAAATAGATTAGAGTCTCGACACAATAGGACAAATATCTCATGGAATCATGTATGATCATTCTAATTTCTACACATGTCATTGTTTAATTCGTATTTCAACACTTAACATGCCAAAATACACAGAGGGCCATCATTGTTTAGTGAGAATGCAACCAAAATTTTGTTAATCAAAGTTCAAAACACATACCTTTATGTAACTAATGTGTGTGTGTGACTGGATATCTTGTTATGGAGCTGCTGGTGCGTCTGCTTGGACCTCTTGTTCTTGAGTTGCTACAATTGTTTGATCTGTTTTGCTGAAATTTATAAGTAGTCAAGAGAGTTACTCGGGATTGTATTCAGTGGTTTATCTCATTATGTTTGTGAGGATTTGTCAATCATGTTTAACGTCAAGACACACTTTCAACAAAATTAATAAGTAAAAAATAAGAAATGCAATGAAACTACACATGATAATGGATAATCCTAGCAAAAGATTTGGTTCCAGTAACATGAGACTCCAACAGCTTGCCGCGAAGCAATTTCTTCTTCTCACTTTACGCCTGTCGATGTTAGATATTACTACTGTTCTCGTCACAGTTATGAAACTATTAGCATCTTCACATGAAGAAGATGTCCAGCTGCAACTGTGATATTTGGAAACTATGGTGCTCCACTTCAGGTTGTTGCTTATGCACATCACCAATAGACAAAATATGTAACCTTTTCCGCATACTGTTTGTGAAAGCATTTTAAATGTAAGCGATAAGAGTAACTTAGATTATTATATTAACCAAGAATTGTGTAAACTGATTATAAGTATTACTACATCCTTTCTTGACAACCAATCGCACCTGTTGTCAAGAAAAAGATGTAGTAAACCATGATTAGCGAAAAAGAGCAACAGGTCAAGGCGTCAAGCCTTAATAAAAGGCTACTGATACTCGCTGGGGGATATACGTTCAGTCCTTCAACCAATGTTTTACACTATAATTACTATTGCCTACTTCGTGTAAGAATATAATATTTGTAGTTCTATTTATTTCATAAACCTTGTTATATTTTATTAAAATGGTTGTGGTCCTAGATTATTAGATTATTAATAATCGTAATTTATTTTCGTATGGAGCATCCTGCATGAAGGGATAGCTTAGAAACATAGGAATAAAGACATGTTTTCAAATATGAATATTATACAACATAGATTTTTGATAAAGTGTGTTTCTTATTTATATAGATAACGATTACTCACCGGTTTTGTTCCAAGGAAGTTGATGACCTCCTTAGTTCTAGCGTCTCCAAATACAAGGTCCTGTTCAAGTTGTCACACTTCTTTAAGCCCCACTCCCTAATAACTTTGATAATCTTCGAAGCAATCTGAGTCAATAATATCCATACATAATCAAAACAATTGCTTAGATAATTTCTTTTTTTGCTCAGTGCAATCTATGGAACAATTCCAAATAAGGTTTGCAATAATTGGAACAATGGGAATTTCTATAAACTTACATCAACATAGAGGGATAGTTTATCGATCTGTTCACTATAATGTGACAATGCTTGGACCATCTTTTGCAAGTCTCAATTAGACAGCTCACCACCTCCTGTAGACACAAAAATAAAATATTTGTAATCAAGCTTTAAAAATTGGTTGTACTTACATGTGCTTCAAGGGAAGTTAAGCTGCATGAGGGAGGGCAGACCTGATAAGATAATATTTTGTAGACAATATAAAGTTTCAAATTTTCCTTTTTATACATAATATTATACTACATATATACCCCTACAGCATAAACAATATTTTTTTTCACCAGTTAAGTTGCAACTAATGAACCTCTATGAGCTAAAATGCTCCATTGCTCTGAGCAAACCTTGAAAGCTATACACATCTGTACTTTGGCCTTCTTTTCTCAGTATGCTTGCAAAGTATTGACAAGCTAGATGAATAAATTTCTTGGTAAAAAACTAAAACCTATATTCTAGTAAGCAAATAAAGAATCTCAAAGTTGAATCAATATATATATATATATATATATATATATATAAATTGTGGATAATATTACCTCAATGATGCCACACCGTAAATATAGATTTTCAACAGCCGCTAAACACTCAAATAGGTTAGTAATCGTGGAATCATCACTACTTGCGACAGTACCAAACTCAATTTTCTGCAGGACACAATATTCAGAATTTCGGATAAGTTATGAAAGTTAATGAATATGGATATTCTACTTTACGAATAATTTACCATAGTCACGGTCTTAAGCATTGGACATAGCTCTCTCTGATTCCAAGCCCACTCACTGAACCTTCTCGTCCATGATTCATCAGGTCCTGTTTTCAGGAACTCCCGGGTTTTAGAGTCACACTTTTCATGGACTCAGGTTTCAGAATCACACTTTACCCTATTAACTTTCATAACATGAACTTTCATTCAGATACTACATCAGGTTCAGTGACTCTGAATCAAAGTTTCAGGTTTTAACGTTCGGTGTGAGCACTTGTTTTCAGGGCCCCGGTTTCAGAGAAACATTCAGATTCAGTTTCCATGTTTTCACGGAGTTGGGTTCAGAGACTCCACGGTTTTCAGGGACTCATGTTTACGGACTTCCATTATCAGAGACTGCACTAATCCTCTAATTTATATTACCCTTTGAAACATAAAATACTAATACTAAGATATCTTTTTATTTATTTAGCTACTATTGATGTAATGTTGTTACCTGAACTATACGCAGAATAGACAAACCGAGAAACCTCTCTGATCTCTATTTGTACAACTCGGCATCTTCTACTGTCAGCATCTGACTTTCTCCTTGATACCACTGCAACACTTATGGTTTCTACGGCACCATGTACCCCCTGAAAACCGTCACTGGACGGTCACTGCACAATGCAGAGTTTCATATTTAGCCCTGTCAAAAATTATACTCTCAATATGTGATATTGATACTCCCTAATTTATTTTAACACAATTGTAAGTTAACAAGTATGAATTTCAATTTATGTCCGATTCAATTTCAATTTCCTGTAGTAAATCTCAGATGGAGAGTGAATTGCGGATATCTTTTTCTGCAACAAAAATTATAAACATTGGCTTATTGTAAAGACACATATCAGGCAAAGATTTTTATCCCAAAAAGATAAAGTAAATGGTTTTATAATACAGTAATAATTCTATATAGGATTACTTATATACCTACTCACATTCCTTCATCCGATTGAAGCATTTGGCCAAATAACATAACACGAATAGAGCATTGTTGAAATTGACTAAAACAATAACAATAACATGAGTCCAACATTATGCACATGATTCAGAAAAACATTATTTATTAAACCAATAAGGATCGTTAATGATGTACATATAGAATTATACGAACCTCATCATAAGTGAGAGGGCCATGGCTCTTTGGTTGTTCAGCTTCTTTCTCATCTACTTTGTATTTAACAATTTCAGATGATACAAAATCTAAGTGACTCGACCATTTCATTGCCATTACCCATCTAATGTTCCCTGTATATTCAAAATCCATGTTCATTAACCTTGTAAAAATAAATTGACTTTTTTTTTTCATTAATTTAAAAGCTCGGGATGGAAGGAACTTACCTAGCATGTTTATATCACAATGTTGATGAACTTACACTTCTGATAAACTTGTGTGGATTGATTCTGGGCTTGGTTTTTTGCTAATGATGCAAGTAGAAGAATTTGTCTTGAAAACAAAATGATAACTCAAGCATTAGATAAAGCAAAGTCGTTGTATATTTAAAGCAAACAATTATGGTAATTACCACTACAAAGGGCCTATTAGTTGAAGATACATATACCTGATGGATAAGAGGACAAAGGGCCTATTAGTTGGATTCTCAAGCGTTGCTTTCAAAGCACCGACCTTTCAGATTCTCCCAAACCTACCTGCATAATTACCACTACAAATCATTCCACAAAATATCAAGCCCACTGAATTGGTAATCAATATGCAAAAATAGAAACTAATATTATAGTCACTCAGCTATACCCAGTTCCACCACCTGCAAATCACACTAATCAATTTGCTCACATCTCATCGAAAACATATTCACCTACCTGCTTGTTAAATGCAACCATTTGAGCTCCATGGTTCCAACCATCGAATAGATTTTGGTTAGATGAATCAAGTTGTGTTCCCTTGGGTATACCCTTAATACATTCCTCTGTGTAAATCTGGAACAATAATCAGGTATCAAGAATCAATGAACAGTGAAAAGATTTTCAAGGCTAAACCGTCAATAATGGCAAATTGCATTTAAATGCACTATGTAACAAACTTTTGTCAAACTTATATATTCGATAATTACATGGAAAATTTGCATATAATAAGATGACTCTAAGTTATATGCACTGCTAATTGTCCAATGTGGTAATACATACACTATCATAATTTGTATAACACTTCAAAATTTACAAATATGGTTTAAATATTTAAAAGCACGGTCAACAAACTCAGGATAAGGAATAACTGCAACTAATCTTGACTAAAAGGGTATTAACTCTATAATGCAAATAAGTTTCAACTATTCAATACCTGGTAAATGTAGTTACGAATCTCGAGTAATCGAAGGTCTGCATCTCTATTAGACAATTCATTCTGTACCACGGCACATTGACGACTAAGCTATTAGCAGCCATGTGCTAAACCCGAGCCACTTACGGCACGATCCACCAACAGGGATAGTTCCTTAGTACTTCCATCCTTAGCATAAGATCCAAGGTTTATCTAAGCAATCATGAGTAGACATCAATACAAAGGAACATATAAAATAACTGAATTACAAATCAAATAAAACACAACCAAGCGAATTCTATGGATGCATGTATTAAAGGGCCTATTAGTATAAAATCGAGTAATTTATTAATAGCCAAAACATAGGTTAATAAAAAGCAAATAAAGAATCTCAAATAACATATAAAATCGAGTAATTTACCTGAATTACAAATCAAATAAAACACAACCAAGCGAACTTCATCACATCCGCCAAATCGCAATAAATTATAAATTCTAGCAATTCAATTTACATTCATCAATAATTGTCGTACGAAAATCATATGGAATTATAATATGCGTTTTGTTATTTGGGGGGATTTGAATTTGGAAAGGCCGAGTGAAATGGGGATGGATTTGAATTTGGAAATGCGTTTTGTTTGACCGGCATTGAAGAGGAAGTTATTTATTAAGGGAAGTCTGTTTTGATACTTTGTTTTTGGTGAAGATGGTAAGTGTTTATCTTAAATATTAGTTTGGGAATGCAATTTCTATCACAACTAATGGCTTGCTCCACTGGTTGAGGTACTCGTTAACTGTCCAACAGCCCAGGGTTCAATCCTCAGCTAAGACAAATTTTTTACATATTTAAACGGGAATAGTGCCATGTCACTAAAGCCATGTCATCATTATAGTGCCATGTAAGCATTAGTGACGTGTCATGTTTAGTCCCATATATATATATAGATTTACTCGCCGGCTTTCATCTTCGGCTACCTCATTCACACCATCCATATAGTGTTGTTTTCTTCAGCCACTTTCATAAACATTTCTTTACTTAATACTACTAAAGCCTTATTTCTTTTCTACTTATTGAGTGAACCCAACATCTTATGTTATCTTTATGGGAAGACAAACAAAAAAAATTCTTTTTTTAAATAAGTGGCTAAAATGATATTAGTCCAAACCACTTAATTTCCCTTTAAGTCTTTTTTTTCTTTACTTTTGTTAAATCACTTCAGACACACTTTCCTATGTTAGTTTTTATAAAACTTTAACAACCATAAAGTTTAGGGTTAATTACAGTGATCGGTCATGAACTTTCAAAATTTTTTAATGTTAGGTAACGAACTTTCAAAAATATTATTATCACTAATAAAACTTGATGTTACCTTCTATTATAGGCCATATGACCGTTTCACCATATGTGGGCTCATATATGACCACATATAACCAAACTCCTTTGCCAATACCAAAGAATTAATTGTTAAATTACATCTTTCGTGCTCAACCCACTAATGAAACTGTTCCTTTGTAGCAAATCTTAAGCATCAGATGAGTTTTGTTCCTTTTTTGTATTCCTAATCCAAATCAAAACCCCATCTGCTGCTGCTACTCTTCTTGTATTATTCTCACACAAACACTATAGTCCCAGTAGCAGCAGATTCCGATTGACTGTGATCAGGTTTCCAAATCCGTGCCATCCAACCTCACCACCACCTCAATTTCATCCAAAACAACGTTACACAATCCATCAGTCCTAAATAGTCCCTTATTCCACTTATATTTACCAATTCATATGTATGTTTTGTTGAGTTTTTCATTATTAATTTTCTTTATGTGGCAGTGGTTTACTACATTTACGACAAGTGTTATCTTCTCCGGCGACCCTCCACAACAATGAATTAAACGAATTCCAGTTCAAGATTAGTCGTTTGTACTCATTGTAATCCAACAACTACAATACCCACATCAATATACGCATTGCAACTTTTAATATCACAAACCCGCAAATTTCACCATGAACATATTTGTGTTTCGGTCTGTGGCGACATATTTGGGTGTAATCTAAAAGGCTAAAATTTCACTAAGAATAGCAAATTTCATTATTGGTGAAATTAACGGGTTAAGATTTGAGATGTTTATATTTGTGTTTCGGTCCAAGAAATAAAGCCAAGAACATATTGCATATGGGGTTTTGATTTTGATAGAAGAAAATTATGAAGAAGGAATTAAGGTGGCATTTGGTTTGTGTAGATTTGATTGAAATTGCGTTCTTGAAATAAATGGGTAGATCTTTGATGTTGATGTATTCGTATGGTTCAAGAAAAATAATGATAAGTTTGTGTTTGGTAGTTATATTAAAAGAAGAGAGAAGTGAAACAAGACATGTTTAGTATAATGGTAACCGGTTTCACCGGTTACAAGTTGCAAAGATAGACCATATGAGTAACATTGGAACACATTCAATAAGTTTGATTGGTGATAATAATATTTTTAAAAGTTCGTTACCTAACATTGAATTATTTTTAAAGTTCACAGCCAATCACTGGAATTAACCTTAAAGCTTATTTAGTTCATATCATCATATGTTGTTAGTGGCGAATGATAAACTTTATGCTAGGCATCTATCTTAGGGTTTCACACATAACCTTAACGTCGTCTTAAGTTTTTCATTCATATCAATCTTATTTCTTATCATGTCTAACTTTTTTTAAGTTTTATTTTCTATTTCTCTACTCGTACTCGTGCCATATCGACTACACATAAGCCCACTCATTTACAATTCTTTATTTACATAAAAAGGCGTCTCAATCTATATCTATGTAAATAAGGAATTATAAACTTATAGTTCGGCGATTTATAATTTCTTTATTTAAATGAAAATGCGTCACAATCCATTTAAAGAAAGATATCATAAATCATCCTACTTACGCATTTCCGACATAACATTCATACTCCTATTACTCATTCTTTCTTTTCTTACTTCACACTTATTGACCAAAAATTTGATAACTTTCCACTTTTACATATCTCATTTCTCACCTTGGATCCATCCCACTATAACATATTCCCGGAGGGACTAATACACATGCTAAGGAAGCATGCAATCTTTGCCCATGAAGGCAAATTACTTATCCCGAAGGATTTCTATAACACTTACTTGGGGCTATAACACATCCCGTAGGATTAATGTAACATATCCCATAGGATTTGCTATAACTCATCCTGTAAGACTTATTATAACGCATCCCGTAGGATTCACTATAACACATCCCTCCGGAGGATTTCTGTAACGATTAATGTAACGCTTCACCGAGTCATCTGTAACAATGTATTGGATCCAAGCCATTAACACTTTAACAATTTTACACATTTTATCATTCGTCTACCTTATCATAAAGTACTTTTACCATTTCCAAATTCTCATTGCCTTAAGCAATTTCAACGCAAACTTACACGTCCATCATAATCTTAATTTTAGACAAGATCTATATGATGCTTGTCCATTTTACAATTTGCACATTTTTTTATGTATTCTCACAATTCTCTTTTACTTTTACCCGTCAACCCCTAGTTGGTCTCATTCTTCACTTTTACTATCACTTTATTTTAGTCTACTCGACTTTTTAGGCATATAAACCTTACATTAGTTTACCCTAGAACACTTTCATTAATCTCATTTATCCATCAAACACATTCCCAATATACCAACATGATTATATTCATGTTTTACAATCTATCTAGCACATTTTATATCAGTTACGATTTCTAGCGCACCCTTCTCCTGCATAGCTTCTATTCATCGCATTTATACACATTTCGATATCACTATTTACTTATCATGTTTTCTATACTAAATGATTCATCACACTTTAACCATTCATTTAAATATTATGCTTACAAGCATCTATTCGCATTACATCTATATTTTTCATCAAAGAAACTCTTATATAATTAATACATCTATGCATCCTCACGTCTAAAATCACATATTTCTATCATGTATAATCTAATATGCATTCCTATGCATCTTTCTTAGCTCAACATTTCATAAAGCCATGCAATCATTCACATTCACATAGCACTTAGACTTCTAATAACCTTCTATACACTTTACATTACACACACACACACACACACACACATATATATATATATATATATATATATATATATATCAATATTTACACTTAACATCTTTTCAGCAAGTGATTAACCTTCTTAACCACAATCAAAGTCATTTAGTCTATGGCAAAAATAACACACTGTATATTTAATTTATGTCTAAGCATCATCATTATCTTAGCCGCAAGTACTAATTCTACCTTATAACTAAGACATTCATATTCCGCACTACTGTACACTTACGACTCACACATCTACAAGTGATCTAAGTTTAGGCAACCTATAATGCAACCTAATTCACTTAAACCAAAGCTCTGATACCAAGTTGAAACACCCCAAACCAATTTTGGTAAAAAGTTGCGCAAAGGACATGATTGGAAAAGACCTTTTGTTACCAATCAAGGACTTTGATATATTTTTATTTAGATCCAACTCCCGAAAGTAATTTTAATTGAAACTAGACTCAATTCCTTTCCAACGATAGGTGGCACGACTTCTTTGAACTTACGGTTGATTTTAGAGATAAGTACCAAAAAGTGCCAAAATCTTTTTGGTAGTCCCCTTTGTGGTCAAATTTTTCTTCAATCTCCAAAATGGTCATGCGCAGCCACTCGACTGCGCAGCTCCACCAGAAACATGACACGTGTCATAAGTAAAGTACACTTTTTACTTTTTAATCTATCCAAATAACCACCAAATTTGCGCAACCGACGGCTACTCAACTTACTTTTACTCGACTTGCATTTTTCCACGTGCAAAAAGTACAAAAGGTAAAAAAAAAAAAAAGGTACAAAACTACTTTTCACTGTGTACCTTCTTCTTTCTTTTCCAATGCACCTGGAAACCCGATCGGCAATAACCATCGTATCATACACAAGACTTAATCGATACATGATTATCAATCCAAATGTGATTATCATTCTCAAACTTAAACACAAACACAAACACAAAACAACATATATTGTCGCCGATTGAGTTGATAGGATTTTTGTTTATTTCCAATGGATTCATCGTTTCATCGTGTTGATGTAAGTATCATATTTAGATGTAATAAATGTTTAATCCTTTAGTTAGGTTTGGGATTGTTACAGATCAGATTGTACTTTAACGATCAAGTCTTTTGGGTATATCAATTTTGGTTGAAAATAGTTGGTATCTTGTATTTTTTGTACCAGTAACACAATATACCCATGAAGACTGAATAATCTTGTAGCTAGTATCATGTATAAATTAGTTTTATTTTTAATATTTTGTTTTTTGTTAACCTAGGTTTATGATTCGAAGGTTAGTTTGAGAACTAAGCTACACCTTCTGAAAACAATATCCAAAAAGTTGGCTGAAAAAAAGGAAAGGTATAACAAGTTTAAAAGTAGTGTTTTTGGCCCTTGGTTGGATATTAGAACGGAGGACCATGATAATCTTGTCCTGAATTTTTTGCTTCAACACCAAAGGGATATCAAAGATGCTACTACTGATACGCCTTTTATTTTTGATATTGGTCACAATACATTAGAGTTTGGTAGGAGGGAATTTTGTTTGTTAACCGGTTTCAAATTTGGAAATCCTTCTTTAGACCATTTGAGTGAGAGCGTCTCAAATTTCCATAACCGGGTATTTCCTACTCTACCAAGAATAAAGGGTGAAGATCTTAAAGCACTTCTTGAGACGGATAAGGATTTTAAAAAGCTATCTCATGATGATTCAGTCCGTGTTTGTCTGTTGCTGGCTTTAGAGTATGTATTCATGGGTAACGAGCTTAGGCACGTTATACCCTATGAGATTTTGGCTCTAGTGGATGATTTGTCTGCTTTTTATGCTTTCCCTTGGGGACAATATATTTGGGAAGAGCTTCACCTTAGGGTGTATAATGTTGATTCAAGACACCGTAAGGATATTTTGCAAAAAATTGCAACACAAGGGAAAAAATACAAGCCTCAATATTCTTTGAATGGATTTGTTTTCGTCTTTAAGGTTTGCATGCTTTTCTCATTTATTGCTTGTCTCATGTATTGCTTGTCTCATTTATGTCAATGCAGTGTAAATGTTGACCCAACCCACCCATACCATAAATGTTGACCCAACCCAGCCTTTAGTATCTAAATGCTATGTTTGACTCCCCAAATCCACTTTTAAGTTTGGTTTGAATCAACTATATAGTGCAACTGCATTGTTATCAGAATATGTGGTCATATGGAATAGAATACCTCATTTATTGTGACGTTTATATGAATCTAATAACATAATGCAGTGACGCAATTTTGTCTGACTTTTGAAGTACACAGATTTTATCCGAAACTCTTAGATTAGAAACAGATGCTTGACTAATAGTTGCTGAAACGCAACATGTTCTTATTAAGTGCAAACTTGTAGTTGAAGTTTGATATATCTTTGTTACGTTCGCATATACAAGTTGTTACAGATCTAGTTTTAAAAACTTTACATATCTGGTTATTGGACATTAATTTAGTTTACAACTAGCCATTAAGTTAGTTTATTTATTTAACATTAATGGTTTTAAAAAATTTACAGATATGGTTATTGGAACTTTTTCCGAATGCTACAAATTGGTGGCACAAAGTCGATGATGTTGTACCCCGTTGTGTTTCGTGGAGTAATGGTATAACATTTACAAAAGGTGATTGTGAGAGGCTATTCTATTCTAGAGAGTCAATTAATACACTTGTCCCCACCGAAAAGGAGATCAATACATCATGGTGGACATGTAGTTTAGACTATTTCAAGAATGGGTCAACAGAAGATGCATCTCATAGACCTTTGAAAAAGAGGAAGGTTATTCCGCGTAAACATTTTCACACGGAGGTTTACACGGAGGTTCACCGTGAGGTACATGTTCGCACTGAGGTGCATGGCTATGAAGGATTGGATGACCCAGCGCTTGCAAAGAAGGTTGAGGATATTGAGCGTTCATTTGGGAGTCGTTTAAGTGCACTTGAGAAATGTGTGAAACCCCCCAAGGATGCATCTTTTATGCAGATGTCGAGTGAAGTTGATCAAGACTCAAAGGTTTGTTGTTTATAAACAAATTTTTATTTTTACATTGAATGTGTAAATAAGATTATTATATATTACCTTATTTTTGCAGCCCTCTAGTAGATTATCAGAAAATTCTGAACCTCGAGGTGAGCTTATAAAGAAGATTGAGTATATTGAAGCATTCTATGGGAGACGTATAACAGCACTTGAGCAACTTGTTAAGAATGGCACTAACGAGACTATGGAGCCTTGTAGTGTACATGATGATGAACCAAATGTTGTTAATACTGCAAATCAAGAAAAGGTAAGTTCTTGAATTTTGTTTCCTTATCAACATGTCGTATATTATTACAAGAAGATTGTTAAGGGCTAAGATTAGTTGAATTTTTGCAGCCTTCTGTGAACGAGACTTTGGAGCCCTCTGTGAACAAGACTTTGGAGCCCACTAGTGTGAAGGTCGATAACAGGTTTAATGATAGTGTGGAGCCCACTAGTGGAAAGGTTGAGAACAGCTTTAACGATAATGTGCAGCCCTCTCTTGAACCTGACAATGCAAATGAAGAAAAGGTAATATTATTACATAACGAGACTATGGATATTATTACATAACACTCGTCATACAATAACGAGACTATGGATATTTATACTTCTTATGCAGCCCTCAAATGCATTTGATAATGATGTCAAATTGCATCCTGACATGGATATTCAACATGATTATTATAACGGTGGAATCAACGAAGTTGATCCTGAAAACATGTTTGACACACCGTTTGATAATCAGGTAGTCAGTTTTAACCATATTCACCGTTTGTATGACTGAAACATGTTTATTTGATCATATATCAGTTTACTTAAATAGAATGGCTTGATTACTTGTATTTCTACAGGTAGTAGAGGAACAAGAGGAAGAAGGGGCATTGAAGAATACGGGTGATCCGCTTCAGGAACAAGATTTAATGGCAGTGGAGACTCTTATGCAAATATGTGTATTTAATACTCCTAAAAAGGTAAATTTAACATTAAGTTTTTTGGTTTTAAAATCAAATAAGACAATCTTTTTATTCTAATTTTTTTTTTAATATAGGAAAAAGACAATGATTTGCAGTCTCCTTCAATGAAGGATCGAGATTCTGTTCCTAGTAATGATGATATGGAGAAATTAGCAACGAAGCATCCCGATTCTGTTCCTAGCAATGATGATCAGGATAAATCAGCAATGAATGTTCCAGATTGTACCCCTAGCAATGACGATAACGAGAATTTAGTTGATATCTACTGTTATGATGACGGGCAGGCATCTATTAAAAAGATACCGGTTAATTTTGCCCGAGAGACTAGAGCGAGCAGGTATCTTCAAGACCCGTACACGAAGCAGCCTTCAACCACTCCACAAAATCCTAAAGTCCGTGCTAGGAAGAAGAAATGTGTTAAGCGTTTTCAGCCGTTGGTTTCACATGGTGGTGAAGAGATTCCCCCGTGGAATGAGGTAACTTATTTTACTTATTATTTATTGCAGATGTTGTAACGTTGGTTAAGTACTCTGGACTAGAAAATTCTGTATGATATATCTGCAGGATCTAACTCGTCCTACAGGTTCGCGACAATTAAGAGTGATTTTACCGAAAGAAATTATGGATTTTTTGAATCAAAAGGAGGACAGGAGATTTTATTTTCCATGGGGAGGAGATGGCATATATGCATATCATGATTTTTGGGAAAGGTTGGTGGGCATCAGGAAGTATAGAAATGGATGGCTTTCTGATACGGTAAATTTCATGATAACAATTTTTAATATTTATGGATAATGTTAACTACTTAGGTAATTTATTGTTTTTATTTTTATTTTTTTTGGCAGCATCTTGATCTATGGATAATTTTTCTATGGCATTTTAGACCTGCCGATGCTGATTGGGCAATGGCAGGTCCATTTTTTAGCTCCATGATTCTTACCAACAGGATGCCGGGTTTTTTTGCTGACGGAGTAACTTATGGTCTCCCCTGGTTTGCTCAATCTGTTGAAAAGGTGTGTTTAAGAAATTTTTGATATTCGTATAGTAGTATTTGATGGTTCTAATTGATATGTAGTATTTATTAGATCACAATCAGGCATGACCATAATAAGTAACCTTTAGTTTTCGCGATGATCACACATATGGTTGAAAAGTCATTTTCTAGTAGTTTAAGGAAATTCCTAAATAAGGTAATGTGAGGCTTTTTTTGGAGCTTATTTTCTAGCTGAAAAAAGACTTTCAAAACCAAAAGCAAACTACAACAACAAAGTTAGAATAGTGGTAATCCTAAAAATGTAACTTGGGAAGGGCATCTACACAGATTAAAAATAACTGATGCAGAACAGGAAGTTGTGCAAAAACAGATTTTTAACTCAACTTTATACTATGCTAGTGGTTATTATAGTGCACTAAACTGAAACTAGAATTAGATGGGCATACAAGGATTTAATAAAAACAAAGTTTGCACAATTTGAGTACCAATTAGACTAAGAAAAAGGGCCCATAACAGCAGTAATGCTGTTGTCCTGTGCCAGTGCAGAAAAACAGTTAAGCTCTTATTTTTACCAAATCCTAACAAAACTTATGCAACCTTTCTCTAACATTCACACTAACCTAAGACTCCTAATAGAAGTTTGACTAGGTAAGTCAAAATGGTTAAAAACAATTATTTCACCCTTTCACAGCCTTGACCCAAACAACCCCTTGTGTGAGTTTCTTTGGAGAGAGAAATGGAGCTTGGGAGCTGAGTGTGCTTCTTTTGAGCAAATCTGAGCCCTTTGATTCAATATTTTAAATACAATATTGTTTTTGTTGTCTTATGTTTGTTCAACAATATTGTAGGTCTATTTTCCTATCAACGAAGATAATGTACATTGGGTTCTGGGAGAACTCCATCTACGCTCCGGTGTCATAACAATATATGACAGCCTCTCCAGGCCTCTAGTTGAAAATCGAATTTGGTGGCTCAACATGAGGAGATGTTTTGAATATAAAATTCCAAAGTTTTTACAAGAAACCGAAGTAATGGAAAAAAAGGGAATTGATCCAAAACATTACTCCATCACCTTCCGGTATGCGGATAATGTGCCAAGGCAAGGCCCTCTTTATGGTGACTGCGGTATATGGGTGATGATAAACTTGTATAGGTTGTCGAATAATCTTCCATTGGCGGTCGGTAATCCTACTTTGGCAGCTTTGGCATATAGGGAGCGATTGGTAGATTTCTTTTGGAAGTACAAGATTGAAGTACCTTTGGCACAAATTGATTGAAGCTGGGGTTGAAATGTGGCGCTGAAAGGTGAGAAGCTGTATTTGTTGGTAGAAATAACTCATTGATGTACAAGTTCAAATAACTCAACTGGTGGTTGCAAATGTATTTTGTAGTTTGGCAAAACTTTGGTACTTTGGTAGTAGTTTGGTACGTTGGTAGTTGAAACTGTAATAGTAGTTGCAAATGTATTTTGTACTTTCGTCGTCTAAATTGTAGTAGTTGGTAGCAGGTAACTGAGCATAATATATTGTAAATGAATGTTGTATGTTTTGTAAACCAGTGTGACATATGTATTGTTGAAAACAATTTTGTTTAATCATCTCATCCAGTTAAATCTGTTTGTCTCATTCAATGTGACATATATGCTGTTACCATTAACCAGGTGAAATTATATGACGAGCCGAAGTTAGGTTTTGTAAATAATGATATACTATTGCGTCTATCCGGTTAACTTAAAGCATATATGCCTGCGAAGGGAACTAGAATTTCGGAGACAGAACCAACAGACAGATCCAATCAATACTGTGTTATGTTTGACAGTTGCAAAACAAGTGAACAGACTCAAACGAAAAGTTAAATAAGCAACTATAACCCAAAATTCAATGATATTGGAGTTATGGTCTATCAGACAGAGCATGAACCATTTAAACTTTATTCTTGCATAAAAACCATGACTCCACTATTCCAGTTACCCACATCTAAGTCCTCATACTTGTCATTGGACCATTTAAACTTTAAACTGGATTAGCCGAGGCCTGGCCACCTCTTGTTTAATATTGCATTGGGTAGATGTAGTAATTACTTGTACACATAAATACGCATTTAATATTGCATCTACTACATATGTGTGTTAGTTGTGAATTTAAATGATATGAATAAATGTAAAACTTAATGTACTAATTAATGCACTAGATACTCGACTACTCGACCGACGGCTACTCGACCTATGATTGGGTAGATGTAGTAATTAATTGTACACATTAATATGCATTTAATATTGAATCTACTACATATGTGTGTTAGTTGAGAATATTAATGATATGAATCTACTACATATGCATTTAATATTGAATCTACTATATAGCTCTTTGGTGTAAATTATTTATGTTAGTTGTATGATGTAAAGTAAATGTAGTATTTAAAGTTAGTAGATACTCGACTACTCGACCGACGGTTTACTTTACATCATACAAGTAACCGTCGGTCGAGTAGTCGAGTATCTACTAACTTTAAATACTACATTTACTTTACATCATACAACTAACATAAATAATTTACACCAAAGAGCTATATATATTAATGTACTTATTTGAAAGAATTAGATTGTTCACTCAAAAGAAATGGGAGAATCGGCTACTGAATTTAGTGTATATTTCGTTTACGGAGATGTGACTTTTGGTGTTTGCCTTAAAAGAAATATTACTTACAATCAACTGGTAGCTATTGTGAAGAAAAAGTACAAGTTTAACGATACGTGCAACCTCATGTTTACGTACAAAGTTGGTACAAAGTGTGTCCACATTGTAGACGATGATGATGTGAGATTTTACACAAACGAAATTTGCAAAGGAAAAGGTACGCCACATACTATTTTTATTGAAAAGATTGAGCAATGCTCTGTGGGAAATCCTTCTTCTTCTAGTTCTTTGGGTATAGATATTAACGTTCCTTTATCTCCTTTTGATTTAAACCCACAATACACTGTTTACAATGATTCCCGAATACCAAAACAAGAATATTTCGAAAATCACCGTAATTTAAACCAACAATACAATATTTACAATGATTCAAAATTACACAAAAAAGAAATTTTTGATTGCCATAATGATTTTATGGCAAGAGAAAAGTTTGAGCATAATTGGCAAATGAATACTTTAAACAACATTCACAACCCACCAGATCTACAACCTATTATAAAAACTCCAAAAGGAAAAATTGATCATGTTAGATGTATTTTGGAAACGGGTGAAAGATTTGATAATAAAAAATGTGTTATGAATAAAATTGGTTATAAAGCTCTTTTAGATGGTTATGAATTTAAGGTTAGAAAATCAGATCCGGTAAGGTATGATGTAATTTGTGTGCATGAGGGTTGCGAATGGAAAATAATTTCAAGTAAGTGCAAATTTAGTAGTGAATGGGAATTAGGAAAGGTGAACGGCCATCACACTTGTTCAAAAACAAAAATAGGTATGCATCACCGTAATGCTACGAAAAACTTGTTGGGTCATTTACTAGTACCTAAGTTCAAAGACAACAGCCGTATATATACGGCAAAGGACATACAAAACGACATGAACCTTGAATTCAACATCGATATTAGTTACAAACAAGCATGGAGATCGAAGAATGTGGCATTGGATACGCTTGAAGGTTGCCCGAAAGCATCATTTGAACAGTTACCGGTTTATTGTCATAATTTAGAATTGACAAATGACGGTACTGTAACACATATTGATACTGATGATGAAGACCGGTTTAAGATGGTTTTCATAGCTTTTGGTGTAACGGTAAGCATATATATATATTTTTACTATTAAATTTATTTTTGTTGAGTATTATTGTCATATAACTAATCGTTTAAAAATTAATCAGATTCGAAGCTTTCTACACCATATGCGACCATTGTTAATAATTGATGCAGCTCATCTTAAAGGTACTTACCTTGGAACAAATCTGCTGGCAGTTGGAATGGACGGGAATAATCAAATTATACCTGTTGCAACGGGTGTGTCTCAGGGTGAGACTGGTGAATCGTGGACATGGTTTCTGTCAAAATTGAGAGAATGCATTGGTGAAGTTCCAGATTTAACTATCATATCAGATCGACATGTAGCAATACAATCTGCATGTGAATCTGTTTTCCCGAATGCATTCCATGGGCATTGTTGTAGGCATTTGATGATGAATTGTAACTTGAAGGGTAAAAAGCATAAGGCTTTATATTGGAAGATGTGCAAAGCCTACTTAATCGATGATTTTAATAGAGCATTAGACGAGGTTAAGGGCAAAAGAAAAGAAGCCTACGACAAACTGATCGAAGCTGGGGTTGAAAGGTGGTCAAGGGCATATTCCGCTGGTAATCGTTACAATTACATGACATCTAATAGCGCTGAGTCAATCAATTCGTTAACAAGAGATGTCCGAAAAGTACCCATGACTAACCTAATGGAGTAGTACAGAGCCCTTGTCCAAAAGTGGTACTTCAATCGTCGAGAAAAATATAAAGGTACGCGGTTTATGTAATTTTTTCCTAGAAGTAAACTATTTACCGAATTTATTGTTTACAAATCATAAAATACTAACGAATATTATAATTTAGATGCACAAATGGATGAACTAAGTGATTGGGCAACTGCAAAAATAACAGACTGAATGTTAAAGAGCGCTCATTGGACTGTGGCCGGGATTGAGATGAACAGGATTTACCAGGTCGATGATCGACAAAAAATACATATAGTGGATTTAGGTCAACGTTCATGCACATGTAGAAAATGGCAAGTTTCTGCTTTGCCTTGTGGTCATGTTTTAGCGGTTTGTAGAGTTATGGGAATGACGGATTGTAATCATTTGGCAAAAGCATGGTTTAGGAAAATTGAGCTTAAAGCTACGTACCAAGACTTGGTATATCCTGTTGGAGAAATTTCAAGTTGGCAGTGTCCAAGTTACTTGCAAGTTGTTAAGCCACCACTTATGGCTAAACCCCAATCTGGTAGACCCAAGAACAAAGATCGTATTAGATCCCAAGGAGAGGAACCGGTACCAGTTAAGTGTGGAAGGTGTGGTAATGTTGGACACACCCGACAAAGTTGCCGAGAAACATTGCCAAAGAAAAAAGTAAGTTATGTATTGTTATTTAAAGCTCATTATTTAGGATACAGGTTATTAACTCATAAATTGATTTACACAATTTTTAGGCAAAGCTACATGCTAGAAGAAGCTCACAGCAAGCAATGCCAAGCTCACAAGAAGAACAAGTCAACTCACAAGCTGTTAATTTGAATGACCCATAGAGTGGCATACTTTAGTTTATTCTAGTGTGTATGGCAAACAACATTAGACTTTTAATGAAAGTTGCAAGTTTTGCGATTTAAAAGCTGATTATTTGCTACATGGTTCAATTGAAAGCACAAAACACAGTCATCAAACTTTCAATATCACAGTTAACAAAAAGAGCATAGCCAAAAGCAACACAAATAAGTTTTTTGCCCAAAAAGCAACAGTTAACAAACACAAAACACAAACACAGTCATTTGCTACATGGTTCAATTGAAAGTACACAAACACAGTCATCACAACTTTCAATATCACAGTTAACAAACATAGCAACGCAAATAAGTTTTTTGCCCAAAAAGCAACAGTTAACAAACACAAAACACAATGTAGCTTTTGCCCAAAGGTAACAGGTCACAATAGCAATCACACCTACACAAATATCTTGTGCTTGAAATAGAAACAGACCATCTGTTCTCGATATGCAAGGGCTGTCTGGACGGCATCTTCAACAACCGATGGCATCCCATGAGATAATCTGTTTAGAGAACAAGAAACAACAAATTAAAATCATGCATAAAGATAACCCGTATTGGACTAACAAGTAACAGTTAACCTGTATTTGACTCACAAGTAACAGTTAAAATGACTCAAATATTTATGCAAAATTATTTGCAGTAATCAAAATGCAGTCATTATGCAGGCATTGATGATGCACCAGTATCAGTCATGAAAAGCTGTTTTTTGACTAAAATAGTGACTAAAAACAAATTGATCCTACAATATATAAGGCCACAATCTCAATTGCATTTTCATCAAACATCTATAACAAAAAACAAATAACTAAAAAAAATGAGTGGTAAAAGAGTTAGGTTTGAGCATAATCATGATGATAGGGAGTGGTCAATAAAGGTAGCAAGAGAGGTGATGTTTCCTGAGATATGGGAATTGTATGGACCAAATGCTGAACCAAGTTACCGATTACCAGCTGAAGTGCTAAAAGAACTAAGAAAACAGATATACGGTCAGGAACAACAAGAAGTTATAGAACCAAGTGGCGGTGGTAAAGTTAAGCAACCACATAGGCAATTTGCGGGTCCTAGTAGCAGTAACACTATTGTTGGGAAGCAACCTAATGATGATCCAAAGAAAAAAAGGAAAAAGAGACTAAATGTGATTTCCTAGTTCCTAAAAGTGATGTGTCTGGTTACATGTATGAATATATGATGTATGTATGAAGTTGGTTTAAGTATCACTTAAACCAAAATTAATAAAACTGTTGTAACCAAATCTTACTATGAAATGTTTTATGCTTATGCAACACTGTTGGTTAAATGTATGAATATATGATGTATGTATGCAGTTGGTTTAAGTAACAGTAGGTTAATCATGTAAAGGTTAGTGGTATACTATATCATTATACTTCTATGCAAGGACTCCTAGGATAACATGCTTGTGTGTGAGTTGAGTACAGGTTATGAATTCCAAACTAAGTAGACACTATTAAAGACAACATTAAAGAAATAAGGCTTAAAACTATGTAAAAAACAAATTTAAACAATCACCAACCTGTAAAGAAATAAGCATACATAGACGCCGCAATCACCAAATACCCCACCCTGCTTGGGGACGTTACGTGCATTCCTAAACTTAATGCTGTATTCTAGGGGATCGATTCCTTTGCTTGCAAACACATCAGTCTTCTCTAGAACTACCGGAAGCTTACACTCCAAACAACTCCTCATATTCAAATACCACGGACGAGTTTCAGGTTCTTGATATCCTTCACTGTCATAGAATGTAACGATTCCAGTTTTAATGTCAAACTGCGCTAGGGACCAATGTTTCTTGGGTTCATTTATGGGTATGAAGACCTACAATGTTTAAAAACAAAATTGATATAATCCACATAATTAAACTATCATATTCTAAAAGATTGGTTACCAATGAATACCTGTTCCACATTCCTCCACGCAAATGGGTAAATCTCATCGGTTGCATAAAACAGTGGCATTGAGTCTTGAAGTAGAAGCGTTAAAAAGTAGCAACTAACCATTGACCAATCTGCGGAAGATGGTCTGAAATACCACATATACCATACCCAAAGATCAATGTGCTGTAGGCAATAAAAAGACAGAATTCAACAAAAACTTTACATATAGCAAAAAATAGTTTTATCCAAAATATACTGTAAATTGTTATTTTAACGTACCTCGTCAAGTAACCAACCTACACGTTTATCGTCGAGCCCAACTAAAGCATCCCAGAAAGTACGATCAACAGTAACGTCACTATACCAAGGAAACTTGCAACGAGTCTGCCCAAGGGTAATCAGAAACTTCTCCAACTCAGAAGTACATGAAATTTTATCGATACATTTGAATGGACGGCTTGGTTCCTAAACAAAACAGGTTAAAGTTGAATTATAAGACTTAATTGAGCCAATATCTGATGCTGTAGTTGCAGATTCATAAAGGTAATACCTCTTTCCACGGTTCGAGATCTTCACACCTTTTAGTCATGAATGCATCAAGGACATTTGTACGTTTCTTTAGTGCATCCATGCTAGGGACGTATAAAGGTAATAACTCCTCCCATGGTTCCATCTGCGGCCTGACCACGTTGACATACCTCCTCTTGAAAGTTCCACATCGCTGTAAATCAAGTTTCATGTGACTGGAATTACTATGCTGTATACTCTTCATCCTCTTTTCTTCTTCCAAAATCAGTTTCGTCCTCTGTTTCCTCTGCTCTGCCACCTATAAATCTCAGCAGCTTGCTTTTCAGCCTTCACACAATCATCCTGCAATTACATCACAATGGATCGTTGTTATTACCTAAGATAAGTCTTGAAAACAGTTAATATATTCTTGAAAACATGTATGTGATCACCTCAGATAAATCTTCATCAGACAATTTGTCCACTTCAACCCCACCATTCTGTGTAAAGTTATGAAACAAGTTATAATGAAAGGTACAAGACAAATAAGAATAATTTGAAAGTTGCAGAAATCAATTACCACATAAACTTTCTGGGAGAAATTATCCAAACCATCTACAAATCCATTGGCAGTGTGTTTGTTGGATGTTAGAATAGGCGAATCAAATAATTCAAAAAAATCACCATCTAGATTACTACAATACTCGTCACCCAGATCACACTCCACGTTATCCTGTAACATGTGTGCACATACTTAGCTAAGTAAATGACAAGAAAAGATAAATTTATATGTATATATGTATACCTTTTGAACAGATGAGGTAACTTTGTCCTCGTGTCCGACTTTTGTTTTCCGAGTAATATACTGCATCACAAAGTATTTTGCAAAACATGATAATTAGACATTAGTTAAATTGTGGCATACGTAGAAAAGGGTTTGTGTCAAGACTCACATGAATAATACTCTCCAGTTTGTAGACACGTTCTTTCAAACTCTTGATCTCTTTAGGCAGAATCAACAAACTGTCACATAAACGCTCCAAAGCCTTAACGCGAAGCATACAACTCTGCCTAAGTGGATGTGCCTCTCTATCTTTGTCCTTAGATGTGCTAGCTGATGACAATTTTTTTAGATAATCACCAAATACCCCCCCGTATTCAACAGGAGGAGGTGCTCTTGGTGTATACCACTTAAAAAAAATTTGGCTTTGTCTAAACCATTCTGATTGGCCCTCAGCAATATTGGGATATAGGTCATAATTTGGATTTTTGGCCTAAGGCATTTAAAAATAAACTTTAGAAAGAAATAAATAAACTAATTTAGAGACTAGATAAGCATTTAAGATTACAAAACAACTAAGATAAGCATAAAACATGTTAAGCATATATGCAATTAACCTACACAAGAACTTATAAATCTTACAATCAAAGGAAAAAAGTTGGCATATATGCAATTACATTTAGGAAAAAAGTTGGCATATACGCATTAACTGACCTCGGGAAAAAGTTGGCTGTATGGCTCCCAATTTTGAAATGGAAAATGCTTCGACCAGGAACATCCTCTCGGGATCACATCAGGGTCATTAATCCACCAACGTTGTGTCTGAGATGAAGACTCTAGAATCCATATCTACAAAAAGTTAATGAATAAGTCAAATGACAAACAAAATATTTGCATAACTTGACAATGATTTGGACTAAAAATACAGACCTTGAAACACAGAATGAATCCAGACAATGAATACGATGGAACAAAATTTGGGTCTTTTTCCAATGCTTTATGGTGCTCATCCTTATGATTTGAGTTAACATTTCTAATGGCAGCGTATAACTCCCGCCAGATGTGCTCTCCCCAAGCAAACTCATCCCAAGCATCCAGATTTTCTACCATCCTTAGATATACATCATCAACAACAGATCCTAACTCACGACCCATAAATATAACTTCCAAACATAACAAAAGACAAACTCGTATTGCATCTTCATCTGATAGTTTCGTGAAACGCTCTTCATCCTCAATCACAGATAGAAGATCTATGTTTTTAACATAGCGACCTATCTTCTCCGGAAATACACGGTCACGAAAACTGATATCACCCTCTCTAAACTTGCGGAAACTGACCATCCCAAACTTGAATGCAGTTATGAGGCAAAATTCACGACGACCAAAGTGTAGCAAATGATTGTTAACATTATAGATGAGGGGTAAATCATAGTGATCATTATCAGAGAAGACTTGCTTCTGAAGCATAAAATGTATAAGACCCTCTTCATTGTCAACATAATCCAAATCCAGCCAACGCCCAAAACATGTCGACCTAAACAGTACAGATCGATCCAAACCTAGTCTGTCTTTCATTAATGGAAAGTAATTGAGTTTGCTTCTAACATGTACCCTCGCATGATATTCCTAAAGAGATTACAATATACAAGAATTAGCATCGCTGGGATAAGATAACAAGATTAAGCTAAGAAGAACTTTTACTTATGAGCTTATAGTTGCAATATGGGCTTCTCTAAACAATTAAAATTTCGGCTTAATACATCAGAATGCTAGGCTTATAACTAGTTACACATAATACATCAGAATACTAGGCTTATAACTAGTTACACACTTTTCAAATATTCGACCTAAACAGTACACTTAAAACTATAATTTGAGCCAGTTTATAAACACTGTAGAATAGCATTGAGCAATGTTAACAAATTTGCATGCAGACACGATTATGCAGACATGTATAAGCACAAAACTGCTTATATTCTTAAAAATTAGCAAAAAACACTTCAAAATAGTTGATTTTCTTAAAAAAATACCAAATAAGAACTTTAAATCTGCTTAGGTTATTAGAAATGACCGAATAAGCACTTCAAAACAGCTTATTTTCTTAAAAACGGCCAAATAATAACTTGAAACTGATTAACAACAATAAAAGCAAGTAACCCATTTTCAGAAATACCCAAAAGGCAAACACCCAGTTAGATCTAACAATGAATCAAAAAAAATAAAAAAATAGTTAGAAGAGTACCATCGGTTTCATGGTGGAATGAAAGTGTGTGATTATTGAGTGTGTATGTGAGATAGCAACAATAAATCGATGAATCAAGCAAAATAAAAAAAAAAGTAATCGGATATCTCTAATTCAAACCCTAGATCGGATATCTAGAAAGTTAGGTCGGATATCAAGAAAGTACGTCGGATATCAAGGAAAGAAGAAAAGTCAACGTACCTTTATGTCACATCCTGGCCGCCGGTTGCGCAAGCCGCCGGTTGAGTAGCCGGCGGTTGCTCAAATACAGTGGTTATCTTGGAAAATTGAAAAGATAAAAGGTGTAGTGGTAGTTGGGACACATGTCATGTTTCTGGTGGAGCTGCGCGGTCGAGTGGTTGCGCATGACCATTTTGGAGATTGAAGAAAAATTTGACCACAAAGGGGACTACCAAAAAGATTTTGGCACTTTTTGGTACTTTTCTCTTGATTTTATACGATTTTTTAAAAATGACCAAAACTGACTGAGCCTCACAGCTAGCAGCTGGAACACCATAAGCGAAGGCTAGAGGCCTCAGAAGCCTCCACAACCAGCGGTTGTAAGCCTTAGACTTGCGCAATTGTTTCCCACTTGCTTATTTCACCGAAAACTCGACTTCCAGGACCCGACACAACATAAGAACTTCCATAATACATTTAAACAACATATACTTCATTAAAATACTCATACTTGGTCTAAATGACCTCCGGAAACATACTTTACGGGGTTTTCCAAACACCCGTTTTGACCCGTTTGTATACACTATACACGCTATACTATAACATATAACTTTGATACGCTTTAACTTCTACAAAATTGCTTTTAAGACTATAACAAGACGTTTATTACACTTCACATTACCAAAATCCTTAAACTCGACGACTCAATGGCATTAAACCATGATTGAGCTTGGAATTATACATTATGCTTATACGTAAAAACCAATACACTTTCAAACACGTGCCCAATCCTAAGCCTTTACCAAGACTTTACCTTCTTCGCATAAGAACCTACAGAAAACGGTTAAACACTAAACCATAAGCTTTCGCTTAGTAAGTAACCTACCATAATAAGCTATCACGTATGACATAATCAAATGCATTATATACATATCATTGTTATAACACTTAACAATCCAGACACATCATTTGCATACTTACCACACTAATCTTTAATTCACATACATACAAAGCATCAAAACAAGTCAACATATCAACACATCATAATTTATCATAACTATATACATACCTTGATTAGTCCCATGACTAAACTAAGAACTCACTTTAACTAGAGCTTAACTAGCCTATTCTATCTCTACTTTCAAGTCTCATATTCCAAACTTCTTAAACACTTACTATCAATATACATAACACATGATCATTCAAATATCATAGCATATTATGACCTTGGTTACTTACCTTGAATCCAAGCTACTATTACGAGTAATTCACCATCACTTTCCGTGCTTGCTTCCTAAGCCAAAATCATTATAAACCATAAATACTTCAAAATCATGAATGAAACACTAGGACAAGGTTTATACAACCCATTAGCATACCCTTCATCATCTCAAATCATCATATGATCATATCTTGATCATATGGCAAAAAAATCCCAAAATTACTAATTTCATTCAATACCAATTAACCCATTATTTCTATATCCTCGTTACTTTACTTTAAAACACCTTTCACCCCAAACCCCCAAATTGGGTACATAAACCCTAACTCTTCAGGTCAGTAATTAACTCAAGAAAGATTACTTACTTTGTATAAGATTATTGCTAAGATTTATATTCTTGAATTCAAACCCTTAAACACCATCTCAAGATCATCACTAGCTTCTTGTTCTCCCCATATTTTCTCTTTGGTTCGACACACCCAGTAACACACACATACTCATGAAAAACATGGAATTCTATGGAGTATTATATCCATAAGTTAGTTAGGAGCCTAGTTTTAAAAAGTGTGCCTGAGGCGCGCCTCGGCTCAAGGCTCAAGCTCTAGGGATTTTTTCGGATTGAGGCTCACGACATGCATGAATCCCATAAAAAGCACAGCGCCTTGGGGCTTTTTGCGCCTCGGAGATGTAACAGGTTTGGGGTTTTTTTCTAAATATTAAGATAAGATACATGGGCCTTATAAGTTATATGCACGAGCCTTTTAATTTATATCTCATAACTCTAATTTGAAAAAGAACTAAAACACACAATCAAGTGGGTAACTATATATTCTGATCATTTTACAAATATGTAATCTCTCTCACGTCATAAGTTTATATCTTGAACTGATTTTTATTGATTGTTTATTTTATTGATTTGTAAATAACGTCATAAGTTTATTTTATATTCAAGCATCACATCATAGGGTGAGTATTTGTATGATTTGTGATATTGAACTGATTTTATGTTTATTTTATTGATTGTTATTTTTTAACAAGTTACTTTGTTTCATTAAGTATTTTCTTTATGACATATTATCAAGAAAATGTGGCATTATGTCTTAAATATTAATATGTTGCTTGCTTGATATTTTGGGTTAAATTGTGAGCTTTGTTAGATGTAAGTTTGCAAGTGTAGGACACAAGCATAATTAGTCTGATATGGATTTTAATCTATATGTAGTTCATCGAGCCAAAGAGTTGATCCGTTTGAGAAGTGACAAATGATCCATTTTAATCTTTATACTGGCTATATGTGTCATGTATTAAGTATTTAATGTTATTTTATGTTATTTAAGCTACATAAATGGTCACATATATTATAACAAAAAAACTTAATGTATTTAGTGCGCCTCGTATTCGTGAATCCCGCGCCTTGGTATGCACCTCGCCTCGAGGCTCTTTGGTCCCCTTCGCGCCTTAGTGCGCCTTGAGCCTTTCAAAACATTGGTTAGGAGTTTACCTTTATGGCAAGAATGGTCCCCTAAGTCTCATTCTATTATACTTGTGACACATAATACTTTCTAAAATAATTTACATAATACATTGACTTATAGTTTGACTATCGGGTTTGACTAACCAATCACGTGAAGTATTTCAATATATATAAAGTCTTAGTCAAACTATCCAATGGCAGACTCGAAATAAAATACGTAAAAACCGGTTTTGCGGTGTTACACGAGAGTCCTCTGATCCCTCGTTTTTCGGAGTCTCCGTAAGAGAGTCTTCGTGGGGCTGCATTTTCCTTGCCCTTATCAAGTTCCTTGATGATGGTCCACAACAAATCGATGTTTTCGTTCACATAAGTCGGATAAGGTTTTTCTTGAACAGGTCTGATAGGAGTGGAGGGTCCTCCTGGAGGACTCCTCTCAGTCCCTTGTTCCCTGTTGTTCAAGTCTGGACCTTCCTCCGGATGAAATATCCCCATACAACCGTCCATCACTTAATATTAGTAGATTGGTGTACGGGTCACATGGATGGCACCAAATGTTGAAGCAATTTTCCGTAATCGCTCCTTCAACCCAAGTCCTTCGAAGGTTAGTACTAACTCTTTCGTCCTTTGAGCTGAAATAAGACGGAACAACGTTAGCTCACCCCGGGTTGTTAATCCGAGACCAAGCTCTGACGTGAGAATAAGTATTTGCTTGGTATTTAATATAGTATGAGAAAATATAGAGGGATAAAGTTTATAGCGGAGTATAAGAGTGTGTGTATATATGTATGTCGTTCAACTGGGTGAACAACTCTACTTATACTACCTGCTCTAGGCTCCACGATACAAGTATTGTGGAGATGAATTGTTGTTTAGGTGTAGCGAGGAAATCGTTGTTGAGAGTCAGGCGTGCCTTAGAAGATTATATTGTCGCGATATCACAAGTGGCCATTATGGTCCATTTTCTGTTACATCCGTACCTTATCGTACAACAGATGTCAGTTGGTATGATCCAGGTTCCGAAGTAGATTTAGCTCTCATGTTATTGCTTCTGGACCTGAGGTGGCTTTCGTCACTCCAACTACTCTGGAGAACTGTTCCAACATGTTAATTATGGTAATTTCATGAATATTTTACCATCCTTAGTTAGCGGTTTAAACGTGATTATATCCTCCGGGATATCAAGAGGAGACCATACCTCTACCACTCATGCCCCTAAAAAACAAAAAAATAAAAAAATGTTTTATTCTCTGATTTATAAACCCACAAAGAAAACACAAATTAAATTGTTTACACATAAAATGATTAATCATAGCGAAGCTATTTTGATATGTGATGAATTAAATATTTAGATCCATGTATAAGGCTGATGCCAGTGAAAGGGTAAAGGAGTGGCAATTAGTAAGGTGAAGGAATGGCAAGGGATGGGGAGGGTGAGCTTGACGGTGGCAAGACGGGAATATAATCGAAGAAAGGTGAAAGTTTCACCTTATATGTAAATGTGCTGGGTAAAACCCCACTTTTTTATTTTTATTTATTTTTTTATTTTTTTATCATACTTCGTTACGAAAAATTATGATTTGTTCGCTTTTACATACCATCGATGAAATCAAGCTTGTGTTGAGAAACTAATTGAGGAGGATATCGTTCGTCAGTAAGCGATTATCGACTTAGTCGTGCAATTTGAGAATGTGCGATGCTAAATATGATATGAGAAAAGCATAAGAGAAATGCAATGACATTTCGCAAGAAAACCGTGCTCAAATAAAGACTTTTTAAACAAAGAATATTCAAAAGATTACAAGATGTATAATGCTTTGTTCTGAAAGGCAGAAGAACAAATAAATGCTAAATTTGTTTGGCTACATTCAAAATACAAATAAGACGATTATATTTTAGTTTTCGTATTGACTTTTAAATTTCAGATTGTAATTTGTATTTTTATTTAAATGATGATAATTTAGTTTGTTTGATTTCGTACATGTACAACTTCTTTGTTGAATTCGTATTACTCCAACGGCTACTTTTTCCCCCATAAATACCCCTTACCATCATCCATTTTTTCACACACATTCTTTTTAAACTCTCCCAACTATCATTTATTTTTCACACAACGGATATTATTGCTACTGAACCAAATGATGTGAGATAAGCTATCCTTACGCGACTACGGGAAGAACTTGTTGTTGAGGTCGTAATGGCGAATCAATTGTTGAACGAGTTGACTCGCTATCTTGATCAAATGTGTAGTCGTGGTTCGAAAATGATGAGGGTGCGTTCGCTGCCACTGGACCAGCCCCTTATCAACTACGGTTTGCATACTCTCGAAAGGACCACTGGAGCAGATATGCTTAACGTAAACAACTTGGTGGCGGCTTGAAACGAATTGCTGATAAGGAAGAACTCATTAACAATTACATAGCAATGTAAAAGCTCGAATCATGTTTATTTTCATGTAATGTATTTTATTTTCCATATTGTATTTTTAATTCCGTACGTTTACTTTTTTAATTTATGTAATGTTTTATTATTCTAATAAGGGATTGAGTCATAGAATAGCAACGTACTTTTTCAAGTGTCCGGTTCTGGTACGTGTACTTTTTTTAAGATGTAGAATAGCAATATACTTTCTATAAGTGTCTCGTTCTGGTACGTGTACTTTTTTTAAGTTGTAGAATAGCAATGTACTTTCCATAAGTGTTCCAATTTGGTACATCCTACTTCCATAAGTGTTCCATTTTGGTACGTCATCCCACGTACTAAATTGGAACACTTATTGAAAGTACATTGCTATTCTACGACTTAAAAAAGTATACGTACTAGAACGGGACACTTATGGAAAGTACATTGCTATTCTACAACTTAAAAAAAGTACACGTACCAGAACGGGACACTTGGAAAAGTACGTTGCTATTCTACGACTCAATCCCTTCTAATAAATAAAAGTTTTAGTTTTCAATAGGAAAAAAATGTGTTGAAAAGTGAAGTGGTGTGAGATGGATGAGAGTGAAAAGTGAGAGAAATAAGAGAGAAATTTGATGTGGCGCTGAGATGAAAGGTGAAGTAGTAACACGACTCGTAGTAGCTTAAAATAGGACTGAGCATCGCAGACCCAAAACCCACCAAGCGAAAGGACTGACCGAACCGAAGGACCAGCGGTCCGGTCTCGAACCTGACAGACCGAAGGACCTGACCGAACACATTCGATCTGATCCTCAGTTTAAAGTTTTGAGCTAGTTCGGTCTCAATCTAATCCGGTTTTAACCGGTCCAGTCCGATTTTGGACCGTTGATCACTCTTAGCATAAAAGACAAACCTCAAACAAAATAAGTAGTTGGCCCACCTGCTTTCCACCTTTTTGTGGGCTTCTATTTCATGATCAATAATTTACTTTTTTTTTAAGGGACAATCTACACCAACACCCCATTATATACTTGCCATGCACCCCATATGGTGGGGCCCACGCCCTTTAATATTTATTTGTGTAGTGTAGTGTTTTAATATATATAGTGTGTATTTATTTGTGTAGTGTTTTATATGTAGAGTGTATTTATTTGTGTAGTGTTTTTATATGTAGAGTATATTTATTTGTGTAGTGTTTTTACGTTAAAACATTGAAACATTAAACATTAAAACATTAAACAAATACAACAACAAATGCTACTACTATTACAACGAAATCTACTCCACATGAAGATTATTAATGTCATCTATAAGCTCATAGAGTATTCCACTCGACTGACATGCGTGATCAACTGGATTTCTTGCCAATTCCAGTGATGCCTCCAACGTCTTTATTCTTGCCTTCAACAAATTGTTTTGAGCCAATAGCATGTTGATCGTGTTATCTTTAGTTTCGCAGTTTGAGCACTGCGTTGAAGAAGAGGCTTGACCAAAGTACTTTTGTTGAAATACTTCCTTCCACATAAAGTATCGACACCCATTGTCTTCAGTCCCTGACTGTTACATGATGAAACAATTATAAGAAATGTATTCTTAACAAACAAGTTATTGATATATTTACGTAAATAAGCAAACGTTTAATTATTTACCTTTGACAAAGGACATGCATAATACTTCAGACCACAAGTTTTGGGCTTTTGGGATGTTCTTTCAATTATAAATCCACATCGACAATGACACAAGAAAGGATTTTCTTGTTGCATCTGGCCAAAAGAATTTGTATAATTATTCACAACATAAATCAGTAATATCATGGTTCACAAAATTAGAAGCTTCGAATACATAAATTATCAATCTTGTTATAGATTAATAGTTGATACATGGTTCACAAAATCACAATATAACTAGAAACTAAGATCAATCACGCCCGAGGCGTAGTCGCTCAAATGATGCTGCCATCTGTCCCACACGAAACTCTAACTCTGAAATGCGTCTCCTCAATCCGGCAATCTCTCGCTCGTACTCGTCAACGCGAGACGGCTGTAACAAAAGATGAGAAAGAACCGGATGACGGTGTATAAAATTCTCCTCATCTGCAGCTGGAGATATAGCTGGAGAGGGAGGCACGTAAGATGGAGAAGAAGGCACATAATCTGGACTCTCAACACGAGCGGGTGTGTTGTTGACACAATGAATGTCCCTCCACTGAATGTCATCCGATTCCTGTAACAAAAGATGAGGAAGAACCGGAGCAGGAGCAGAAATCTGTAACAAAATATGACGAGTCGTTTACTATAAATCAGTAATCGTTTACTATAAATCAGTGATCCGTAATCGTCTATACATGTTTTGTCGTTTACAATATAAATCAGTAATCGTCTATACATGTTTTGTCGTTTACAATATAAATTAGTAATCGTCTATACATGTTTTGTCATTTACAATATAAATCAGTAATTGTTTTCTACGTCCTTCTAAACAATGTCTGTCGTTCAGTAAACATATGTGCCCATCCCACGGCCAAGTCATTTATGAACCATCTCCATTGTGGGTGAGTGAGCGGGAGTGGTGAGTTTTCATTCAGAACCGCGTGAACGTAGTGAGCAGCTTGGTCTTCCCCCACACGAAGAATCATAACGGGGGACAATAGTTGTGCTGTATCTGGACCATCTCTCAGCGGAAGACACGTAACAGATTGTGAATTGGATATGCATACAATGGGACGGTTAAGAGCTGTAGCAATAGCCACGCCCGTGTCTGGCATAATCATCCAGTAACCATAGGGTGCTGGACCTGATTCAAACCAATTCAGCGAGTTGACCATAGTTGTAAACCATACCCTCCCCCACATTTGCATGTAAACTTCCCGGTTATTGTATACCTCTTCCCTGACAATAGTTCGAAGTCTGGGCCATATTTGTTCGTGATGACCAAGACCTACGGCAAGAGCTCGATAGCCACAATTTCCATCACCTTCCACGTTAACGATCCCTAAGATCTACCGTCGGAAAAGAGGTGGAATTCGAGCCATAAAATATTCGGTACTGTCATTTGGAATGAACAAGTCGTGTCTTAAATCGCCCTCGCTCACCTCTTCGTTCAAGTCTAGGACGTTAGAAGGCTCTCCCACGTATGAACTATGTCTTGCAGTTTCTTCATTTAAGTCTCGGACTTTTTTAGGTTTTGTATAGCTTCTGCGGTGCCCTGTGGGGGGTTCTTTGTTCAAATCTGGGATATTTTGTTTAGCCTTGGATTTTTTGTCCTTTGCGCTCGGACGTCCACGAGTACTTTCTTTAACAGCAGGTTGTTGGGTTGACACAGATTTAGGAGCGTATATACCTCTGAGCATGTTTAACATATTTTTCTTGACAAACGACGATGCTTTGGTAAAAACATTTTGGAATTTTTCTACGTCATCTTGACAAGAAAAATATGCAGGCTCTTCAGGCCCTTGAGGCTCTTCAGGCTCTTCTGGCGTATGAGTATGTCGGACTCTGGGACAGGGAACACTTAGTGTTCTCCAAAAATTATCAACAAAATCAAGCGAAATAGGCGATCCTGTATTCGAAAAAAGTGACTAGTTAAAATTATGGGTATTGACGGGGAGAATAACTTGATAGGCATAAATTTAAAATACATACCATGAATCTGAAGGTAATACAGTTCGTGATAGCATGGTAAACCATAAACTAACCGCAACTGATGACCACATTCATGTGGGTCCACATCCCGTTTACTTTCTTGAGCACATTTTGATTGATATGCCATCGACAGAGTAATCTGTTAGCGTTTGGGAATTCTGCTCTGCATGCTCCAAGCAACGCTAAATCTCTGTCGGTGACGATAACCCGCGGGTAATATTGTTCTTCTCTCACCAACTTAACACATTCCAACACCCATTTGAAATTTGGCTCTTTTTCACAGTTCAAAAAGCTAAATGCCATTGAGAATGTTCTGTTTGTTGAAGTAACTCCAACAATTGTAAAGAATGGCAGTTTAAACAACGTGGTATTGTATGTGGAGTCCATCAGCATGATTTCCGGATATGTTGTCCACAGGGCATATGACGTCGGGTGAACAAAAAATATTTCCTCCAGCTCATTAGTGTGGTCATTTACCCTGGGGTAATATGTATAACCTTTACGCCTCAAATGTACTAAAAGGAGTTGTATCGGAGTCAAATCACCACGACTGGCGCGACGTATCTTGTCTTGTGCATTATATACCGTTTTAATGCTAGACACGTTATTCGGATCGCTCTCTTTTAGTGAAGAAAGTATAATTCGTGGTGCTACTTGATGTTTTGTCAACTGCCCCACCAAAACTAACTCACTTTCTTTTAATCGCATGGCCTGTGAAAAACCATGGAACGAGTCTACAAAATCATGATTATGCCTCAGACACTTGACCCTCAAGATCCAACCACTAGTTTTAGTGTTACCAGTTCGACCTTTTATAAATTTCGCCAGTAATCTGTTGTGGTATTGTTGCTTTCATGTGGCATTATAAGCCTGAAGTTCCTGCTATGCAGCTCCCCTTTGAGAATCTTAGTTACTTTCTTGTGAACTTTTGCAGTTTTGGAATCCTACTTACCATATTCATGTTGAAAACGTGTAACTTGTGAATATTGTTGAACTTGTGAGGCTTGTGTCCTTGTGCAGTTTGAGACTTGTGAGACTTTGTGTAGTTTGAGACTTGTGAGACTTGTGCAGTTTGAGACTTGTGAGACTTGTGCAGTTTTGGACTTGTGAGACTTGTGTAGTTCCTGTGAACTTGTGACTTTAAGCAGTTGTGACTTAAAATTTTCCGAGGCGATGATGATAACCGAAACCGAATGGACGGTAAAGTGAGATCAAATCTCACTTTGCAACCTTCGAGTTTGAGCCTAAAAATTTTCCGAGGAGATGATGATTTTTTAGCCTTAAAATTTTCCGAGGCGATGATGATAACCGAAACCGAATGGACGGAAAAGTGAGATAAAATCTCACTTTACAACCTTCGAATCTGAGCCTCAAAAATTTTCCGGCTACGTTTTTTTTTTAAAGTTATAAAACTGATTCACAGCAAAAGAAAAAAACTTGTAAAAAAGTTATAAAAAACTTGTAAAACAAAAAAAAAAACTTGTAAAAAAATAAGTTGTAAAAGTAAAAAAAAACAAAGTGACACAAACACAACACAAAACACCCCAAGCAGCACCCCACCACCCCACCTTATAATATTTTGGCACGAAAACACATGCACCCCAATGATTGAGAGAGAGAAAATGCAAACACCCCCTACTCTGGGGTGCCTGCATAGTAGCTCCCTTTTTAAAACCTAAACACATTATTTTTCTTGAGTTGAGATCAATATAGATCTCATATTTACCATAGATCCAATAAATCAATCTTAGCCATCCATTTTTAATCAAATTTAATAAAACACTATTTTTCACCTTTTTTTTAAAACAAAATATCTTGCAAACGGTAAATCTTCAAACTATAAAAAATACACCATCGCGACGAGAATTAAATTATCTTTTTATAAATATGCACTACTATATATTTTTAACGATTTTTTTTTCAAAATTTAGACCCAGAAAAATCATATATGATTTGTGAAAATTACAAATAGAATCATATATGATTTTCACAAATCATATATGATTTTAAAAATCATATATGATTTGTAAAAATCGAATCATATATGATTTTAACAAATCATATGTGATTTTTCTGGGCCGAAATTTTGAAAAAGAAAATCGTTAAAAATATATAGTAGTGCATATCTATAGAAAGATAATTTAGTTCTCGTCGCGATGGTATGATTTTTATCGCGTAACAATTAACGGTTTTAGAGATATTTAATTTTTGAAAAAAGGGTGAAAGTTTATTTTAAAAAAATGAATGACTATTATTAGTTTATTGGATCTATGGTAAATTTGAGATCTATATTGAACTTTCATTATAAGATGTGTTTTTCCGACGATTTTCATATGTCATTAAGTCAACCGTTAGCTCTTTTTGGAATGTTCCAAACTACAATGCCTAGATATCGTTTATGTTGTCACAAAAACTATGATGTATATTTGTTGGATGAAATCTTTCTTCAATTGATTTGTCATTTTTTCATGTATTATACTTCTTTTTCAACTTTCATGTTAAAGTTAATGACATATTATTTTTTGCCAAAACAAAGGAAAAGAAAATAAACTACATGCCTAAAAAATAAATGTTTGCAAGAGATGATACAATTTATTCCAATATTTTCGATTACTTTAGTTTCCTTCTTAATAAACCACGTAGTAATATTTTAAAAAGAGAGTTATTTTACATACTAAACTTTTCTTACATACCAAAGGACTCATCTCCACCATCCATTTAAAAAGAAATCAATGGCTGAGATTAAAAGCATTTTATTATTTCACATATTTTTTATAATTTAAATATCTTTTAAACAGTTAATCGTTAAGTGAAAATATTTACACCGTCGCGAAGAGCATTTAATTGTCTTTCTATAGATGGGCACTTTAACATACTTTCGAAAAAAGAGAAAAAAAATCGTTTTTTTCACGTTTTGTCGTCTTTTTTTACGTTACTTGAAATTTGCATGAAAAAAAATCATATATGATTAAACACTAATTTGAATATCAAATGTGATATTAGTGTTAAATCATATATGATATGTGATATTACATGTGATATGATATGTATATCATATGTGATTTTACACTAATATCACATGTGATATTACATTAATATCACATGTGATATTAAACTAATATCACATGCGATATTACATATCATATATGATATAACACTAGTATCATATATGATATAACACTAATATCACATGTGATATTAAAATTAGTGTTTAATCATATGATTTTTTAATGCAAATTTCAGTAACGTAAAAAAACGAAAAAACTTAAAAAAAAAACGTGAAAAATACGATTTTTTTTTTGTCGAAAGTAAATCAAAGTGCCTATCTATAGAAAGATAATTAAATGCTCGTCGCAATAATATTTTTTTTTCGCTTAACGATTAACGGTTTGAAAGTTATTAATATTTGAAAAAAGATGATGAAAGTGGGTTTTTTAAATTGTTGATTAATCTCATCAATTAGATCAAATAAAAATAGATGGTGATGATTGATCCCATGTAAATAATATTTTATCCTCAAATGATCTTAAATCATATTTTAAAACAAGAAAATTCAAGAAAATTGCAAATCTGTCATTTCAGATTCTTCTTTTATTTCTATAAATGGAAACAAACCTATACCCACAAAAATACACATATTTATATAGATAACATTTCACAAAAATACACATATTTATGAAGGTTTGGAATTTTTCAGTAATGACAAAAGTTTAAACTCCACAAACAATAAGGAGTCAACTTTGAGTGTTACTCCTTTGTCTCAAAATTATAATTTACATTTTTGTTTTAAAATATCTTAAAATAATTATTCATATTTCATTTTAACTAATAAAACATAAATTTAATAAAGAAATATTATATTTAATTAGTTAAAAAGTATAATATTTTACTTTTATTAAACTGCGTGATTTTTATACTAGTATATTGATAATAATTTTGAGACGGAAGTATCCGCATTATATTTGCTTACAGCTATGATAAATTTGTAAAGTCATCTTTTTAAAAAAATAGATTGGCACCATTTTATCTTAGGGACCTACAAACAAACAACATTTACAATTATATTCTCTACAGTCTACACTCGCTGGCTTTCTTCTATATAAATAGTTTTTTTCTCAGGCACACTTTTATTTAAGTCTTCTTATTTATACTTTTAAGACACATTGTCCTATGTTTACCAACTTGTTTTTATAAAACTTTAATAACCCTAAAGTTTATTTAGTTCACACTATGATCTTGTTAATGTTAATGTTTTAATGGTGAATGATTGAAGTGACATAGATTTGCTTCAGTTTAAGGTAATAACAGATCTCTTAATAACTTTTGTTGACTTATATTCTTGGCTTTTGTTTGAATCTTTTTGAATGTTGTTGATTCACTTGTGTGTATTAAGTCATTCTTCTGTTTAAGCTTATTTTTCAGCTTATTTTTTGACTTTTAAGCTTGTTATGATTTAAATATGGAATAAGCTCATAAGCTGGGAAACAAGCCAGAAAAAATGGGTTTGTGAAATCAAATAAGCTCGTAAGCCGAAAAAATAAGATTAAACAAACACCCCAATATGAAAAAAGCGTTTTATTTGTTGTTGTTTATGGATTTATGATGAGCTTATTTGAATTTGGAAAAGCCGATAAACTCATTTTTTTGGGCTCATGAGCTTGTTAGCTTATGGCTTATTTAAGCTCAAAAGCCTAAAAAAGTGAGCTTATCGGCTTTTCCAAATTCAAATAAGCTCATCATAAGTCCAAAAAGTAAATTTGAACCCAAACACCCCCTTTAAAGTCAATAGCTTGATCATCTTAGCTGTTATATGTTATTTAGTGGATTGCTTATTTTTTCTACGTATGCTTCTGCTTTAAGCACTTGTAGTTTTCTGGATTTGCTTATTTTGATGGTAAAGAATGGGTTTAGGCCCTAAAAGAGTCATGTACTAAGTGCATGCCCCACATGAGTGCCTGGACAAAAACGTGTTCCATTTTCTGTTACGAACTTTTAGATCCTGTTCCACTATGCACACTTAAACTTTTTTTACCCAAAAAGAAGTTGACATTTACTCATTTAGTCATTTACTGTCCACTAATTGCTTAACAATGCTGTAAACAATGTGAATGTGTAGCTTTCAGATTAGTGGACGGTAATTAGGTAAATAACAACCTTTTGGGGAAAAAAAAATTTTAACGTGCGAATTGGAACAAAATTTGAAAGTTGGTAACAAAAATTAGGTACTAAGATTAACACCAAAAAGAATAGTGTAAAGTTTCATCTAATGTAACCACTTTCGAATAAGTATGTCCTGAACTGCTTATTGAAAATTGCTTATTTTGCTTCCAAATAAGCAGAAGTAGGTTCGATGACCAAACACCTAAAATTGCTAAAAAATAATTAGATAAGTATGTAAGCAGAAATAGCAAGCAATCCCAAACACCCTCTTAGGTACAGAATTATGTGTGTGATTGTGTGAAGTTACTGTATGTGCGTACATGTCTATATTTATCAATTTCAAGCTTAATGTGTGTGTGAATGTGCGTTTAATGAAATGTTTTAGTTGTTGTTGACTTGTTGAACATGAACAACTGTAAGCATCAGCAGTTAGTCACTATGTTTTTTAGTTACAGCTGTTAAACGCCTGAAGTTACTCTCCATGTGTTTGTTTATAAATTAAGTAATCTACAGTGTCTTACGTACTTCGTGAGCGTGTCAAAACTTGGATTATTGTTAACTTTAGTTGTTATTAGTTATGTTATTTAGCTAGAGATGTTAATTGCTTAAAGTTGGATGATTAAACTTTGTACTGTAAATTCTAGGAGTCTGAATCTGAATGGATGCAAATGGTAAAACCTTAAAAACAAGGGAGATAAGCATGACAGAGAATAAAAGAAGCGGTGAAGTGGCGGTGAGTATTTCTGGTGATGATCGAGATATGAAAACTCCAAGAGCTGTTCCCGAATCACCTCATCGAAAATCGGTTGATTCGTATATAGATAATCCTGTTTTTATGCCAAGCCCCAATAGGCCTCCTAAGATCCCCATTCCTGATACATTAACTAGGCGTAAAACCTTAAATAGATCGGTTTACTCAAAGCCTAAGTCTAGGTTTGGTGAACAGCCCGTGATAGATCATAATATGTTCGACCAGATGTCTGAGCCAGTTGGCCAGACCTCAAACTCACCCAACAGGATTGCTTCAAATCGTGCCTCACCTAGAGTTGGGGGCAATGCTTCTCCACTTGGCACGCCACCGAAGGAGACAATTAGAACTATATCTATAACAACGAAGACTCCATTAATAGGGTCACCTGGAAATGCAGGGGGGGTTGATGAGGATGAAGAGATTTATAAGAAAGTTAGCATACGTAAAAAGTTGAAGTATAAGAGGGTGAAAATGAAAGTTTTATTTGAATGGGTAATGCTTCTATTGCTTATGGGATGTGTAGCGGCTAGCTTGACGATTGATGAGCTGAAGCATTACAAAATTTGGAGTTTGGAGTTGTGGAAATGGTTTGTGCTTATATCGGTGATCATTAGTGGTATGTTAGTCACTAACTGGCTTATGCATTTTATCGTGTTGTGTATAGAATTGAATTTCTTGTTGAGAAAGAAGGTGTTATATTTTGTTCACGGGTTAAAGAAGAGTGTTCAAGTATGTATTTGGTTCATTGTAGTTCTTATTACTTGGACATCGTTGTTTAATGGCAACGATGTTAAAAGGTCGAAAACTGCAGCCAAGGTATTGGATTATATTACTTGGAGTATCGTTTCCTTATTAGTTGGTGGAATTTTGTGGCTTTTAAAGACTTTATTGCTCAAGATTTTAGCAACTTCGTTCCATGTCAGCAATTTCTTTGATAGAATTCAAGAATCGATCTTCCTACAGTATGTTCTATTTACCCTCTCGGGGCCTCCGCTTATGGAATCATTAGAAATGGTTGGAGCGAGTACTAGTAAAAGTCAGTTGAGTTTTCAGGTGAAGAAGAAGGGAAAGGAGTCAAAGACGAAAGAGGTGATTGATGTAAGTAAGCTTCATCAGATAAAACGAGAAAAAGTGTCCGCTTGGACTATGAAGACGTTGGTTGACGTGATTTCGAATTCTGGCCTTTCCACTTTCTCTGGTGCAATTGAAGAAAGTGCGTATGAAAATCCAAATGAATCTGCAGACAAGGAGATTAACAACGAGATGGAGGCAATTGCTGCTGCTTATCATATTTTCAGAAATGTCGCGCAGCATGGTTTCACGTAAGAAAATCACTTTTACAAGATCGTTAAATCTGTTTACTTGAGTTATGATTAATTCATCACTGTTATATGTTTATCATGTAGATACATTGAAGATATGGATCTAAGGAGGTTCTTGATCAAAGAAGAGGTAGATATGGTGTTTCCAATGATTGATGTGGCTGAGAAAGGGCAAATTGATCGGAAAACGCTAACAGAATGGGTGGTAAGATTCTTTTCTGCTTCATATTTGTTGAAGATTTGTACCAAATGAGATCCCATGATTGTAACCTCCAAACAAATAAGAAAAAAGTGGTTACTTTCTTACTTCTATTATAAACCCGACATGATATTTTTTGATCATAACTCTACTAATAGAAGAAATAATGAAATGCAGCATAGTTTTTTAGTGGCGGAGTAATTATTCATTGACATGTATGTAAAATTGTTACTGAATGCAGGTAAAGGTGTACAATGGACGCAAAGCTTTAGCACACGCATTAAGTGACACGAAAACGGCTGTAAAGCAACTGGATAAGCTTGTTACAGCAGTCGTGATTGTTGTGGTCATAGTTGTGTGGCTTCTTTTGACAGAAATTGCTACCACCAAAATACTTGTCTTACTCTCATCACAGCTTGTTGTCGCTGCCTTTATATTTGGCAACACATGCAAGACGATTTTTGAAGCTATTGTGTTCGTTTTCATAATGCATCCATTTGATGTTGGAGATCGTTGTTGCATTGATGGAGTGCAGGTAACAAATATGCAGTTTGTGTTAAGCTATGGAGTACTTCAGGTTTAGTTATGTTCGTTGTGTCATAATGATTGCCTATATGTGATTTGACAGTTGATAGTCGAAGAGATGAATATCTTAACGACGGTTTTCTTAAGATATGATAATGAGAAGATATATTACCCGAATTCGGTTTTGTCTACAAAGCCTATCAGCAATTTCTATAGAAGCCCAGATATGGGCGATAGTGTGGAATTCTCTATTGATTTTGCGACATCAATTGAGAAGATTGGGCAGTTGAAAGAAAAGATAAAAAAGTAAGTTGTACACAATAGTTTGTATACGTTCTTCCTGCAATTTTGAAATGTATAATATAGATACGAATGATAGCTCAATCTGCTTGCGTTAGTTTGCTGGTTTTGTGCTGAATGACATTAGCTTATTGAATGATTTTTACTTGTGGTCAGGTATTTGGAGAAGAACCCTCAAATGTGGCACCCAAATCACAATTTTGTTGTGAAGGAGATTGAAAATGTAAACAAGATAAAGATGGCCCTCTATTTCAATCACACAATCAACTTTCAAGACTATGGTGAAAAAAATAAGCGGAGAAGTGAACTGGTTTTAGAGCTGAAGAAATTCTTTGATGACCTGAAGATCAAATGCAACCTCCTTCCACAAGAAGTTCTACTTAACCGAGAAACGACAACAACTAGAGCCTCCAAATAATACGCATCTTTGCATTAAAAGGTCTCATCTTTCTTTGCTCGCTGTGACACCGTAACTTAGCCTCCCTCCTTTCTGATACAGTTTAAAATGTTCATTTAGTTTTATAAACATGTTTGGTCATTAGTCAAGTTTCTAAGCTATCCATAATAGAATAGGCAGATTTTTTTGAAAGAAAACCGCATATAGTCAAGTTTTTTCTTTAAGTTTGCTAAAATGAAATATTTTGGGCTAGGGATCGAGTGATGCAAGCATTTTTAATGTTGACATTAAGGTTGGCTTGATTAAACTGAAAAAATTACTTTGACTAATTTGCATGGGACAATTCAAACCCATTTACTTATGAATGGGTAGATTTGGGTTACGTTTGTGTCTTTTAATGGGTCAGATGGGCTTGTCAGATAGGTCAAAACCCGTTCAAAGTGTGTTCATAAGGCGTACAACCCTACACACTTTTTATTGGAAAGTCATAATTTTAGTGTAATTATAGTCTTGTAATATATCTCCTCTGACAAAGGGTGTTTGGATCAAACCCAACCCAACTATAACTAAGAATTACATGTTTTGCCTTGTTACCAAACCCATCTGGCCTGCATAATTAGCCACCTTAGTGACCTGAATACATGTTTTGCCCTTTTACCAAACACTGATCTTTTGCATTTCAAATGTCTTGCACAGGCTCACGAGGTCAGATAGTTTTGATTGCCTAATGGGAGGTAGGTAATGGTTTGAATCTTGCATTTCGTCTGTAAAGTTAGAAGACAGAAGCTCCCATCTCTGTTGTCAAAGACTTGTAGTCACTTTTGAAGCTCTATGAATAGAACATCATCATCTGGTTACTTGTTCATTTTTGTAGTCTCTCTTTTTACATGCTTCGCTAATGGATCTTTTGTAGTTAAAAAATGAACCAATATCTGTAATAGTAAAACCTATTTATGATATTTTGTTCTGTTATAAGTGCATACCCTGCTTTAAAACCTTGGATACGCCTTGAAAGGTTAGATTGTTTCTTATGATTTGTCCATGATCTGGTACACAATAGTTTACCTAGTAAATAACCATCACGACCGTGAATGAGTGGCACATTCCGCTTTCACTCACTTTCGTTACTAACATTCAACAAATGACTGATTGTTGAATCGGTAGAGGATGGGGCGCGTCTGGAATTACTTATTAAGCGCGAATATTAGATTATGGAGCTGTTTATGTGATCTATGAACTTTGTAAAGTGTTAATGGCATGTTGTATGGTTTTATTTTAACTTTATATTTCCATCAATGTCACTCATCTTATTGCATTTTATACTTAAGTGTGTTAGTTGCCGACCATAAGTTGACATGTTTGTCTCAAATTAGTAGTAGTCATTGCAAGGACAATTCTCAAAATGCTTGTATTGGTAATTTGCTTCAACTTGTATTTTTCCATAATTGTGGAAAAACTCACTGCAAGGGTATTCTTCAAAGGAAATTTTTTTAAGCAACAAAACTTTTAAATAGATATCGGTATGAATTCCTCTAACAGTAAAACCGAAGTTTTGAATTACTAAAATACTGTCTTAACGTATGAATACGCGACATTTGATGTATGCCGCTTGCAGTTTCAGATTTGCGAAGTTCATTACTCCACCATTTACTACCCAATAGTAAAAAAGTTTATGATTAAACCGAGGATAAACATTACAAGTGCATCACAGGTTATACATAAAGCAATAACTTAATGAAGCATCATGTACAAAAGGTTATGATGATACAACCCGTCTACTTCTTACTTTAAAAAGTGCAGGACTTTAAAACTTTACCATAGCTTCTTGTTTACACTCGAGTTCCTCTTAATAAAAACACTCCAAAACAAAAAGAGAACCGGGTCAATAAAGAGAACCCCATGAAGGGTATAGTTTACTCTATTCATTTATGCTAGAAGTGTAATCAAGGTTGTATTTGTTTATGTGACTTCCACTTATACTATTGTTTTGGCAGTAAAAATTCTACGCTAGAAAATTGTTCAACAATGATATTCTGCTTACATACAACAAAATGTTCAGAAACTAAAAAAAATAGAAAATTTACAGGATACAAAAGAGCTGCGAGATTTGGGATGATTATTTGCTTCTTGGCGGTACCTTCATTGGTATATCAGACAAGTAGCTGCTTCATGAAAACTTTTTTGGTCTGGTAAACAGCGACCTCAAAGCAATTGCTTCTGGAAAGTTTACCTGACAGCAAACGATACATTTTTCTTGTCGCTTATAAGTATAGTGGCATGATTGGGAGTTAAAAATCTGAATGGTACAAACAAACTAAGGTCGAATGAGTTAACGGAGAACGGCATAAAGGGCATTCAGGCTTTTCATTACACCATTCCATGATGCAAGTCCTACAAAAAAATAAATCAACATCAGGAAGAGAGGGAAGAGAGATAAGGAAAAAGGGAAAGGCGGCAACATGAGCAGGTTGGGCCCATTTATAAACGATCAAGGAGTTTGTATAGCCAAAGCTTTTATTTAACCCATTTGAGATACAAAACCGTAATCGACCCGTTTATATGTAAATAAAGGGCCAAAATTGCCGCCTCTAGAGAAAGGTGTCGATGTAAAGAAACAATACCAGCAAAATACATGACCACAAGGAGTTGCAGTTGGATTTTGGCGATTACTAAGGCAAAGTGTACATTTGCTAATCCCACTTGATTGAGACTGCAAGAACACGAATATACATTTATTAACATAACGAATTTCAAAAATTGTGATACAAAGTAAATTCTGAAGATTTCAATCTACATAACTTGTAATATGAGAAACTTATACGATTCTGTAGAAATGCACGTTCGGGTTTATATATGATGACGCACATAATATCCCATTATATCCATAATCAGTCCAGAACCATACCTCTGAAGTTGCCATGGAGTCTGATACGCCAAAACCCTTTTCACTGTCCCCAGTAATCAAATTTCCTTCTTCATTTAAAACAGGCAGACCACGTCCTGAAATAAATGGAAAATAATTAAATAGAAGTGTAAGCCATATTGGTAGAACAGATGGAAAGACAATGTTGCACTGCTAGAACAAATTGACAGGATATACAGATAAAGCTTACAGAATAGAGGAAAGAGGATTGAGGTAAACATATGTGTACATATAATGATAAATTAAAGGTTTAAGGAAATCAACGACAGTTATTTTGAAAAGATTCTGACCTCCTGATGCTTGGTGGACCCTTAAGGATGTATGCTGAACTGAAGCTGTGATGGATGCTAAGTTGCTACGCCGCAATCCTTCAGCCGCGATAATACATAATTGAACCAATAGAAACATGCCCAGTATTTGATATCTGCATTATATAACATTCAATAAGGAGGTCAAAGGCACACATAATAAGCATTATACACTCAACTTCGAGATATAAGATGCTTAATTTGCTTCACTAAAAATAAACGATCCTAAAGTTTCATGTATCTTAACAAGTCGTTTGGAACTAAACAAAGGTAAAAAAATATACCTAGGCCTTTGATTCATCGGCTTTCCTATAAATACATAACGAATGCCTGCTGCACGCTTTGATATATGATAATAAAGACCTGCAATAAATCAAGTTGCTAGTTACATTGTATAGCATAAACTTTCATGTCACCACCTACATCCGAAAATACTCACCTTCAAAGTAGAAGAACATAAGATTGGCACGGAGAAGCAGCTGCAAAAACTCACGAGCTAAAGGAAGCACCTGCGTTAAACAAAAAAAATACTTAATCACTAACTCCAAAAAACTCATGTCTACATTTTGAGTGCATATCATTATACGAAAAAAGTAGGACATGCTATAAGATCAGAATAAATGGAAAATGACATACTGCAGGCCATCTCTGAACCGTGTTTAACCAAAGCCCGCTAATTCTGGATTTCAATCTTGAGAAAGGTGAACTAGAAACTATTGGTGAAGAAGAAGAAGAGGTTTGGATAGTAGATAACTGATCTTGGCTGCTTCGAGAAGGTTCTAATTCATCAGCCAGCGACTCAGACAATGCAATGCCACGGGAAGCAATTCTCGAGCTGCAAATTACATGGTTGATAGAGTTCATAGCTACAAAAATCTGAATACTTGTATCCGTTTAACATAACAATTTAGCAATATCACAGTTGCAGACCAAAGATATTAGTAAGAAAGAATTGAACCTGACTCTTTCAGCAATGTAGGGAACTGCACTCTGATAAACAATGAAAAGGGCACGTCTCGCTGGTGTTGGAGGAAGTCCATATGATCCCGCAACCTGATAGTATAAGCCATAAATTTCTCTATTAAACTGGGTATCTATAATATGACAGCTTCGTATAATGATAAGATATGCACCTACCTGTGTGATATCGCAGTATTCTTCGCCCAATGTCTGCTGCCCCGCTCCTGTCGTTAAAATATAATAAAGCATCTGCCCCAAAAGCTTTGTCTGCAAAACAATATACCGTCCCAGTTAATAAACTAACTCTAACAATGCCCCCTAAGATTTACACAGAACTCAAAATAATCATCTAAGTTTAATTATTATCCGAACATCGAGCCTTCCAAAGCCACGCCAATGTTTAAAAAACATCTGTCTATCACAAAGTTAGCCGAAATTACTCTTATACATTTACTGAACATAAACAAACAGGATAAAAAGGAAATATCATACATTAATCACAATTATCGAACATTTCCTTAACGCACACGACAACTAACATGATACAGATAACATAGTTAATGCTAAAAAGGAAATAAGAAACAAGTAACCTCATTCTGATAAGATATAGCAGCTCTGGTACCTACAAACAACAACAAAAAAACATCAAAATCAAAACTTTATAAACAAAATTATAAAAATTATAAACTTATAAAACTTACCGAATAAGTGACGAAAAGCGTCACGACAAGCTTCGTATACAAAAGAAGCATACTGGTCGTCTTTCTGGGCTGCTCTCATTATCTCCGGCTGAGCTGCCAGTGAGAACCGGCGGCGTAAGGTGGTGGTTCCGGCATCTTCTCTGCCGGAGGATTCTCCGATTTCATTTCCCATTTTTTATTTTTTTATTTGGTTTGTGTACCCTCATCCTATTTTATGGTTTTGTATATTTTAGGGTGAACTACGCTCCGTTCTCACATTTGGTCCCCCGTTTCCATTTACTCTCGTACGTAGTCCTTGTCTTGCAAAACGGTGACTCGTTTGGTCCCTGCTACCCCGTTATCTCTTACCATGGTTACAATGTGTGGTTTGATGATGTGTAAGCCTGGTTTTGTTAATCATTTCACCCTTCTCTCCTTTTCATAATTAGTATCTCAGTGTATCTTCCCTCTAATTCCTTGACAAGTTAACTCGCAACTTTCCCGCTCATATCAACCATCTAATCTCACATCTCTCATTCCGTAATTTCTCTTACTATAATTTGCACATTAACCATCTTGTTCGCAAATCTTTGTCAACAATGGGGTTAACAACATGGAGATGAGGAAAAAAAGAGTAGTTATAACAACCACAAACTTGGAAATCGAATGTGAGAAGGCATATGGTAATGACTTGAAATCCGATTGGTTTGAGCTATATTTTGCTATGATATTGTGTTTATTTTTGTTGATTTACTAAGTTATTGAATTTTTATACAGAGTGTGCACCTCATTAGTTCACCATACGCATACACCATGGCAGTTCATTTAGGGGTTTCCTAGTAGAGAATATGTTGGCGGTGAAGGAGATATCTTTGATACTGTTGACGCTGAAGTTTTCTCGGTGTTTGAGGTAGACAAGATGGTCACACAGTTAGGCTACAAAGGTAAGAATGGGCCTCTGTTTATCACTATTTAAGACCCATGAGTGATTTAGATGTTGGGTTGTATGCACTGGCATGTGATGAGAATGTACATTGTCTGAGTACCCCACTGTTGAGTTTCAAGAGGTCTATATATAGCATGGTTCTACACAACTTAATTGTTACCAAATGTCACAAGAAAAATCAAGGCTACAATAGAATTGTACCAGGAAGATGTGTCTAGTCAACCTAGTATTAGTTCTTCTAAGAAAGAGGATTCTGGTAAAATGGTGTTGTTAACATGGCATGATAGTAGAGATAGTAGTACATCTAACTCTAGCTCACCTAAGTCAATGTGCGTTTGTTATCCCTACTAGTTCATGTGATATCACATTTACACAATTGACTGATAATGAATCTGCTAACAACCAAATCAATATCCATCCATATATAAGCTCACAATTTGATACTATAAACCTCACTTTCACCCCAGTGGAAGCAAGGGTTCATGATGTGGTAAATGATGTGCTAGATGATCTGAATAAGTGTATAGACTTTGATGATAATGAATTGGATAGGTATCCAGAGTTTAGTTATCTTGAAGCAATGAATGTAGACAGTACTTCTGGCTTAAGTCATGATGAACATTTTGGAGTAGATGACATGGACTTAAAACTTAAATTTAAATCTTGAACTAAATGTTCCCCAAAATGCTCATGATGGTGACATGACTGGTAGTGCTCATGCTGATGGAGAAGCATCATTTGTAGCAAGTAGAAGTGAAGGTGACATGACTGGTAGTGCTCCTGATTCTGAATATGAAGGAGACTCTAGTGATAATGCAGATACAGATAAAGAAGATGTTGTTTTGGTTGATGAAGAAAATCAAATAGCAGAGCCTGAGATTGAAGTGAATGTGTTTAATCTAACTGGGAATGAAGCTTTTGACAACATTGGAGTAGTCAATCAACTACCTGGTGAGTTATTTCAAGGAGATGGAATAGAAGTGGTAAATGTAGAAGGTTTTGAGAGTGCAACAAATTCTGAGGATGAACCAGGTTCTGATAGGAGGAAGATGTTAAAGAAGATGAGAAGATTTATGAAAAATAGCTTGTCAGACAAGCAAGTTGTGAATCAGTACTCATTTTACACTTGAAAATATTTCCTACTGCAAAAGAGTTTAAGGAGAGAGTGTATTTGCACTCCATTGAAACAAAAAGAAATTTGAAGCTGATAAAGAATGATGCCCAAATGATTAAAGAAATATCTGTTAACCAATTACCAGTCTTTACAGACTCACAATTCAGTGGAATAATATACCTAAGTGAAATAGTGGGTGTTAGGCCTAGTGGATCAAGTGGCCTAGTTGTTAGGATTAAGAAAAGGAAAAGTCTAGGTACCAGTGATGAAAGTAAAGATGTTGCTGCACATGATAAAGGGAATCTATGCCCTTGGATCATGTATGCTGCCAAAGATCCAAAAACAAATAATTGGGTGGTGAGGACACACAAAGATACACACAAGTGTCTTTAATTAAGGGAAATCAAACACTGCATTTATAAATTCTTGGCAAAGCAGATTTGTGACCAAGTTAAGGTTAATCCACATATCCCAACAAAGGCAGTTCAAGACCAGCTGCATCATGAGTTCGAGCTTCAGGTCTCTATGAGCAAAGCATTCAGAGCTAAAGTTAAAGCTGAAAGAGAGATTGCAGGTGATCACACACTGCAATATGCTATACTTAGAGACTATGTTGGTGAATTGCAGTCTACAAACCCTAATACCATTGTCAAGCTTGCAGTTGATAGGGATACAAATCCTGATTTGCCTACTAGGGTGTTTAAGAAAATACTCCGTATATGTTTGTTTGAGAGCATTGAAAGAGGGGTATAAGGCTTGCAAAAGACAATTGTTAGGCCTAGATGATGCTTTCATGAAGGGGACATTTCCAGGCCAAGTATTGACAACCATTGGACTTAATCCAAACAATGGAATTTACCCATTGGCTTATGCCCTTGTTGAAGCTGAAAGTAAGAGTTCATAGTCATGGTTCTTAATGTGCTTGGGTGATGACATAGATCTACAGTCCAATTCAAATTTTACATTCACTTGTGATAGACAAAAGGTTAGTAATATGCTTTACTTGTTGAATTATTAAATACAACATCATATGAATTATTATTTGATTATTGAATTGGTTTATGCAGGGCCTCATTTCAACCATTAAATATGTGTTCCCAATGGCAGAACACAAATTTTGCTTGAGGCGCATACATGAAAATAAGAAGCAGGCTTGGAGTGGACAAGTCTACAAGAATGCTTTGTGGAGATGTGCATCTGTTACAACTGTTAATGACTTTCACAGGTGTATGCAACATTTGAAGAGGTTGCATCATAAAGCACATGAATGGTTGGACAAGATACCACCTGAACATTGGGCAAGATCTCATTTTTCTGGCAATACATTTTTTTATTAATTTTATTCATAAAGTAATTACAGTTAATGCCATTTACTACTACATTGAAAAAGCTACGATTGTTAGGCATGTATAGCATTTAATACTTTCATCATATATATTGAAAGATCGAGTCCCGACATTGAATGTGGAGTCTTAATGACATCAATTTTGAAGTGAAAGTATATGAAAAATGAAAATGCATCAATCCGATTGATGAGATTAATGTCAGGTGCATGCGAAGTGTCAATGTAGTTATTGAGACGCATGCGAAATTTAGTTATTGAGACACAAATTAATTGAAGTTGTTACAAGGAAGAAGAATAGTAATCATCATGCAGTTATTACAACACTTAAGAATGTGACCTCTATAAATTAGGGATGCATTGCTTAATATTTCACAACTCCTTAACCTTCCAACATAATTACTGAAATTCACAACAACATGTCTAATCAGGCTACATGAAACATGGTCAGAGACATTGCAGCACCAAACCATCTTTTATTCCTGGATGATCTTGATATCGGTGTCACTAGGACCATTATGTAGTTACAATAACATATGTATTTATATTACAGGTTCAACTAATGATCATACCAATATTTTATCCCTGTCCAATATACTCCACAATTTTGTACACATATAGTCGCGTACAATTATTTGTCGAGATGGGAGAGTACAGTGTTATCGTGGACTTAAAATATCAAACATACCTACCCAAGAAACATGTAACCAAACACCCGTATAATTTTTGTTTGGTTTAGAATTAACTAATCTATGCTCTAAATTCTGCAAATTTAAACAGGAATGGTGTCCCCCTTAGTTTATACCCAACTAGGTCTCACGGAATAACCTACATCTTCTACTTCTATTTATCAACCTACAACAACAAATATGAGATCAGTAGGTAGTATAACACCCTAAAATCGGGCCTTAATTATTTTTATTACAAAAATGCCATTTGAATAGTTGACAATGACAATACGGGATTGGTTAGTAAAACCCGATAGTCAAACTATAAGTATTAAAGGTTATGTAAATAATTATAGAAAATATGATATGTCACAATTATAAGAACGATGGACTTAAGGGATGATAACATCAAATAGTCCTGAATATTTAGTGTCAATTTCCCCCGATAATGCTCGTTATTTATATCATTTATATGGATTTACGCTTGTTTTCCATTGTTTTCCACTTTCAGGTAAATTACGAGCATTGGAGCTAAAGAGACGCGGAAATGGAAACATTACTAAAGATTTATCACAGTATGCCTATTTTGAAGAAGTTATGGCGTAACTCGTCTCTCACATTATGCCGTAACTATTGCGTGACCCAGAAGTCCAACTTATCAAGAGGTTACAGCGTAACTCTTCCCAAAGGTTACGACGTAACTCCATTAGGTCAAAAGAGGTTCCACGCCGCTGATACTTAGGCCGTAACTACTGCATCACTTACGACGTAACCGAGTTTATTGAAGACTACGGCGTAACCACTTATAAGGTTACGCCGTAACTAGCAGATCTAGTGCATTTACGAAGAAATAGAAGGTTACGGCGTAACTCCTCTATTGGTTACGCCGTAACCAAGACCTGGCCTATAAATACCCCACGAATTCCAGCATTTCAAGGCATCCCATTCCACACACAACACTCTGAGAACATGGGAAAAAGCTCAAGGCAGGTCTTGGGGAGCATACGGAGCTGTTTCCAAGGGAGAAGTCACACCATTACAATAAGCTTTAGCGTTTATTATTTCTTTTACTTTCAATTCATGTATTTCGTACCTTTGAATATTGAATTGATTTGCATGATTAATATGAGTGGCTAAGCACCCTTTGGTGCTAGCCTAGTTATGATTAATCAAAGAAACTGTTCATGCCATCCAAGTCGGCTGCGAAAACTGTGGTGGGGGACATTTGACTAAAAACTGTCCTAAAGTCGACAAGGAAGATACGATCAAGGAAGCTAAATATGGAGAGAATAGGCCTTTCTACGGGGATAATTGTAATGGGTTTCGTGGAGGACCCCCACCGTATTATGAGCGTAATGAGAGAAGAGCTAACCTGGAAGGAATTATTAACAAGTACCTTTTGGACACTACCAAGAGGCAAAAGGAGCAAGAAGAATGGCTTAAGAATTTCCAAGATAACACAAACAAAAGCCTCTCGTCCCATGAAACATCACTTAAGAACTTGGAAACTCTAATTGGAAAGCTTGGCGACGAGGTTCAAAGAAGGAACGAAGAACAAAAGAGCAATTCCACTATATGTAAGGCTGTGTTCTCTGACAACAACAAGTGCTCTGATGAGTCGGATACTGATGGCGAAAGTGAGTTACGCCGTAATCACACTCCAGAATTACGGCGTAACCCAAATTCAAGCAAAAACACGGGCGCCAAGGACAACAATCCTAAAAGAAGGAGTCATTGGTGTAAGAGTATTGCAATTGATGATGGAGAATGCTACAGTCTGTGGGCCTCATGTGATCCTCAGAAAACCTGCGATGGTGGTGTTGATAAGGAAAGGATAAAAGATGACAGATACAAATGGACTACACTAAACGACGAAGAAAGGTTAGCCAAGTTCTCAATTAGCGAAGTGGAAGGGCCGCCCATCAAGCATTACTGCAAACCCTTACTCATCATGAAAGATGAGATTACTAACGCTTGGCCAACGTTCAATCCTTTTCGTGATTATTGCAACGGAGGAGGTAATGTGAATAACGAAGTTTGGATATGCCCACACGAATCTGGGAGACACGACGTTGATTTTGGAAATCTATCATTCAGTGATTGGTATTCAATAAGGTTCGGGGACGCGATAATTAATTCAACTCTGTTCAGAAATCTGGAACTCAAATATGAGAAACACATTCTTCGAGAAAAAACCATTAAGCCCCTCGATGATATTCCTTCTGAAGATGACTATGACGAAGGAGTTCGAAATCATTGGTGCGAACAAATTAAAATCAGCAACGGAAAAGTTTGGGCCTCCTGCAACCCTTTTGAGTATGAATGTGATGGAGGAAGCAGCATCGAGAGAGCTGGGGAAGACGAATTCCTTTGGACTTCGACTAATGATTCCGAAAGAACAGAACTGCCTTGGCCAGATGATCTCGGATTCGACGATTGGATCAAAATCAAATACGGAAAAATTGACGCGTTGACTAAAAAGAAGATCTGGGAAGGGTGTATGAGTAAAAATCAACCTAACAACGAAGCTCCTAATGAAAAACCAGAAGATGACACCAAAGGCTCGTCTAAAGTAAACAATGAAGAATGCAAACAAATTCTCAACCAACTTGAAAATACCGATTCCGACAATGATTTCGATTATCTCGAGTTGCAAGGCGAAGACGGTTTCATTGACCCTGATGATGAAATACACGAGAAACGAAAATGCAAGCTTCTTGGCATCCCATTTAAGAGGCCACCTCCTATTATAGCCGAAAAATTTGAGTTTACGCGATACCATTTGGGATCTGAAGAAAAATTTTGCAAGATACGGATAATTGAAACCAAAGAATATCTGCGCACCGCAACAAATGTCGGATGGGTTAGGCGCAACTTAACGAAAGACGTGGATGAAGTCGGGCAAGCTCAAAGGCCCCCATAGGAGCCCCGCGGCTCTGAGTCTAACTTAAAGACTCGTTAATAAAGAAAAATGCTTTTTCGGGAGACATCCTGAATTATCCATTTCTTTTGTTTTTATTTCCTTTCTGTTGGGTTTTGTGTTTTCTAACCATTTTTGCAGGAGACAAATAAGTAATTACTGCTGCAGTTGCTGATCTGAACAGAGTTACGGCGTAACTCATCTTGGTGATTACGCCGTAACCAACATTTTAGCAGTAAAATTCTTGACGCATTACCAATTACGGCGTAATACCATCGCAGTGGTTACGCCGTAACTATTCGCTTCACAGCTCATACCAGGTTTTGCCAGTTACGGCGTAACTCTCTCATAGGAGTTACGACGTAACTCTCCTCTGCTTTAATTCTTTCATTTTAAAACACAGTAACCTTGTATTAGTTTTTAAATGAACTTTGTGGGTGTGTTCCCTGTAAACCCTCATGAGACTTCACTCATCCACTTGGGACACCAAGTGGTTTAAAAGGCTTGTTGCATTCGCTAAATGCAACCGTGATTCCTACGAAAGTGAGTTAGGTTTGTTTTTCATTTTATTTTTTCTTTTTAGAATTATGCTTGTCGGTATTGTGATTTCAGGGATTGAAGTTTGTTCATGACGCTTAAACGAAGGCACTGTTCTTTCTCGTAGGCCTTCTTCTTTTTGGAGCAAATTTCAGGGAAGTTCTCGCTCTAATTCTACCTTTCTCTTCACCTTTATTTTAATGCCTAGTACAAAAGGGACTTTGTACAATTCAAATGGGGGGACGGGAGTAGAATTATCTCTTGAACTTTATTTCGCCCTCATTTTTCTAGTTTATTTTGAAAAATTATGCCATTTTGAAAATTTTGACATGTTTTTTCCGAACCTAACTAGATTAGACCTTAGCCGAGCACATACAACCCTTGACATTACATGGTGAGATTAGCCTTATCCGTTTTCAATATTTTACCCCAAATCCACCAAATTATGAGTGTGCCGGTAGCTTGTAAACTTTAGAACTTGGCCTTTGCATCATTTCGAGACCATATATGAGGTATGTTGAGTTAGCTCTGTGTATTTGGACTTTTCAGTTTTAGAAGGCAATATTATAGGATTATCACACAAACAGCCTACCATTGTGAGTCTATCAATTAGTCACCTCGACTTTTCGACCCCCATGTGAAACCCTTTTGTTGCACTCCCCTTTAGTGCAAGATACCCCTAGATACACCCTTCTGAGCCATTCCTTTCATTTTGTCAACCCAATATATTGTTTCGTTACACCTATACACCTTAGCCTACCCTGTAGTCTTTATTTGTGATTGGGAAGTCATCATTTGCCTAAGTTCAAGGTTCGAGTGGAAAGGTTTGGAAATCACGCTTTCATCGAAAACATTTATGAAGATCATTGAAGACCCCCCGAATTCCCATTGTTCATCTTAAGTGGGGGATATTATGTTATTTTGTTATGTTGAAAAAAAAATGACGATGATTCGAAAAAAAAAAATAGTTGATTGAGTTATGATATTGTAAAGTGCGATGTTATAAGCACTATAGTATGAGCTTTATTGATTAGTATCGAGGAGGCCACCTCGGTCACATTAGAAGATTGGAGTTGGAGTTATACCAACTGAAGAAGAAAAGGTAGTGTGCCCATCACGACGTCCTCTAATGACACATCTACCTTGCATTTCATGATCCGGTCTCTAGACTTCTAAGCTTGAACTTTGGGCGGACGGTAAGTGGTGATGACTTGGTTATAGATTTAGACTACCTACTTGTTTTTCATTTTACACCAATTATATATCCCATGTCTTATCCTACCCTTTAGTCATGAAGCGTGTCTAGGTGATGCAGCGAGCAATCTTTGGTGTCTTGGCCATGGATTTGGTCATGTATCATTGATTTTGTCCACTTCGCCGTGACATGTTAGTAATGACGAGTCACCCCTTAACCTTTGTCATGTCTACCCATATTGCCTTCGAGAATTGTTTAGCCCTTAACTCTAGTGGTAGAGATTTGTGTAACCGCCAAGCTTATGATATAATACATGCTATGACAGTGCGATTGAGTGATCACCCCGAAATTGACACTTAGAATAGTTGAGAGATTTGAGTGTTTGTTCCCCTTTCGTGAGGTGTTCGGCTTTGTTTTATTCTAGCATAAGGGATTTGTAAACTCATATTTTACAGGTTTTGGGAGATATCTTTTTAGGAATCTATCTAATAAGGTCTACTTGAAGACAAGTAGAGTTCAAGTGAGGGGATATTTGATAACATCAAATAGTCCTGAATATTTAGTGTCAATTTCCTCCGATAATGCTCGTTATTTATATCATTTATATGGATTTACGCTTGTTTTCCATTGTTTTCCACTTTAAGGTAAATTACGAGCATTGGAGCTAAAGAGACGCGGAAATGGAAACATTACTAAAGATTTATCACAGTATGCCTATTTTGAAGAAGTTACGGCGTAACTCGTCTCTCACATTACGCCGTAACTATTGCGTGACCCAGAAGTCCAACTTATCAAGAGGTTACAACGTAACTCTTCCCAAAGGTTACGACGTAACTCCATTAGGTCAAAAAAGGTTCCACACCGCTGATACTTAGGCCGTAACTACTGCATCACTTACGACGTAACCGAGTTTATTGAAGACTATGGCGTAACCACTTATAAGGTTACGCCGTAACTAGCAGATCTAGTGCATTTACGAAGAAATAGAAGGTTACGGCGTAACTCCTCTATTGGTTACGCCGTAATCCAGACCTGGCCTATAAATACCCCACGAATTCCAGCATTTCAAGGCATCCCATTCCACACACAACACTCTGAGAACGTGAGAAAAAGCTCAAGGCAGGTCTAGGGGAGCATACGGAGCTGTTTCCAAGGGAGAAGTCACACCATTACGATAAGCTTTAGCGTTTATTATTTCTTTTACTTTCAATTCATGTATTTCGTACCTTTGAATATTGAATTGATTTGCATGATTAATATGAGCGGCTAAGCACCCTTTGGTGCTAGCCTAGTTATGATTCCTTAATTGTTTTGTTTGCGTTTACCTTTACTTCCGTACAATTATTTCTAAGTGTATGCATGCATAGTTCTTTGGTAGTCACCCTTGGTTTGGTAGTTTTGAATGGCGATAGAGGCCAATTGCCTAGGAGATATAACCAACTGACCCTAGGTGAACGGACTGAGACGGGAAGGGTAAGATATGACCAACTGAAGACCCTTTCTACTTGTGCGATTTGACCAACTGATCACCTATCGTTTGGATGAACTTAAGAATTGAGGGGTGTAGTGTCTAAGTTCCTAAGGGCCGGGCACTCACTATTTAGAATCTAGCATGTAGTGGTACTTAATGACTCGGCTTAGGGGACCAGGAACAACATGACTTATGACGGTGCGCCTGATTTCTCCAATGGTGGCATCTTTGCTGATAGGTTAGGGCGAATTGACCAAATGCTGTCCTCTCGAATTTGACCCCACCTGAAGTAATTGGAAGTAGGTAGACGTAGACATAACTAGCTAGGAGGATTAACTAGGTTAGCACCACTACTCCTCTATTGATTTCCCTTTACCATTTATTTGCTTTTATATTCTGCATTAGTAGTTTAATTAAATAAATCCCTATCAAAACATTTATTATTCTGTGACAATTAGACTTAGTAATAATCCAACACACATAGCTCTTGGGACGACCTCGGCTTTACCATTTACTACACTACACACGATCGGGTACACTGCCCGTTAGTGCATTAGGGTAGACCATAGGTATAACGAGACACTATAAATATTAAGATCTGGTCAGTAAAACCTGCATCAAGGGACAAATGTTGTCATATAGTAATTAGTAATAAAGTTATTGTTGCTAAAATAGAAAGAAAGGGACTTCAGAGACCTAATGTGCCAATTAGCCAAACTTATCACCTACAAATGTCTGGATACTTCTCATAGTATCAAAAGAATTCCAGAAATGTGTAGAGCTTGTGTGTTCGCGCATGTCGAACAATAGAGAGGAAGAAGGAAGGGATGACTAATTTTGATGAGCTAGTGATGAAGAGATTATGTTCCCAATTTAATAGTTAGTTCATACTAATGATCCTTCTCAAGTAAGTATCTCAATCTTGAGTCAATTGAATAATTAAGAAGTTAAGGTTTATGAACCCTAAGTTGGGAAATTTGGGTAAAAATGGTTATAAGCTAATTAAAGAAGTTATAATGATTATGAGATAAGTTTTATTGATTTAAGTTAATAATTTTATGGGATTAATTATCATATAATCCTTATATGATTATGTGATAGTTAGAGGTGTTTAAAGAGGATATATGGTTGTAGTAACCATGATATAGTTAACTGATTATGTGTTTATGCTTATAGTGATTTGGCTTAGATTGCAAGAGTGGAGAATGATGATGTAGATGATGATGTTCTTGATTAATTTAGCTTGGAATCAAGGTAAGTAAACCAGTTATAATATGATGTTATATTGATTTCATTATATTATGTGTTATATGATATATGTTAGGGTTATGAAATGGCTTGGAATGTTTGTGCTTATGTGATTGCCGATATAAGGTTAGTGTGACATAGCTCGCAAAGGATGTGTTAGTTAGAGTATGTTTAGACATGGTTGAGATAGAATAGTGATGCCTTAAGTAATTGAAGGTATGTGTTAATGCTTAATGGTTGTAATGGATTAATGGGTTACGATATGTAATGCGTGAGTGATTTATGATATTATTTCTATAATCGTTTTACTTACTGATGTTTACCATGTTTGTAGGTGCTCATGCTAAGCCGGTAAAGCTTGGACTAAGGTTTATGGATTGTTAAGGTGGATGGTATAAGGTTACAGTAATGTTTAAAAGAGCTTAGTACTAGATACCGAGCACGAAGTCAAAGTTGTTCCCCGAGAGTCTTAAATAGGCTAAATGTGTACCAACCCGTAATTTTTCATAAGGTTAAATGACTATTTTACCCTTTGACTTTTAAAGTTGACTTTTGACTATTTAACTTTTTCCCGTAACATAAAATCAAATACTGTAATCGGTAGTTAACCGGTAACTTCCCAAGTTAATTAATTCACTATGATTTAAATTATAAATCTCTAAACGTTTTCGTTGACTTCTGTCTATTTAACTAAAAGTTATCTCATAAAGCGTAAAAGGTAATATAACGCATACCGACACCGCATTAGTTATGATTCAAAGTCGAAAATTACTATTCGGGTCAATAATTTCGTCCTTATGTTATTTTTATAAAAACGGTACCAAAAGTGTATTCCATACATTATTAATTAAAAACATCAAACGAGATACCGCATTTACACCTTGGCTCAACGGGACACGAGGTGTATTAAATACACACTATTATTAATACATATCCATCTTTTATCCCACCGCCTACCCTTAATAAATCTATACTATCTATTAATCTATACTATCTATTAAAAGAAGCTTTGAGCTGACCTCATCAATACTTAAATTGATTCATGTGATTGGGCAATTGAAATTGAATACTTAAATGAGTAAACTGCAAAAATCATCCCTGTGGTTTGTGTAAATTCGCAAGAATCATCCCTATCTCAAACGTTCAGCATTAATCATCCCCAAGTCCACAAACGTTTAGCAATAATCATCCCTGAGCACTAACGTCGTTAGTTTTACCCGTTAAGTGTTAAATAATATTTTCCCGTTAGTCCCTCCGTTAACATTTGTTGCACCGTTAGTCCTCATTTTACGTTTTCGTCACTTCTTTACGTTTTTGTCCGTTTTTACTCGCTTTCGTCAGTTTTTGTCAGTTTTTTATCCGTTTTCGACCGTTTTTTTTACGTTTTTATCCGTTTTCGTCCGTTTTTTTACGTTTTCGCCTGTTTTTTTACGTTGTTGTCCGTTTTATCCGTTTTTTACGTTTTTATCCGTTTTCGTCCGTTTTTTTACGTTTTCGCCAGTTTTTTTACGTTGTTGTCCGTTTTGTCAGTTTTTTATCCGTTTTCGACCGTTTTTTTACGTTTTTATCCGTTTTTTTACGTTTTCGCCAGTTTTTTTACGTTGTTGTCCGTTTTTATCCGTTTTCGACCCTTTTTTTACGTTTTTATCCGTTTTCGTCCATTTTTTTTACGTTTTCGCCCGATTTTTGACGTTTTCGCCTGTTTTTTAATCTTTTTCGCCTGTTTTTTTACGTTTTTCTTACATTTTGTCAGTTTTTATTTCGTTTTTGTACTATTTCAACATATTGAAAATTTATTCCAAAAATTGGAAAAAAAATTTCAAAAAAAAAATTGGAAAAAAAATATTTCAGAAAGAAAAATTTGAAAAAAAAAAATCAAAAAATGTCCGTTTTTTGTCAATATTTTTCGGAAATTTTTTTTACAATATGTCCAAATTTCGAAAAATATTGGAAAAATTTTTTTTTTTTAAAGATTTTTTTAATAAAAAATATTTGAAAAGTATTTTTTTTTATTCAAATTTCGACATATTGAAAATTAAAAAATATTTGAAAAAAATATTTTTTTATTCAAAATTTTTTATTTTTTTTCGAAAATATTTTTTTTTCCAACGAAAACGAAAAAAAAAACGTAAAAAAAGGTCGAAAACGGATAAAAAACTGACAAAAACGGATAAAAACGGACAACAACGTAAAAAAACTGGCGAAAACGTAAAAAAACGGACGAAAACGGATAAAAACGTAAAAAACGGTCGAAAACGGATAAAAAACGGACAACAACGTAAAAAAACAGGCGAAAACGTAAAAAAACGGACGAAAACGGATAAAAACGTAAAAAAAACGGTCGAAAACGGATAAAAAACTGACAAAAACGGACAAAAACGGACGAAAACGAGTAAAAACGGACAAAAACGTAAAAAAGTGACGAAAACGTAAAATGAGGACTAACGGTGCAACAAATGTTAACGGAGGGACTAACGAGAAAATATTATTTAACACTTAACGGGTAAAACTAACGACGTTAGTGCTCAGGGATGATTATTGCTAAACGTTTGTGGACTTGGGGATGATTAATGCTGAACGTTTGAGATAGGGATGATTCTTGCGAATTTACACAAACCACAGGGATGATTTTTGCAGTTTACTCTACTTAAATTGTGTTGTGTGATTGGAGAATTGGAAGATTTATATGACATCATCTATGTATTTTCCTTTTTAGTTAATAACACTTGTACTGTATTTCCTTATGTATATACGTATTTTGCTATTATAGTTTACTTTTAGCTTTTGTGAGTCCCAATGTTTGCATGATGAAAAGACAACTCATCTCTTCATTCAAGAATTTGAAATTTAAATCTTTCACATCTCTTAAATAAGATCTTTATTTGGTCTTCATCCATCACATTTTTTGTATCAATATGTTTATAACTGAATTTACGATTATCTATTGCTCATTGTTTTCTTCTTTTTTTGTTGCAAAACCATAATTACCTTCACCGTCACCATCATCACCTTCCCAAAAAACTTAACTGATATTACAATTTTTTTTCTTTTGGCTAGGTATGCTCATCCCTCTCTCTTCTTCATCTATTTTGATATGCATGAAACCAGTAACTCATATGTTTTCTTAACTGATTAATTTGCAGATTAAAGCTCCAGGTTCAAGCACCGTGATCCCTCTCCTTTAGAGTTCTTGGTATCTAATAGCTTAGGTTAATTATTAATGAGTAATGACAAATACACAATTATATCTTCGATTTAAAAAATGATATCTTCACAGTTGATTGTTTCACGTTAAACTTTACTCCAATATGTTTGATTATTTGAAACATTGTATTTGAGTTTTTATCATGCATATTTAACTATCTTTTTAAATAAGAAGTATACTACATCCAGTTTTGCATAAAAGGTGTCGGCTATGTTGTAAAGTATCTATAAGCTATTACTGAACTCTGTACCAAGTAAAGTTTTTTTTTTGTTTTTTTTTTTCTTATCTTTTTTTGAAAGGCAATAAAGCTTGCACTTGCATAATTTGATTAGCAACTTTTATGAGATAAGAAGTACGGAGTGTAATTTTCAATGATTATTAAATTGGTTTTTTAAGTGGTAATAGTTAAGTTCTTTAATTGTTTAAGATGAATATCAAAGGGGATAATATGTGTATTTTTTTTCTTGTCACTAGATGGCTTTTTTCTTAAATATATAAGAAATGGTTAAAGTTGATCCAATTCTTTTTTTCTTATGGAGCTGATATTTGCTGACAATACATTATGCAAGTTTCTTACTGCAAGGATTAAGGCAGAAAAAAACTAAATAAGAGATGCTACTAGATTTAGGGTGTTTGATGGAATGGCTAAGGTTGGTGGGGTGTTGAAAAATGATGAAAGGAAGGTTGTTGCCATTATACCATGTTATACAATGTAAGAGGCTGAGCCGCCGAGAACGAAGCTATTTGGGAAGGCATATTGATCATAAATGGAAAGAAATTAAGACTATGAAGAGAATGTAATGAGGTCAAGGTTCTTAGGTATTTTGTATATGGTCAAGTATGTAATGTTTTCCATTAAGGTCACATTTGATCGAAACAAACAGTATAAGCCATGTTATTCTTTTATATGATCCATTTGACTGGTATGACATAAAACACAAATCTCCTAATTCTTATTTATGTGTTTCTTTTAACGTTCATCTCCAAATGAAATTATTATTATCACTCTAATGCAATTCTTATTAGACAATTTTATTTTTTCTAAACTATAAAATTAAATTAACCTTATAAAGCCCGTGTATTACACGGTCATTAACTAGTAAATATAAAAGAAAGAAAAAGAAACAGATAGATCATAATCTATCTAATCTCATCATCTCCCTCCTCCTCCCTCTCTCTAAAACCGCCTCACCTCCCACCGCCTCACACCACCAGCCACCCATCACCACTTCACGCCGCTACTTTCCAACTGCTGCTGCCACTACCAACGCAAGGTAGACATGGGTGAAGCTAGATCGGTTTAGATCGTGACAGTAGGGTCGCGTTAGGCTCGTGACGAAGGTTTGTTTTGGTCTGAGTCAACCACCACCGCCACTCTCCTCGTCCTCTCGCCCTCTTGCTCGTGAATTGGTATGTTAACTCAAGTATCCATTTTTACCTGTTTCTTTGAGTAAAAACCAATTGTGAATCGATTATAAGTGTTCGTGGAATTAAAAAAAATAATAATAACCGGATTAAAACATTTTTTTTTACAATAATTCGTATGGTGAATCAACAAAATTCGTGGGTTAGTGTAGTTTGGTCACGGGTCGGGTCGGACCCTTTATCCTCTCAGTTTTGGTTACAGTAACATTGATACTATTGCTAGCTGTGCCCTGGCTGGAAAAACTACCCAAAGGGTGTATTTGTTTCTGATCGAGTCGGCCACAAAACCCCAAGAGGGTTGTCGTTTTTGTTTGGTATTCTCGGGTTCAAGATAAAAACCACCCCAAAGGGGTGTTTGTTTTGAGTATCACAGCTCAAACAAGGGTGCATCTGGTTTGTTTGTTTCCTGCACGTTCACAGCCACCCCGCAAGGGTGTGTTTGGTTGTCTTGTTTCGGGCCACCAACGACCCAAAAGGGTGCGTTTGGATTGCCTTATTGCCCTCGCCACAGAAATCAACCCGCGAGGGGTGTTTGTTTATTCTCGGGTTTACAACAACCCACGAGGGTGTGTTATATTTGTTGAGGTGCGGTTCAGGTGAGTCACCCTCCTAGGGTGCGTTTCTCTTTGGTCACGGATAATAGCAACAACCCGCAAGGGACTATTTTGTTTGCCTGTTGTTGCAGCCCACCCAAAGGTGGTGTTGTTTGGTTCGCTTTATGTCGCGATATCAATAGGGTGTCAAATATATTTGACTCTCTTGTCTCGGCTTACCATCATTCATGCAAGGATATGTCATTTTCCTCACTTGTGTGCCTGGTCTCAACCTCAACTTAGGGTGCGTTAGTTTAATTGCTGGGCCAAAGTCTAATGTGGCTGGGATTGTGTTTGAATTTACTTAACAATTTAAGTATTGTGATGGAAATTGGAAATTTAATTATATTACTTATTAGTACATAATTCAAAATTTTAATGTGTTTTAATTTACGATTATGAAATCTCTGACTTAACTTATTTATTTTAGCCTATATGGTACGTTTCGGATATTTTTGAACCATATAAATACTTTACGAGTTAAGGCACTCGATTGAGACTTGTAGTAATTGGACATGCTATTTGGACTTATACCGGATTAAATGTAAGATACACATTAGAGCACAAGGTATGCAAGATACCTATAACACGTTATTGGTATGCCACTTCAGCGCCACATCATACACTTTCAAATAACACACCAATATCTCAAACACCACTCCCTCATAACACACCACTAACACATGTTATTGGGTCCCACTTTTTTCATATATCAAATTGGCAGAAAAAAATAAACAAAATATAAAAATATCATAAACTTTATAAAATAACTAAAAATCAAATACCCATTTTGTAAAAATTGTTTCTACGTGTTTTCCTAGGTGTAAATTTCCTGCTGCTATAGAAAAAGTAAAACTTTGACTTTTTAGACCAAACATTTAATGCTTGTGATAATACTCTATTTATTAAGTTTTGTGATTTCCAAAAATATAATATAAAAACACATAACAGTAAAGTAAAATAACAACTATTCATCATCTTCATTGTTCATCTCTTCTCCATCGCCACCTGCAAAAGAAAAACAACAAAAAAGAAACGAAAATATACACGATTTAAACACGAACGGCGTGAGCCACTCTACTGGCGAATTTCCTTTTGGCTCACGAATGGCGTGTAGCCCGGTATGCATGTTGGCGCGCCATCGGTTCAAGTAAGGTGCGGTTGGCGTGTTATTAAACACGATACCGTGTGCTCTTAGACTTGACTTGGACTATACTAATACTTATACGACTTGTATCATTTGGACAAATTTATTAGACTACTTGTTGGACGAATATTGGTTCGGGACTTAAACATTGAACCAATATGGATTGACATCGCTTAGACTTATATTGGACTAAAAATAATTGAGTTTGAATAAATATTAACTTGGGACTTTGTAATTAATATTAAACCGACTTTATGATCAGGACAATGTTATATATACATATTTGGCATTGGACAATATATATACTGAACGGAATTTATTTTACGGGTGGCGACTTGACTACTTAATTGGACAAACCTATTAGACTCGGGACTATATATATATATATATATATATATATATATATATATATATATATATATATATATTTGACACATATCGAGTTAGATACTACATTGGACAAATTGACATATATCGGACTTAAACCTAACGGTAATTGGACAACTTATCGAATGCTTATCGGACTATATATTACGGACTATGACTCGATACACTTGGAAATATACCTTACGAATCTTAAAGTATCGGACATAACGGAATTGGATTTATTATTTTGGACTACTCCTTAATAGATTACTATTAGACTATTTATATTAGACAACTCTTTAACGAGCTATTATTGGACTGTGGAGCCCAATACCTATCCACACCTTTAATCATTTAAGTTAGAGTAAACTGTAAAAATCATCCCTGTGGTATGTGTATTTTCGCAAGAATCATCCCTATCTCAAACCTTCAGCATTAAACATCCCCAAGTCCATAAACCTTTAGCAATAATCATCCCTGAGCACTAACGTCGTTAGTTTTACCCGTTAAGTGTTAAATAATATTTTCCCGTTAGTCCATCCGTTAATATTTTTTGCACCGTTAGTCCTCATTTCAAGTTTTCGTCACTTTTTTACGTTTTCGTCCGTTTTTACTCGTTTTCGTCCGTTTTTATATGTTTCGTCTGCTTTTTATCCTTTTTTGTCCGTTTTTTGTATGTATTCGTCCGTTTTATTACGTTTTTGTTCGTTTTACTCGCTTTTATCCGTTTTTATATGTTTCGTCCGCTTTTTATCTGTTTTCTTCCACTTTTTATCCGTTTTCGTCCGTTTTTTATATGTATTCGTCCCCTCTTTTTACGTTTTTTACGTTTTCGTCCGTCTTTTTTTTACGTTTTCGTATGTTTTTTACGTTTTTGTTCGTTTTTACTGGTTTTCGTCCTTTTTTATATGTTTCGTCCGCTTTTTATTCGTTTTTTACGTTGTCGTCCGTTTATATACGTTTTTGTCCATTTTTTACGTTCTCGTCCGTTTTTTTTACGTTTTCGTCCGTTTTTTTACGTTTTTGTTTGTTTTTACCCGTTTTCGTCCACTTTTTATCTGTTTTCGTCCGTTTTCTACGTTCTCATCCGTTTTTTACGTTCTCATCCGTTTTTTACGTTCTCATCCGTTTTTTACGTTTCCGTCAATTTTTTACGGAAGAAAACGTAAAAAAAACAGACGAGAACGTAAAAAACGGACAAAAACGTAAAATAACGGACGAAAACGTAAAAAAACGGGCGAGAATGTAAAAAACGTAAAAAACGGACGAAGACATATAAAAAACGGACTAAAACGGATAACAAAATGGACGAAACATATACAAACGGACGAAAACGAGTAAAAACGGACAAAAACGGACGAAAACGTAAAATGAGGACTAATGGTGCACACAAAACGGATGAATACACATAAAAAACGGACGAAAAAAAATACAAATCGGACGAAAACGGGTAAAGACGGACAAAACGTAAAAACAGATGAAAACGTAAAAAAAACGGACGAGAACGTAAAAAACAGACAAAAACGTAAAATAAACGGACGAAAACGTTAAAAAAACGGACGAGAACGTAAAAAATTGGCAAAAGCGTAAAAAAAAGACAAAAACGTATGTAAACGGAAGACAACGTAAAAAAACGAATAAAAAGCGGACGAAACATATAAAAACGGACGAAAACCAGTAAAAACGAACAAAAACGTAAAAAACATACGAAAACGTAAAAAAAAGACGGACGAGAACGTAAAAAACGTAAAAAAACCGGACGACTACATTTAAAAAAAGGACGAAAATGGATAAAAAGCAGACGAAAACAGATAAAAAGCGGAAGAAAACGGATAAAAAGCGGTCGAAACATATAAAAATAGATAAAAACGAGTAAAACGGACAAAAACATAAAAAAGAAGGACGAAAACGTAAAAAAACGGACGAATACATACAAAAAACGGACAAAAACGGATAAAAAGCAGACGAAACATATAAAAACGGACGAAAACGAGTAAAAACGGAAAAAAACGTAAAAAAGTGACGAAAACGTAAAATGAGGACTAACGGTGCAAAAAATATTAACGGAGGGACTAACGGGAAAATATTATTTAACACTTAACGGTTAAAACTAACGACGTTAGTGCTCAGGGATGATTATTGCTAAAGATTTGTGGACTTGGGGATGTTTAATGCTGAAGGTTTGAGATAGGGATGATTCTTGCGAAAATACATAAACCACAGGGATGATTTTTGCAGTTTACTCTTTAAGTTATTTTAAACTTATTTAGTCATATTACTTATCATTGAAATATGTTCTGATTAACGAGTCATACCAAACTTTTATTTATATACTTATTATCATTAAAACTTATTTTGATCAGAATCCGATAATAAAACGAGAAGTATAGTTTTATTAAATATAAAACTCGCTCTACTTTATGTATTAAAACTTATTTCTTTTTCAATACTTGGGAATATTAGGTAAACGCCCTAAACTTAATCATTTACTTACTTTCTATTACTATTTATCCTTATGTGTTTATTTCCAGTTGTGCTCGTGGTATATGTTTTATTCTTCGGCGTGCGTTTGTCTTGAGTCTAGAACCTTATACCACCACACGAACTATCATACTAAACTTTTTACAAACATTGATACGAAACTTCCACAAAAACTAAAACATTTATCTTTTGAAAATTTATCTACTTTACGAGATGCATTCTGAGATAAACCACATTTTATTAGGTTATGCCAATGACGTACCGTTGTGTCGGTACTCTCATATCGTTGTACGTTGCTACCTCGTGATACAACCGTGTTACATTTCTCGATGCCAGTCGTGTTAGTTGTGATTCTTGTAATTCTTTGGACTAAGGTGAGTTTCACAGCCCCGTTTTACTGTTTTACACGTTTTGGGGTGAAAAGCATGCTATGATTACTTAAAACTAAATTGGTTGTGCATTCATGAAATTATGGATTTACTGAACTGATTCAATCTACTGAGCTATGCTCTGCTATACTGTGCAAACTGATATGTATGCTTATGTTTGGCGCCTGTGTACAACTGTAAAAGTCCCCTGGTACTATACTACTTATTAAATCTTTCCCACTGTACGGGACGAGCCGTTGATAACTATGGATAGCGCTATTTAGGGGTAGAGCCATCCCCTCACTTGACTAACCGGAGTGCATAGTATCACTCTCATGCTAGGTTAGAGCATGTTGCACGTAGGGGCAATTTTCGGCTGAATCGGCTTAAGTAGTGGAACTTTTATGCCATGAACACGCTGTATACATAATGGACCTTTTGAAACTTTGACAACCAATTGATTTTCCAGTTTTTGAAACTACTTGTGTATTAAAAACCTGTGAACTCACCAACCTTTGTGTTGACACTTTTAGCATGTATTTTCAGGATTGCAGGCGATAGCTAAACTTTGGAGGCGCTTGGGCATTGGCATGACATGGTCATAGAAGACTCTGATATAACTTGGGGACCATTTAAATTCTTTTATGGGCTACATTCCACAATATACATTTTCAAAGATACAAACATCAATCTTTATGAAATCAGATTTTTAAGTTAAACCGTTGTTCTATACATTGTGTTGTGGTACCAATCGAGTAGCACCCCGGTAACACCTATTTCCGCTGCAAACCATTTTCATTATTTTTGGGGTGTTACAAAATGTTTATAATGTCAAGTCTTTGTAATGTTTAAAGAGACATTTTATAAGTCTTAAAGTAAGTTAAAGAGTTATGTTTAAGTTTGGTATGCAAATGGGTCAAAAGGGGTGTTTGGCATAACACCCTTCAATTGTAAAGAATGTTTCCGAGGGTCGTTATGACACACTTAATGCATGAAGATGAATTTTATGATGTGTTAATGATTTCTGGAAGTTTTCATGTGGTGTCGTGTTCGGGAAGTTAGTTTTCCAGAAATTGTGCAAAAGTTCTTTCCTGAACATAGATCTTAAGATCTATGCTCAACCAAGAAATTATAGTTTAAAAGTATCTTCCCTGAGCATAGATATTATGATCTATGCTCAGACCAGAAAGTTGAAAAATCATATTTTTTAAACCGTAATTTGTCACGGGTCATGCCATCGGTCGTTATAAAGGTATTTGAGTATAGTTTCATTTAAAATTACTTTAAAGGGCTGGTTAGTAATATATTGTTTTTAGTTTATAAAAGTATAATAGAAGGTCTGTTATAGTCTTGTCATTTCCGCAAAAAGTCTTTAAATTTTTAGTAAAATCAGGCATGGGGCGTAACAACTTGGTATCAGAGCTTCGGTTTAAGTGAATTGGGTTTCCAATTTAGGTTACCTAGACTTAAAACACTATTAGATGCATTGAATGTAAGAGTAGGTAATGCGAGAAAATAATGTTTATGTTTTGAAACGGATTATGTGATAGGTTATATGAATCTAAGTTGATAATGATGAATGTGTTTTATAGTGTTAACGAGTATGTGATATAAGTCCGTGGAGAAATTGAAGTGCGTAAGTTATTGAATTGCCGTGCACCTCGGTTAGTGTCGGTGGTCGTATTGTGATTATATGGTGTAACACCCCCAATTTCGTGATACGCAGCGGAATTCAAACTGGGTGTTACTTCATAGCACAACAGTCATAACAATAGAAAACGTACTCTAATGGAGTCGTTTTAAAAGATTTATCATTCGATTTATATAAATATCAGAGTTTACAAAAATGAAGTCCCAAATGGTTCCATTGTTTACAAAATACATTAAATGAGTTTTCGAATGATAATAAAATTTATAGCCTTCTTCAGTATCCTTGCTCTTCCGTGCCAGCTTCCGACATTATGGACCTGAAATACATGCTTAAAACTGTCAACACAAAGGTTGAGTGAAATTCATAGAGTTTAGGAAATCAGTTGAACACATAAGGTTTGTGTGGGTTACGTTGTTATACACCCATAATGTTTGTAGTGTGAGTTATAAATTCACACCAATGGTTTGACAACCAAAAGAGTTATTATTGCACTAAGCTCATGATACCGAAAACGTTAACAGATGATATATAATAGTAACCGTTGCCCTAATAGGTAATTTGCCAATTAACCTATAGATCTTCAAATATAGTGCGTTTGTTTGCCTACCCGGTCAACACAAACGGGATTCGTCAATCCCAATAGGCCTATCCACAATATTCGCGTTCACTTGCAAGTGATTAATGGTTCATGATAGTAGGGACTTAGGATTTGGCAATAGTGGTACTTAGTGCAAATAATACATTCAGATAAGCATACAGTTTGAAAGCAATGTGTTCGATTTAAAATAAAGCATGTATCTCCCCCAAGGGTTTGTAAAACAATTAAGTAATAGAAAGTGGGGCTAGGAACTCACGGTAATCAGTAAAAGTTTAGAGTAATTATAAAAGTAAATGAAAATAGTTGAGCATGTATCTCCCCTTAAGAGTTTGTAAAACAAGTATTAAAAGAGTAGGGGCTATGACTCACCTTAGAGTAAATGATATCAAATGTATAATGAGGATGATGGATGTGCCGTGTGAACTTCTACGAGCAACCTAAAATAGAATGTTGCGACTTAGGTTTGGAATAATGTTTAGGAAAACATAAACCATCCTATATATGTCATCATGATGTAGTATTTGTATGTTTGTTTATAGAAATGGTTTTAGTTTGTATATCTCGTACTACCGTTCGGGCCATCATAATTGTGACAACCCGTACTTTCAGGTCATTTCTCGACACGATTCATGTCTCATTATTTCAACATTTATAGTAAACTTGGTTTACTTGTTTCAAATTCGCGTAACCTTGGAGGTTTAGCGGCGAATTCATGATCATGACATCACGTACATTGCACATGGACTATGATTAGTCTACATTTCATTGACATCATGTGCATCTCATTAATTCATTCACGACATTTCATTTCACCTTGCAACGCGTAATTTTTTTTTATTTAATAATCTTTATCGCGTGAGTTATTATTTTGAATAATTAATCCGTTACTTTCAAAAATGATCCCGATATATTTTATTACTTACATTTAGTTTATAAAAACTATATTTTTAGTTTTCCTAGTGTTTCAAATTTATTTGGTACATAAATCGTTAAAGTTTAATTATTACGTCGTTTTTCTTAAAAATTATACGATAATTATTTTTATCACCCAAATTTCACAAGGAAAGTATTTTTACAATTTTTATTATCTCATTACATTCTATTTTGAGCTATTATAAAAACTCACTTGTACCAAAATTTCCATTTACCTTTTACTTATACAATTTTTTCTACATGCTCAATTATTACACAAATGTTTATACATTAAAGAAAAAAAAAAAAAAAAAAAATTATTTTGTGGACATCCTCCCCTAAAATCCGGCCAAGGGGAGGGGTGGACAATTAATGGCTTGGTAAAATTTCAAAGGTATAAGTTTACACACAAACTCTTTCACTCAATCATGTATTTCATTTATTCAAGATAGCAAGTGTTAGAAAGCTTCTTCTTCTCTCTTTTTGGCTTCTCAAAACCGGCCATACATCAAAGTTCAAAGGGGATCAAGAGTTTTGCAAGATCAAGTGTTTTTACAACCTAGTTATATCCTTTTTATGGTTTTGAAATAAAAACCAAGGATATTTAAGTTTAATCCTTGTTACTAGCACCTCTTCACTATCACTTGTAAGCATGTTTTTATCATTTTCATGTTTCCTTTTCATTTTTGGAGCTTATATGCATGATATGTGATTTATACCATTTATTTCATGATTTTGGAGTTATATATATATATTAGTCATCCTATAAATATTCCCATGGTATTCTTTGGTCTTGATGGTGATTAGGAACCCATGACACCCTAAGAAGGTGTATGGTAGGATTAGATTAGTTTTGGAGTTGATTTGAAGGGATTAGAATAGGTTTTGTCCGAGAAAAACTATTTTCGATAACTATATAAAAAGGTTCTGTCCTTGTTTCGAATTTATGGAAAAACCTACTGATGGTACGAAACTTTGGCCTTGATATTTAGAAAATATACTTTAAAACGAATCCGTGGCCTTTTGAACGGATAAAAACGGACTTATAACGAAGCCGTGGTGAATTTTTAAAGTTTGACGACGAAACGTACATTTTTTCAGAAAATTCAGCTTTGCTGTTTTTCCTTGTTCGGGTCAAAAACGAGCCTTAAGCTTCACAAATTATTTCGACTTATCAAAAATATATTAGTTTACTTCGATACGAAGCTAAGGACATATTATACGTAGAAAACGGATTTGAAACGACAAATATATGCACGTTTTCATAAAGTTGCCGTAACTATTATTTTCTGAAAAACTATATTATTTTTACGTTACAAGTATTTCATTAGCTGTAACGACCATGTTTGCGGCTGTTTTTAACCATGATGTGAAACTTTTTAGAACGAAATGTCTTCTAGAAAAATCAAGTTCACCGGCCATATTTTTCAAAACAAAAAGCTGTTTGTAAAGCGGAGTTATAATAAATTATTTACGGATGTTCAAACTTGGCCGAAACTCATTTTCTGCACACTATTAGCAAAAACCACCATCTTTAGCCCTTAATATCTTTATGATCGAGACCTTTTGAACGAAAACTCCTGAACTGAAACTTCTAGATATCGATACAAACTTTCCAAAACCGTCGAGTTCGTTCTCTAACGATCGACGTACACCGTTTTACGGCTAGTTTTCCGAAGCCATTTTTGTTGATTTCATGATTTTTCCGACGACATTGTTTTGCGACGAAAAGTGGTAATTTCACCAAAAATCATTATAAAACCATTGTAGGATGACATTTTGACGTAAAAACATGTAAAGTCATTTTTGAAGGGTCAAGACATCAAAAGAGTATTTTTTTCGACGACGAGTAATATTTTCTAAACCCGTAAATGGTATAAATAACATACGAAGTGCATGCATAGCATTACATTGCAACTCATGACATATCATATCATTCGTAATAGGTCCCGGTTGACGCATTACATTACACCTCAGTGTACTCACTTTTGCCGTTATTCCTGTTTACCAAGTGAGTTTTCATAGTCCCGTTTTACATGCTTTCGATTATTTTCAAACCCACGGGGGAGAATACATTGCACTACATTTTTTTGTACGATACCAAGTATGTTAAATTCATTACATTGCTTAAGTTACCGCATTTGCCAATTTGAAAGTCCCCATTACTTGAACATGAACCGTTAATCTTTGAAGCGAGGATGAGTGGATAGATCTATCGAGGGTGACGCCTCCATCCGGGTTGGTGAATCCCAACCAGGCAAACGGATGCATTTCATTTGATCACGTTACGGAGTTGTCTGGCAAACACTCTGCAGGGGCATACATTATTGAACAGTCTAGTTTCGGGGTCATGGGCTTAGAGCAATTGTAACATTATTTTTACGTGACTGGATTGTCATGCATGGTCTATACTTGTGTAGTCGTATAAAACATTTACATAAACCTATGATTTCTCACCAACATTATTGTTGACCGTTTTTAGCAATGTATTTTCAGGTAACTGAGGCATTCATCATGACATGGTTTAGGGACCTACATTTTGAGTCGCGGCGTCGACTTACATTATGTACATTATGGCACTTTATTTCAAAACATCGTTTGGATTTGTAACATGGATGTATTTCCGCAAACTTTGTAAACTTTTTGGGACCGATGTTGTACTCTGACTATTTTTATGAAATATCCAACGATGTGTTTTTTTTAAACGACACTTTAGGTCGTTCAATATAACTGTGATGTGGTGCTATGACAGTCAATCCCCAGGAATTCCATTCCGCTGCAAAACATGTAAATTGGGGGTGTGACAGATTGGTACCAGAGCTACAGTTATAGAGAACTAGGTTGCATCATTGACCCTAGACTATAGCTACATTATCATAGCATCTCATCATTTCATCATAGTACATGTTCATTGTTATCATGCGGATTCACTTACACTTTGATTCGAGATTATTTACATTTATTTCACATCGGTTGTCACAGAGATGCCTTCAAATACCCATCCCATTATACTCACATCACTTTGACATGGAGAATGCCTTGTCAGTCCCTATCATAATTTTAACATCAGTTGACTCAACATCGATAACATCAGATGATGGCACTGAGACCTTTTTAGGAGGACGAAGTTGCACCTACACCATCACGATCACTATTGATTCACAATAGGATCAGGACAATTTTTATCACTCAGTTGGGACAGATCATACCATTGGGTAGAACTTATAGGCTTAGTCCTAATGAACCTATTTTCTTAATTCACCACAAGGATTCCATTATCATCATTGTCATTATTTTCATCATCATTATCATTTCGAGCACCATCCGTACCGTCACATCTCATACACGATACTCATACACCTGACTTGCAGCTTGGGAAGCGTGCATGATTTGACACACCATTACCACCTACCACTAAGACTATAGACACTACACCATCTCATAGGGTTGAGGACTGTGAGAGTTCTAGGGCTAATGTTGCTAGACCGCCTACTACTCCTACACTTGAAACACGATTAGACCATCAACAGGAACAGATAATAAGCACCTTTCTGGCTAATGTAATCTTTATCATTTATTATCTCTACGATAATCACCACCTTGTTTATCTCATTCCTTACTTCAATTGCCCAATTTTCCATCATTTCACGACGATACATCACTACTTTACTAGGGGCTAGGCCAACTTTATTCTCGACCAATTAGTAGACTATTATTACTCGATAAGGTTCTCCTATGTATCCTACAAACCATCCAACAAATTTTATTCCAAATTATTCTGATACTATTTCATAAAATTATTTCATTTAATTTTATTTCGAATTATTTTATCACCATCTCAGAAACGTTGTTTCATAAAGTTTTAAGCAAGTTGTTTTATTACCAACTTATCAGTTGGTTTCAGTCATTTTATCAACTATTTAATATACTCAGGCGAAACGATTTTCATGTTACTCTGAAAAATCATTGAGCCATTATCTTACAAAACAAAACGTTGAATACCATCTAAAACTTCAGAGGAACATAATACTATTTCAACAAAAACAAGCATCACATCATTTGTCCTTAATTATACATGGCCTGATCACCTATGTATAATTCAGGAAGAATTATGTCATGAAAGTAACAAGTATCATTTCAAATCTCCTAAAAACAATTCTCATTTAAAAGTAAAGTTTTATAAACAGATAAATCGTGCATAAACATTTCTTTTTGTTAAC